>JBBDGP010001506.1:5000-520000 GCA_037952835.1 Lithobates septentrionalis | reverse complement strand
TTACAGATATTCTCTAAATCCTTAAGTTTTCTTGGCTGTCACTTGGCAACTCAGTTTCAGCTCCCTCCATAATTTTTTTTTATAGGATTAAGGTCTGGAGACAGGTGCTTCTTCTTGAGCCACTCATTTGTCGCCTTGGCGGTACGTTTTGGGTCATTGTCATGCTGGAAGACCCAACCACGACCCATCTTCAGTGTTCCGAAGGGAAGAAGGTTCTCATCTAATATTTTACAATATATGGCACAATCCGTTGGACCCTCAATGCTGCAAAATTGGCCCATACCTTTAGCAGAGAAACAGCCCCAAAGCATCATGTTTCCACCTCTGTGCTTGACTGTAGGGATGGTTTTCTTAGGGTCAAAGTCAGCATTTTTTCTTCCTCCAAATACGTCGAGTCAAGTAAAAGGCATATAGCTCAATTTTGGTCTCATCTGACCACAGCACTTTCTTCCAATCCTTCTATGAATCATTTAGATGTTCATTGGCAAACTTCAGACAAGCCTGTACATGGGCCTTCTTGAAGAGGGGGATCTTGCGGGCACTGCAGGATTTAAATCCATGGCGGTGTATTGTGTTACCAATGGTATGTTTGACTGTGGTCCCAACTGCCTTGAGATCATTCACAAGCTCCTCCCGTGTAGTTCTGGGCTGAGCCCTCACTTTTCTCATGATCATCCTTACCCCATGAGGCAAAATCTTGCATGGAGCTCCAGACTGAGGGCGATTGTTGGTTATTTTGTATTTCTTCAATTTGCAAATATTTTCTCCAATAATAGAAAACGTAGCATAAAAAAAGAAGAGGCAATTTTGAAATTGATCGCAGCAATAAGCCTCAAAAAAGTTGGCAAAGTGATACTAACAATAAAGAGCTGGAAGAACAT
This sequence comes from Lithobates septentrionalis, assembly GCA_037952835.1. Taxonomy (NCBI): domain Eukaryota; kingdom Metazoa; phylum Chordata; class Amphibia; order Anura; family Ranidae; genus Lithobates; species Lithobates septentrionalis. The sequence continues at coordinate 519,119 of JBBDGP010001506.1, read as the reverse complement.
TTTGCAACTAATTAGATTAATTGGAAACAAGTCAGTAACATGATTGGACATGAAAAGAGCATTTTACATTTTCTGAAGTAAAGATAGGCAGAGGTTTACCAATCTGTCAAAATCTGCAACTAAAAATTTCAGAATCTTCTCTGGTCCGAACCTCATTTAAAATGGTCTGCTGCAAAGAGGAAAACCTTTTATGTGGTCAGATTAACCACTTGACCACTGGGCACTTAAACCCCTTAATAACAGACCAATTTTCAGCTTTTGGTGCTCTCACATTTTGAATGACAATTACTCAGTCATGCAACACTGTATCTATATGAATTTTTTTGTCCTTTTTTCACACAAATAGAGCTTTCTTTTGGTGGTATTTAATCACCGCTGGGTTCTTTATTTTTTGCGCTATAAAAGAAAAAAGACCGAAAAATCTGTAAAAAAAAATTTCTTCATTTCGGTTAGAAAATTTTGCAAATTAGTAATTTTTCTTCATATATTTTGGCCAAAATTTATACCGCTACATATCTTTGGTAAAAATAACCCAAATCGGTGGATATTATTAGGTCTTTGTGAAAGTTATAGAGTCCAAAAGCTATGGTGCCAATATCTGAAAATTGATCACACCTGAAGTACTGACGGCCTATGTAATTTCTTGAGACCCGAACATGCCAGAAAAGTACAAATACCCCCCAAATGACCCCTTTTTGGATAGAAGACATTGCAAGGTATTTAGAAAGATGCATGGTGAGTTTTTTGAAGTTGTCATTTTTTCCCACAATTCTTTGCAAAAGCAAGTTTTTTTTTTCTTTTCTTTTTTCACAAAATTGTCATATTAGCAGGTTATTTCTCACACACACAGCATATGCATACCACAAATTACACCCCAAAACACAATCTGCTACTACTCCCGAGTATGGCGATACCACATGTGAGACTTTTACACAGCGTGGCCACATACAGAGACATGACCAACATGCAGGGAGCACCTTCAGGCATTCTGGAGCACCCAGGCCAATTCTGATATTTCTATCCTACATGTAAAAATCATCATTTATTTGCTATAAAATGACATAGAACCCCAAAACATTATATATGTTTTTTTAGCAAAGACCCTAGAGAATACAATGGCGGTCAATGCAACTTTTTATCTCGCACGGTATTTGCGCAGCAATTTTTCAAACGCCTTTTTTTGGGAAAAGTTTTGTGCTTTAAAAAAACCCAAAAAAGTAAAGTTAGCCCAATGTTTTTGCATAATGTGAAAGATGAAGTTACGCTGAGTAAGTAGATACCCAACATGTCACCTTTCAAAATTGGACACGCTTGTGGAATGGCGCCAAACGTCACTACTTACAAATCCCCATAGGCAACGTTTTAAAATTTTTTACTGGTTACATGTTTTGAGTTACAGAGGAGGTCTAGGGGCAAAATTATTACTCTCGTTCTACCGATCGCAGTGATACCTCACATGTGTGTGGTTTGAACACCGTTTTCAAATGTGGGTGGGACTTACGTATGCGTTCGCTTCTGCATGCGAGCGCACGGGGACAGGGGCCCTTTAACATTTTTTAATTTTGTTTTTTATTGTTCATTTTACTTTATTTATTTTAGTTTGACGCTTTTTTCCAAAAAAGAATTTTTTTGATCACTTTTATTCGTATTACAAGGAATGTAAACATCCCTTGTAACAGGAATATGGCATGACAGGTCCTTATTACAGTGAGATGTGGGGTCAATAAGACCTCACATCTCACCTCTAGGCTGGGAAGCCTGAAATAATAATTTAAAAAAAGATCCTGGCTTTGATTGTAGCGGTGAGTCAGTAGAAGCAACGGAGGGCGGCGGGAGGGGGGGGACGTCCCCTCTTGCCTTCCGTAAGAATGATCAAGCAGTGGAACAGCCGCTATGATCGTTCTTATGGTGTAGGGAATCGCTGGCTGAAAAAGGTGATATCTAAATGATGCCTGTAGCTGCACCCATCATTCAGATATCCCTGTACAAAGTCAGGGACGTCGTATGACAGCCGGCAGGCGGGAAGTGGTTAAAACGCATTTTTTTTTTTTTTTTAACACAAAGTTGTCCATTTATACAATATTTCTAACACATAGCATGTACATACCAAAATGACACCCCAAAATAGATTCTCCTACTCCTCCTGAGTACAGCAATACAACATGTGGGAGACTTCCACAGCCTGGCCACATACAGAGGCCGAGTACAGCCGAGTATGACCGAGTATGACCGAGTATGACCGAGTATGACCGAGTATGACCGAGTATGACCGAGTATGGCCGAGTATGACCGAGTATGGCCGAGTATGACCGAGTATGGCCGAGTATGACCGAGTATGACCGAGTATGGCCGAGTATGACCGTATGGCAGAGCATCGCGGGGTATGGCAGAGCATCGCGGGGTATGGCAGAGCATCGCGGGGTATGGCAGAGCATCGCGGGGTATGGCAGAGCATCGCGGGGTATGGCAGAGCATCGCGGGGTATGGCAGAGCATCGCGGGGTATGGCAGAGCATCGCGGGGTATGGCAGAGCATCGCGGGGTATGGCAGAGCATCGCGGGGTATGGCAGAGCATCGCGGGGTATGGCAGAGCATCGCGGGGTATGGCAGAGCATCGCGGGGTATGGCAGAGCATCGCGGGGTATGGCAGAGCATCGCGGGGTATGGCAGAGCATCGCGGGGTATGGCAGAGCATCGCGGGGTATGGCAGAGCATCGCGGGGTATGGCAGAGCATCGCGGGGTATGGCAGAGCATCGCGGGGTATGGCAGAGCATCGCGGGGTATGGCAGAGCATCGCGGGGTATGGCAGAGCATCGCGGGGTATGGCAGAGCATCGCGGGGTATGGCAGAGCATCGCGGGGTATGGCAGAGCATCGCGGGGTATGGCAGAGCATCGCGGGGTATGGCAGAGCATCGCGGGGTATGGCAGAGCATCGCGGGGTATGGCAGAGCATCGCGGGGTATGGCAGAGCATCGCGGGGTATGGCAGAGCATCGCGGGGTATGGCAGAGCATCGCGGGGTATGGCAGAGCATCGCGGGGTATGGCAGAGCATCGCGGGGTATGGCAGAGCATCGCGGGGTATGGCAGAGCATCGCGGGGTATGGCAGAGCATCGCGGGGTATGGCAGAGCATCGCGGGGTATGGCAGAGCATCGCGGGGTATGGCAGAGCATCGCGGGGTATGGCAGAGCATCGCGGGGTATGGCAGAGCATCGCGGGGTATGGCAGAGCATCGCGGGGTATGGCAGAGCATCGCGGGGTATGGCAGAGCATCGCGGGGTATGGCAGAGCATCGCGGGGTATGGCAGAGCATCGCGGGGTATGGCAGAGCATCGCGGGGTATGGCAGAGCATCGCGGGGTATGGCAGAGCATCGCGGGGTATGGCAGAGCATCGCGGGGTATGGCAGAGCATCGCGGGGTATGGCAGAGCATCGCGGGGTATGGCAGAGCATCGCGGGGTATGGCAGAGCATCGCGGGGTATGGCAGAGCATCGCGGGGTATGGCAGAGCAGTGCGGGGTATGGCAGAGCAGTGCGGGGTATGGCAGAGCAGTGCGGGGTATGGCAGAGCAGTGCGGGGTATGGCAGAGCAGTGCGGGGTATGGCAGAGCAGTGCGGGGTATGGCAGAGCAGTGCGGGGTATGGCAGAGCAGTGCGGGGTATGGCAGAGCAGTGCGGGGTATGGCAGAGCAGTGCGGGGTATGGCAGAGCAGTGCGGGGTATGGCAGAGCATTGCGGGGTATGGCAGAGCATTGCGGGGTATATTGCAGAGTATTGTGGGGTATATTGCAGAGTATTGCGGGGTTTTGCAGAGTATTGAACAGTATTGTGGGGTATTGCAGAGTATTGTGGGGTATTGCAGAGTATTGCAGGGCGGATTGAGGGATGGCTGAGCATGGATGTATGGATGGAAGTTGTCACACAGCAGCGCTGTGGGCACTACAGATCCAGCCCACAGCGCTGCTGCCATCGGATCCCTCCCCCTCTCCACTCACAGTGTACCGATCGGTACAGAGAGGGGAGGAGAGGAACCGGCGTCATGAGATGACGCCGGTTTATTTACATGTGATTGCTCTGTCATTTTATGGAGTGACCACATGGTAAACGGCCACGATTAGCGGTCATTTACCGGGATCCGTGTTGCGCCGGGTCCTCTAGAACTGGCTGTTACGGATGTTCTCGGGTGTGTGCCCCAGGGGGCGCGCGAGAGCGGAATTCTGGGAGGACGTCACTGTACGCCCTCCCAGAGTTAAGCAACCGCCCTGTAGCCTTCATTTGGCTATGGGCCGGTTGTTAAGTGGTTAATCAAAATGTGGCATTTTTTGGCAACCATGGGTACCGCATCCTCCAGACTAAAGAAAAGAGGGAGCTTCCGGCTTGTTATTAGTGCTCAATTCAAAAGCCAAAATCTCTGATGGTATGGGGGTGCATCAGTAGTATGGAATGGGCAGCTTGCACATCTGGAAGGCACCATCAATGCTGAATGATATATCCATATTTTAGAGCAGCATATGTTCCCACCCAGACTGGGGGTTGATTCACTAAAGGCAAATAAACTGTGCAGTTTGCATCTGCTCCAGAGCTTAGTAAATGGGGAAAAGCTTAACTTTACAAAGAATACCCAATCATTCAAGGAAAATAGAAAAAAAAACCTGCATTTTTGCTTGCACGTGATTGCATTATCAAAGTCAGCAATGCTCCCCCTCATTTACTAAGCTCTGATGAACTCCGCTTGCAAAGTGCACATGCAATGCAATACAATGTGCTTTCTGTAAATAAAGCCCAGTTTCTTTTTCAGGGAAGGCCTTGCATATTTCAGCAGAACAATGCTAAACTGCATATTGTACCTATGACAACAGCAGGTTCTTGTAGAAGAGTTGGGGTGCTTAAAGTGATTGTAAAGGCAGAAGCCTTTTTATCGTAATGGATTCTATGCATTTACCACTTGCTGCCCGCCCACCATAAAATGTCGGAGGAGCAGTGCGGCTCTCGTTCTGGGAGGACGTCAAACGATGGTGCCCCAGAACGGGTGCGCAGTGCGGTGATCGCAGCTGCGCCATGTTCCTATGACACGGCGCGACCCCGGTCCCTGTAAAGAGCAGATGACGCAGGTCTTAAACCATGTGATCGGCTATGTCCAATCACAGGCGTTCATATGTAAATGCAGAAGTGCCGTTAATCTGCCCTCCTCGCCTCACACCGACACAGTGTGTGGCAAGGAGTGCTGATCAGAGGTATCTCCTCGCAGGGGAGACCAGGGCAGTAATCGGGGCACTCATCATCAGTGCCCTGATTGCAGTAAACCCCCAGCAGTGCCACCAATCAGTGCAAACAATCAGTGCCCATTAGTGATGCCAGTCAGGCTGCCTTTCAGTGCGGCATATTAGTGCCTCCTAATCAGTGCCGTCTCATCAGTGCAGTCTCAGTGAAGGAGAAAAATCACTTATTTACAAAATTTACTGACAAACTAGGAAAAAAACTTTTTTTTTTTTTTTCAAAATTTTCACTTTTTTTTTGCAAAAAATAAAAAACCCAGCAGTGATGCTCTCTTTGTGTGAAGAAAAGGATTAAAAAATCATTTGGGTACAGTGTTGCATGACCGCATAATTTTAATTCAAATTGCAACAGCGCTGAGGGCTGAAAAAACGGCCTGGCCAGAAAGTGGGTAAGAGTGCCCTGTATTGAAGTCGTAAACATAAAAGAACCTTCTGTGTGCAGCAGCCCCTATCGGCCTCCTAATACTTACCTGAGCCCATCTCTAGCCAGCGATGTTGCAGGAGAGACTCGGCTGCCCAGGAGACGCTGCCTCATTGGCAGAGACAGTGTAATGCTTCAGGCAGTGAACTATGTTGGATTGTGTGGATCACAGCTGTGGAAGTCTATGAATACTATATTCTTAACAGTTAACTTTAACCTTAACAGCTATCAGGTAGGAAGACTCAGATAAGTTTGGAAATACAATCGGTTTTATTTAGAGTGGTAATACACAGCCACGACGGTGAGCTTCAGAGGAAACTTAAGCTTAGTAGCACTACACAGGCATAAAGTTTATTGGAAACGTAAAGATACTTGCAGTGAGTGGATTCCTGGAGATGGGGTCACCCAATGGCTTCTTGAGAGATGTACTGGTCTCCTATGTGGAAAGGAACAGGTAAGGTTTTGTTCGGGCAAAGTAAGTAGACTGTGGGTAGGGCAGAGGAGAGTCTCTGACTACTAGAGAGGAAGGGGCTCTGTCCGGCCCAACAAGTGGAAGTTGGAGGGGCTCTGTCCTGCCCAAAAGTGAAGTGGAAGACTGGGCTCTATCCGGCCCAAAAGTGAGATGATAGTCGGGGCTCTGACCGGCCCAAAAGAGAGATGGTAGTCGGGACTCTGTCCGGCCCAATAGAGAGAGATGACGGCAGTCTTCTGTTGGAGATCTTTACCTGGCATCAGGTTCTTAGCATGAACGTCAAGCAAATGGCTGTTTAAGTAGGGACAAGAGGAGGAGCCAGGTGATGTCATTGTGACATCATCAATCTTCGACGGAGTTTGTGGAGATATCAGAGCTCCCAGTGGAAAGATAAGAATATTGCAGGAGAAATGTCGGAGCCTCCAGTGGAGGGATAAAGACATTACAGGAGAAATGTCAGAGCCTCCAGTGGAGGGATAAAGACATTACAGACAGCAGCGAAACACCATTGGCTCCCATTGCTGTCAAAGTCAGTGAGCCAATGAGGAAAACGAGGGGGTGGGGCCTAGCCAAGCTGCTTGCTGTGGGGGTACTCGTCAGGAGGGAGAGGCCAGGAGAGCTGAAGAGGGACCTGAGAAAAGGAGGATCTGGGCTGCTCTATGCAAAACCATGACACAGAGAAGGTAAGTATAACATGTTTGTTATTTTTAAGCCAATTGAAGCTTTTTGGTGCATCTTAAAATAAAAAATATGACAAAGGAGACCCAGGACTGTTGAGCAGTTAGAATCCTATATCAGGCAAGAATAGGACAACATTCCTCTCCCAAAACTCCAGCAACTGGTCTCCTCAGTTCCCATATGTTTACAGAGTGTTAAGGGGCAAGTTCACTTTTTTTTTCTAAATTCCAGCTTTCCTCTGTAACTAGAACAACCTTGAGGGCCCGGTGCAAGAAACCTTAAGGGCCCCCCCCCTTGACCCCCCTCCCATCTGTCCCACTGATCCTGGGGCCCATTAGAACTGTTGTGCAGTCCCGCGGCAGGACGCTTTCACATGTTCTGCAGCTAGCCCCCTTCCCACCGTCTTGGGCCCCTCCCTACCCCCTTCCCTCACCACCCACGTTGGCAGAAAGCAAGGAGGTATGTTACTAGCACACCAGGGAACTCCATATAAGGGTCCAACGCGGTGGCAGAACTACCAGGGTTGCAAAGGTCTCACTGGCGACCAGGCCCTGGTGTTCGGCCTCTGTGGAGGTCCCCAGTCTCCTCTTGCTGTCCTGCTCCTGCTATTAACAGCGCTGGTCTGGTGTCTCTGCCTCTATGGCAGTGGTGGCAGTCTAGTAGGACTCAGTGCCGGTTACACTATGGGGCTTGTAGCCAGCTGAGCCCCCCCCCCGCCGGTCACGTAGTAGCGGTAATGCTGCATAGCCTTCTCTGTTGACATGCCGATTGGGATGCGATTCAGGTGAAACTCTCAGTCAGAGCTAAAACAAGTATTTATTAGAATCAAGACCTGTTCAATTGCCTGGTAACACAAATTGCTAATCAGCCAATCACATGGTAGCAACCCAATGCATTTAGGCATCTAGACATGGTGAAGACGACTTGCTGAAGTTCAAACCGAGCATCAGAATGGTGCATTTAAGTGACTTTGAACGTGGCATGGTTGTTGGTGCCGGATGGGCTGGTCTGAGTATTTAAAAAACTGCTGATCTACTGGGATTTTCACACACAATCATCTCTAGGGTTTACAGAGAATGATCCGAAAAAGGGAAAATATCCAGTGAGTGGCAGTTGAGAAGACGAAAATGCCTTGTTGATGCCAGAGGTCAGAGGAGAATGGGCAGACTGGTTTGAGATGATAGAAAATCAACAGTAACTCAAATAACCGCTCGTTACAACCAAGGTATGCAGAATAACATCTATGAACGCACAACACATCGAACCTTGAAGCAGATAGACTACAGCAGCAGAAGACCACACCGGGTGCCACTGCTGTCAGCTAAGAACAGGAAACAGGCTACAATTCCCACAGGTTCACCAAAATTGGACAACAGAAGACTGGAAAAACGTTGTCTGGTCTGATGAGTCAATTTCCGCTGCGACATTAAGAAGGTAGAGTTGGAATTTTGTGTAAATATGAAAAGTATGGATCCATCCTGCCTTGTATCAACAGTCCAGGCTGGTGGCAGTGGTGTAATGATGTTGGGGATATTTTATTGGCACACTTTGGGCACCTTAGTACCAACTAAGCATTGTTTAAACACCACGGTCTACTTGAGCATTGTTACTGACCATGTCCATCCCTTTATGACTACAGTGTACTTTCTTCTGATGGATACTTCAGGATAATACACCATGTCACAAAGCTCAAATCATCTCAAACTGATTTCTTGAACATAATGAGTTCACTGTACTCCAATGGCCTCCACAGTCACCAGAGCTCAATCCAACCTTTGGGATGTGGTGGCCACCTTTGGGATGTGGTGGAATAGGGGATTCGCATCATGGATGTGCAGCCGACAAATCTGCAGCAACTGCGTGATGCTATCATGTCAATATGGACCAAAATCTGAGGAATGTTTCCAACACCTTGTTGACTCTATGCCATGAAGCATTAAGGCAGCTCTGAAGGCAATAGCGGGTCCAACCTGGTACTAGCAAGGCGTACCTAATAAAGTGGCTGGTGAGTGTTTATCAACCATATGTTTAGCAGCCATGTGGGCTCCTTGCCAGTAAGGTGGGGGCTTTGATCAGTAAAAACACCATCATATTTAATATTAGAATTTTAGATCCAACTGGGAGCATCACCTGGATCGCATCCTGATCGGCATGTCAACAGAGAAGGCTATGTAGAGTAACCACTGCTAGGCAACCTGCGGGGGGGCTCAGCTGTCCACAACCAATTGTGCTGGCCCTCCCGTGGAAGACCCATCAGCCCCATAAAGTAACCAGCACTGGGTCCCATTGCGCTGCCGCCACTGCGATGGAGACAGAGGCCAGTGCTGTCAATAACAGGGACAGGACAGCAAGAGGAGGCTGGGAACCCAAATGATGATGAAATGCCAGGGCCCGGTCGCAAGTGTGACCTTTGTGACCCTAGTAGTTCCGTCACTCATCCACATTTACTTGGAATGTGCAGATGGGGGAATCTTTTTTTTTTTAGTTCAATCTACTGGCTGAACGAAAACAAAAAAATGATCATTGTATGGGCTGCCTAAGTGTGAACTGTGAGCAAGTTTGTGAAGCTCTTGGAAGAACTGAGAGGGAGCTAAGGACAGTTCAGTGATCACAGCGTACTGCAGTGCTCACTCACCCAAGTGCCGAGGCTGGTAGCTATGACATCATTGACACAGCTAAGAAAGTGTACCTGGCTTTTTTTCATATTTCCCGCCCACACATCCCCTCTCTCTCAGACACACATTTTGCCACGTGAAGAAACAAGCGACAAACACAGCAAAACACAGTAAAAAAGTGCAAACCACAACACAACAAAATGCCCCATGAGCTGCTTTGACACATGTAGTGCATCTGAGCTATGCGTGTTGTGGGAAAAACATGGCAAAAAAAAAAAAAAAAGTGTGCTCCCACAATGCTAGGTGTGAATGGGGCCTGAAAGTGAAATTGGTGTGTTTACACAAAAACAATGAGGCTCCATTCAAATCTGCGCTCTTTCCAAATGCACGGCAAACCGAACAGAAAATGCGTGCTGCCATGCGTTTCAGAAACACGTTGCAAATGAGCATCACACTTTCATTGTCATTAAATGTTTAAGGCACCCCAAGCGTGGAAAGCAGGCCTGATGGTAAAAGATGGTAAACACACATTATGCTCCAAAAAAGTTCTGGAACTGCTTTGGGGCGTTTGTTGCATTTATTCAAGTAAATGGGCTGCCCTATGAGCAGAAATGCTCCAAAACGCTCCCCAAAAAACTAAATACTCACTACATGGAGGTGTGACTGGCGTCTGACAGCTGAGTGTCTCCGTCCACTCCCTCCTATGTACTTGTATGAAGAACAATTTTCCTTAGACTTACCAGAACTATGGAATAAGATGGCCCACCTGAACAATCCATTCAATTTGTATCAAATCAGGAAGGCTCTTGCACTACATAGTACAAACAAGTGGTTACTGCCCTCACCTATAACTGGTCACTGCAACAAGGAGCATTGGAAAAGCAACGCATGTAAAAAAACAACAAGGAATTTCCAAGCTCAACTTACCGACCAGCCTGTGACCAACCAAATTGACCGGTCCAACAGCATGCGTTAAAAAAAACATGGATTTAGTTGTACAAATACATGTGTAAGCCACAGCGTCCCGAGAAGGCACCCCATTTTCTGTGGACCTAAACTTTAATTTCTCTGAGTCTCCAACAATGGAAGCACTTGAATTTAAAATGGATGGGTGTAGGGCAGATAACCTGGAGGGAGCACACCCCTCCTTAAAGGCACAGGCACTGAGTGAATTGCTTGGCTAACATAATTCATACTACAAACAAGTGGTTACTGTCCCCACCTAAAACTGGTCACTGCAGCAAGGAGCATTGAAAAGGCATGTAAAAAAAAAAAGAAAAAAAAAAAGGAATTTCCAAGCTTCACTTACCGACCAGCCTGTGACCAACCAAATTGACCCGCCCAACAGTATGCGGTAAAAACAGTGGTTTAGTTGCAATTATATTGGCCAGGCAACGCACTGACACCTTTGCTGCCATAGTGCTATGGGCTGGGTGTTCAGTATGCCCCTGCGCCTTTAAGGAGGGGTGGTCTCCCTCAAGGTTATCTGCCCTACACCTGTCCATTTAAATGCATGTGCTTCCATTGTTGTAGACTTTCAGAAATTAGAGTTTAGGTCTACAGAAAATGGGGTGCCTTGCCAGGGCTTTGTGGCTTATGCATGTATTTGCAAACGTGTGCAACTAAACCCCTGTTTTTAAACGCATACTGTTGGACAGGTCAATTCAATTGGTCACAGGCTGGTCGGTAAGTTGAGCTTGGAAAGTCCTTTGTTTTTTCTCTCTTGCACTACATAGCTGATGGTAGATCTAAAGGAGATTATACAATCAAATTGTACAGAAAGTGGGTAGAAACACCACAAGAGGTGGTAGAGAAATAAAGAGTGGTGAACACGCCCCGTTCTGGAAGTGCATGCTGAGATAGGATATATGATATACAGGAAGTGATGGAATTTAAAAACATTTTTTAAAAATCCAAGTAGACAGATGAAAATGTAAAGCTTCTATAGAAGTAGCAAGTTAAAATAAGCATAATGGGATGGCTGGGCCAGAAATAACAGAAAACACTTCAATTGATTATGAAAAGTGAAACTCTGCCCGAAAAGGTGAACTTAGCCTTTACACGAAGGAAGGAATGCTACACTATGGCAAACATGGCGCTATCATGATGTTGCCATCAATTTTAAAATTTTATTTTTTTTCTTAAAATTGTAAATTTTTTCAATTTAAACATTTGAGATTTTTTCTATTTTCTATTGCTAATGAAATATTGGTTTATGAGATTTGCAAATTCTCACATTTAGTTTTTATGCATTTGGGTTGTAAAAAAGATCTATGTACATTTATTTTATTTTTTTTTTGTAGTCCGCAGGAGCCCGATATACAGATCATTTTTATACAGCGTAGGCAGGATAGATTGAAGGAGGGAACAGTTTCAAGAATAGTTTGTGTGGGGCTTTATGTCCACTTTAAGCCTGCATTTACACCTGAGCGTTTCAAAGCTGCGCGTTTTTAGCGCGATTATGCCGCGTTTTGTTCAGAACACCAATGCAAAAGGTAGAACAACGCCTGTAATCTGCCCCAAAGAAGCTCACGTTCTTTTTTGGGCTTAAGGCGTTTTTCAGGTGTTTTGCTTCAGGTGACAAAACGCTCAGATGTGAACAGGTGCCATTGAAACAAATGGGATTTTGCTTGTTGGTAGGGCGTATTTCAGGCGTTTTTTCGGGCGTTCTACGAGCTGGAAACGCTCAGGTGTGAATGCACACTACTAAATACGTACCTGTAAAATAATAATTTATACACATAGCAACACTAAAGATATAAAAAAACAGTTAAAAAAATATAATGCAACAAATAAAATAGAAAAAATTACAGCAAAACTACCCAACCAAAGCCATTGCTTTAAACATAAACTACACCAAAAGAAGTAAACATGTTTCTAGATCAGTAATGTAATCAGCTTCAAATCTCAAATACTGCAGTGAAGATTCACAGTGACCTACTAAATGCCCTTACAAAACATTTTCCAGGTTGAACACTGTTGAAAGAACAAATATCTGTCACTGCAAATTATTCTAATGTTTCAAGCAAGAGTGCAGCAAGGGCAGCTGTAACAGTTTACAAATTAAAGCAGTGCTGTGGAATAAATGCATTTGACAGTGTATTTGCATATGCTAATGGTTATATTTGATGCTATGCAAAGGCAGACAGCAAGGATCAAAACAGCCTTTCGTTCTTCAACTAGACAGCATAAACAGTCAGGTTATATTGAAAAAGCCAATATGAATAGAAATAGCCCTGAACTTTAAGGCCTCACACACGGACATTTAAAAAAAACTAGGTGTAAAGCTAGTACGGACACCAGGGAAAAAAAAGGCGTTAAAAACACTATTTTATCCCCGTTTTGCATTGGCTTCAATGCGCGTTTAGCCGCGCTAGTTTCAGCCGCGTTTCTCTGCCTCTATTCAAAATCAATGGTTCCCTGTGAGTACCATTGAAGTCGCACCATCAAGATGAACAGACTTACAGTGCGACCTGTGTGCTGAGAATGTTGAAGGGGAACCCTGCCAAAATGTAAACAGTGTGAACCCCCACACCGAAAAAAAAAATGGCGTGGGGGTCCCCCACTCCAAGCCCCCGGATCCCGGCCCCCCCACTCTAGGTGAATGAGGGTAAATCGTACCCCTACACATTCAACTAAAATAATAGTGTCAAAAATACACACACTACACAGGAATTTTTTTAAATATTTTATTAAGGTAGCGTCAACTCTCCTCCCTCCTCTGTCGCTGTCTTCTCGCTCTTTTGCTGGGTCTTCTCCCACTGCTCTTCTTCTGATGCACACGGTGGACCCAGCATTACACCGGGAGATCACGTCAAGTCAACATTGGAAGAACAGAGGGAAAACACCCAGCAAAAGAGCTAGAAGACCTGCCAAAAAAGAGCTAGAAGACAGCAGAGAGGAGACCCGGCAGAAGAGGGTGAAGACAGCGCGGAGAGGGAGACAAACTCGCCGGAGGAGGGAGAAGAGCCGGAGAGGGGAGACGCAAAATCGGAAGAGACGCCGGAACTGATTTAATAAATTACTTTAAAAAACCTGTGTAGTGTTTTTTATTCCTTAACACTTTTTTGGAGTGAATGGGTAGGGGTACGATGTACCCCATACTCATTCACCTAGGGTGGGGGGCCAGATTCCGATAAGTGTCCGCCCACAGACCAACAACCAAGGGCAAGGGCTGTCGGGAAGAGGCCCTTGTCCTCAACATGGAGACAAGGTGCTTTGGGGTGGGGGCGCAGAGCCCCCCTGCTCCAAAGCACCCACCCCCCATGTTGAGGGCATGTGGCCTGGCATGGTCCAGGAGGGGGGGGGCGCTCACTTGCCCCACCCTTTCCTGACCTGCCAGGCTGTGTGCTCGGATAAGGGTCTGGTATCGCCTTGGGGGGGGGGGGGTCCTCAAGCAAAATATCTTTTTTTACATTTTGGCGGGGTTCCCCTTCAAGATTCTCAGCACACAAGTTGCACCGCAAGTCGGATCATCTTGATCCGACTTCTATTCAAATTAATGGGCTCCCATAGGGAACCATTGATTTTGAATAGAGGCAGAGAAATGCCAGACGAGGCTTAACGCTGTGTATACAGAGTTAAACCGTGTTTAACACCATTTACCGCCGTCTGGCGTTTTTTACAGCTCTAGCGCTGGAGCCTCAGAATGCACTGGTCCTGGGTTTTTTTTGGAGCTTAAAAACGCCAATGCCTGTTACAGCTCAAAAACGTCATGGTGTGTATGATGATACTGAATAACATGGAGTGGCATTTTTAAGCTGCAAAAACGTCCGTGTGTATGAGGCCTAAATACAAGTATGTTTGTTTTGTTTAAAGAAATTATATTTCCATAACAAACTCAAAATAACAAGGATTTATTCTTCACCACACCCTTTCCCTTCCAGAGCAATTTTTTGTACACATGGTAAAAACACGTTTTAGGCCTTAAGATTAAACTCCCAAATATTATTTCAATTCTGAAAGCAGATACAGTGGAGAATACCATGCTGGATTTGTTTTGGGTCACATGATTTTAGTACAATGGTTTATCAAATGTATATTTTCAGAAGAAAAAAAAAGTTTACTTATCTCTCTACAAAGCACTAGGTCCCATGTCTTTCTGCTGTTCCTCTGTTATCAGCATGATAACTTCTGACAAGTTCCCCCCCGAGACAGGAGACAAAAGCAGCATGAGATTTGTGTCGTTGTGGGTGCTATAAACAGATTAACAGCACTGCTCTGAAACTATCTTCGTTCTTCTGTCTATGTGGACTGGGAGTGTGTGCCTTTCCTCCAATCAGCTGTCACACAGTGTAAGCCCAGACACCACTCCTACTACAGAATGGGGAAGTAAAAATTCTAACAATGTCAGAATTCTAAAGAATATAGCAAACAGATATACATGTAAAACTTATGTAAGGAGATTTTTTTCATCCCTGTGTATCATCTGAGGCTGTTCTCTTCACTGGGTATAGGAGAGGGTTTACATTCACTTTAAAATTGTGTGCACTGTGAAACAGTGCAACTTTGGCAGACAAAAGTATCCACAGGCAACACTTATCGAAGCATCAAAAAACACCTCAAAAAAGCAAGCTGAAGTGGTAGGCACTGTAATGTGTGTTGAAGTCCAAGCAAGTGTAAATGAGCTCTTAAGGGCTCATTTACACTTGCTTCAAAACATGGCTTCAGTCACTCTTTTTTAAAGCTCTTTGAATACCAGTCAAAGCTCCTGTAGCTAAATGAAATGGTTAGCTTAACAGGCCTGTTTACACCTTGCGTTTGCTTTGCTTCAAAAATGTTACCACATCTCGCTTTGTTGGTGTTTCAAAGCATCTTTAAAGCCTCCATAGAAGTCTTTGAAAAAGCTCGCTTGAAGCACCTGAAGCGTTTAAGAGGCTTGAATTCAGCTTTAGCTTCCCTTTGTTTTGGAGTAATTGCAGGTTTGAGAAATCCACACACACAGGGCCTCTGCAAAGCTTTAATAAAGCTTCAAAAAGCATCACTGATGCACCACCAAAACATTGCAGAAGCATCACAAACACATCAAAAAAGCATGTGAAAGTGGTAAGCGCTTTAATGCGTGTTGGAAGTTGAAGCAAGTGTAAGGACCAGTTGACACCACATGCAGTCCAGTGCAGTTTTTTTTTCTGCATCAAAGACACATGGATAGTATGTTATATGGCTTTCAACGACATAGTTCACACCAGTGCGGTCAGTTCTAGTGCGTTCCAGAAAAATAAAACTTAGAACATGCTGCATTTTTTTCTGCACTGGACTGTACTGGAATGCGGTAAAATACATTAAAAATGCACCAGAATGCACCAAAAACACACTGGAATACATTTCCTTATTTAAGGTTAAGAAAAAAAGGGGGGGGGGGGGGAGAATTAACCGAACTGCACCAAAAACACACTGAAACGCATCAAATACATGTTTAAAACGGGCTTGGAAAAAAGCATCCGGAACACATCCAAACTGCATTTCTATTGTGTGAACTGGCCCTAAATGAGCCCTAAAGTGTAGCCCAATTCTCATTCTTGCACGCATGCGTTTACATATATATGTAAAAGTACGGGGGGGCTTTAAATTTTTTTTATCATTATGCATAGTGATTCATTAGCCGTTTCCCCAGCCAGCACTCCCAGGGAATGACAGCTCTGAACCAGGAAGTGACCTAATACATGTTGCTTCCTAGTTCATTCACCAGAGGGAGGGTTCATCCACCCTACCAAGCAACACCCACCATGGTGAGACATTGGAGCCTGGGATACATGGGGGGGGGGGGGGGGGGGGGGCTGTGCCTGTGGAATTGATTGGGCAGATGGTTACAGAGGAAAGCTGACAGTTTGTGGAATACTCAAATTCCTGTCAGCTGTGTAAAAGGTGAGAAATGGCTATGCGCAGTGTGTAGAGACTGTCTTCAGAAAAATTAAGAAAATGTTGCTGCCCCCAAACTCTCTCCACTGGTGTTTGGAGCTCTAAGTAAGGGAGCATGACCCCCTAAAACACATAACTGGAGGATGTACATCTAGACACTGGGAGGTGTTCAGCATTGTGGGAATTATGGCCATAGTGTGGCTAAAAAAGTTTTTATATTATTGGCAGTCGATTGATGGAATATATTATTTCCCAGATAGAAGCGAATTTGAAGCTTATTCATCTACTATTTTTGTGAGCAAATTTCCATTACTTTTTATAATAAAACATATAAACAATCTTTACTATGCCCAGTGCACTCAGCGTGTTTTGTGTTTGTTTGGCTGACTGACAGACCAGATCAAATGCAGGAAGCAGCAAGGCTAAAGGGTACAGTGTTTTATGCAAAGGTCTACAGGATTGAAAAAATAAAGGGAATTGTTTACTTTGTCTTACATAGGGAC
Source organism: Lithobates septentrionalis (assembly GCA_037952835.1). Lineage (NCBI taxonomy): Eukaryota > Metazoa > Chordata > Amphibia > Anura > Ranidae > Lithobates > Lithobates septentrionalis. The sequence continues at coordinate 502,294 of JBBDGP010001506.1, read as the reverse complement.
TGCTGTTTGTTTATTGGTACAGCAGGCAGTATGTGCAGGAGAGTATTGTAGCAGGGACATGCAGTCAGGGGAGGCTGGTGATGAACATAAAAAAAAACAAAAAAAAACACATGATTGAGCTTCAAGGGTCGTAGCTCGGCGACCTGGGATAATTGACGCTCTTGGATGGAGTGGGAGACAGTTCAAATTCCTGTCCGGTGATGTGTTGTCCCTGGGTGCACCCTTGTTCTGTTTCCTTGGTCAACACATAGTGCCATTCAACAGGCCACAGGACGACGTCAGGTGTGACGAAATGCGTAGGGAGGAGCAACGTGCTGACGTCACCGTGTTCACGCAGGTCCCGGAGTGACAGGCTGCTATCAAGAGCCGGCTTGTTTATACTGCAATCTCTTATTGTTTTAACTGCAAGTGCAATATTTTCTTATTTAAATATAGTAACCAAGGATTTTACACTATGGAAGCTTTTGTGTCTTTTTGGGGATCAATGGGCAACACGCGCCCCTGAAAAATTACATTCTGTGAAGACACTGGCATCACCGTCCCATCTCTCAAAAGGCCCGGGCTGAATATTAAAGTGGAGTTCCACCCAAAAGTGGAACTTCCACTCATCAGATTCCTCCCCCCCTCCGGTGACACAGTTGGCACCTTTCAGGGGGGAGGGGGGTACAGATACCTGTATATTACAGGTATCTGTACCCACTTCCGGCATAGATAGCCGCAGAATCTGCGGTTATTTACACCACTTCCTGCTCCCTCCCCGCTGCCTGCTGGGAAACACACGGGTCCCAGAGACAGCAGGGACCATCTGTATTGCGCTGCGTGACTCGCGCATGCGCAGTAGGGAACCGGGAAGTGAAGCCGCACGGCTTTACTTCCTGATTCCCTTACCGAAGATGGAGGCGGCAGCACCCGAGGACGGAGAGACGGTTCGCCTTCGGGTGCCGACATCGCGGGCGCCCTGGACAGGTGAGTGTCCAAGTTTTAAAAGTCAGCAGCTGCAGTATTTGTAGCTGCTGACTTTTAAAAAAAAAAAATTTTTGGTGGAGCTCCGCTTTAAGCCACAAGCGAGTGTGATCCTGTAATAGGAGATCATTTGGCGTTGGTAAGCGGCAGTGTGTGCAGATGTCTTTATATCTTTTAACCACGGCTCTTGGGTGTATCGTGTGTTAATTTCACGTTTTAAAACTAGCTGCCAGCTAGCTGCCATAACCCCAGTATCCCCGTTTTCGTTCGGTGGTCCTCTTTCTGATAAAAGTGGTCCCCCCTCCCGCCGTGATCCGGTGCCCTCTGCCGCTTACCGGAGCCATGACACTGCTGGGCGGAAGCGACGTCAAAACGTCACTTCCGCCCACGCCTCTTAAAAGGCATATTTTTTTCAATGTCATTTTTTTAAATGACTTTTTTTTTTATTGCATTTTAGTGTAAATATGAGATCTGAGGTCTTTTTGACCCCAGATCTCATATTTAAGGAGGTCCTGTCGTGCTTTTTTCTATTACAAGAGATGTTTACATTCCTTGTAATAGGAATAAAAGTGACACATTTTTTTTTTTTTTTAAACGGTGTAAAAATAAATAAAATGATGTAAAATAAATAATAAATTATTTAAAAAAAAAAAAAAACCCCAGTCCCGATGAGCTCGTGCGCAGAAGCAAACGCATACGCGAGTAGCGCCCGCATATGAAAATGGTGGTTAAACCACACGTGAGTTATCGCCGCAACCGGTAGAGCGAGAGCAATAATTCTAGCCCTAGACCTCCTCTAACGCAAAACATGCAACCTGTAGAATTTTTTAAACGTCGCCTATGGAGATTTTTGAGGGTAAAAGTTTGACGCCATTCCACGAGCGGGCACAATTTTGAAGCGTGACATGTTGGGTATCAATTTACTCGGCGTAACATTATATTCCACAATATAAAAAAAAATTGGGCTAACTTTACTGTTGCCTTATTATTTTTATTCAAAAAAGTGAATTTTTTCCCAAAAAAGTGCGCTTATAAGACTGCTGCGCAAATACGGTGCAAAAAAAAAAAAACGACCGCCATTTTATTCTCTAGGGTATTAGAAAAAAAACATATATAATATTTGGGGGTTCTAAGTAATTTTCTAGCAAAAAAACCTGTTTTAAACATGTAAACACCTAAAATCCAAAACGAGGTTGGTCCTTAAGTGGTTAAAACATGATCTAATCAGTTAATAAATTTTTATTTATGTACAGAATCACTTTATATATATAATTTAGCATTAAGGTTTATTGCTAGTATTCACTCACATGAGAGCATAGCGCAACTTAATATAGAAAGTGGTTTATTCTGTGCGTATCTCAAAGTAAGTTGCAGCTTTGCTTTCTAAAAAAACAAACTTATTTATGTTTTTTTTTTTTTTTACAATAGATTTTTATTGAAGGAATTTTCTTAACAATACAGATTGACATTGTCACGATAGTAATTGTGACTAACTTCTTTGCAATAGTTTTTAAGAATATTCTTATACAAATACAGTAATTGATAGTCTGTACCAGCCTACCCCTATTGGGTTCAAACTGTAGGCATGGATAGGCCATCTTATTTATGTTTTAACCACTTATTCACTTGCTCTTTTTGTCTGATAAGTGCAGTAATTTTAATATTATTCAATTTTTCAAACGTGTTTCGTTTGGAAACAGTTTCATGATTAAAAAAAAAGAAAAACACTAAAGTTAGCCTGATTTTTTTGTATAATGTGAAAGATGATGTTACATTGAGTAAATAGATACCCAACATGTCACGCTTTGACCACTACAGCCCCGGAAGGATTTACCCCCTTCCTGACCAGAGCACTTTTTGCGATTCGGCACTGCGTCGCTTTAACTGACAATTGCGCGGTCGCGCGACGTTGTACCCAAACAAAATTGACGTCTTTTTTTCCCCACAAATAGATCTTTCTTTTGGTGGTATTTGATCACCTCTGCGGCTTTTTTTTTGCACTATAAACAAAAAAATAGCGTCAATTTTGAAAAAAAGCGCAATATTTTTTACTTTTTGCTATAATAAATATCCCCCCAAAATATATAAAAAAAAACTATTTTTTTCCTCAGTTTAGGCTGACATGTATTCTTCTACATATTTTTGGTAAAAAAAAAAAAAAAAAAAAAAAAAAAAAAAAAATCGCAATAAGTAAAGTCAAGCGTCAAAATGTTTTTGTTTTTTTTATTAGTAATGGGAGCAATCTGTGATTTTTATCGGGACTGCGACATTATGGCAGACAGATCGGACACTTTTGACTATTTTGGGACCATTGTCATTTATACAGAAATCAGTACTATAAATGCATTGATTACTGTGTAAATGACACTGGAAGTGAAGGGGTTAACCACTAGAGTGCGGTGAAGGGGTTAAGTATGTCCTAGGGAGTGATTCTAACTGTGGGGGCGAGGGGCTACACCTCACATGACAGCGATCACTGCTCTCGATGACAGGGAGCAGTGATCTCTGTCCTGTCACTAGGCAGAACAGGGAGATGCTTTGTTTACAAAAGCATCTCCCTGTTCTACCTCTCCGTGACACGATTGCGGGCACCCGGCAGACAGAGTCTGCGGGACCCGCGGTCACGGAGACTGAGGCGGGCGCACGCGCACCCGCAGCACTGCTTCTTAAAGGGGACATACCTGAACGCCCTTTTGCCCACCAGTGCCGTTCTGCCGACATAAATCGGCGTGTGCTGGTCGGCAAACAGTTAAAACTGCACACACTTGTGGAATGGCGCCAAACTTCTGTACTTAATCTCCATAAGCGATGCTGTAAAAATTTTTTACAGGTTACATATTTAGAGTTACAGAGGAGGTCTAGTGCTAGAATTATTGCTCTCTCCAACGATCACAGCGTATGTAACCTGTGTGTATCTGGCTCTGATACTAGCCAGTGCCTCACCAGCCACTGACCTCACCGCACGTCCCTGGAGTGTAGCAGGTACGCCAGCAGACAATACGCGCAAGAGAGGAGTGTGGAGGGTACAACGAGGGATGTGTAGGATGAGTGAGGAGTATATGCCAGCAGGAGAGGGGTGGAGTGTGGAAGGTATGTCGGAAGAAGTATGTTTAGGAGCCCCCTGACAAAGTCAGAAGTGAGGGAACACATACAAGGGAGCATGAAAACATCTGAGATCGTGGGAAATGACTGCCGATTAGATTGTACTGATGCACTTATATAACCACTTGACCTCCAAAATGTTTACCCCCCATCATGACCAGACCATTTTTTGCTATTCCGCACTGCGCTATTTTAACTGGCAATTGCGCGGTGGTATTTGATCACCACATACATATACATATATATATATATATACACATACATACACACACACACACACACACACACACACACACACACACACACACATATATATATATATATATATATATATATATATATATATATATATATATATATAATTTCTGTTATAAAACCTATCCAAAAAAAAAAAAATCTAAATTCTTCATATATTGAGGATGAAAAGGTATTCTGCTACGTCTTTGGTAAAAAAAAAAAAAAAAAATCCCTAGAAGTGTATATAAATTGGTTTGTGTGAAAGCCATAGCATCTACAAACTACGGTATATATACTGGAATTTATGTGGCTATAGACACCATACTGTAATGGCGGCGATCAGCAACTTATATCGGGACTGTTATAGGGTGGTGGGCAATGCAGCGCTAACAGACGCCATCTGTGAGGGTCACTGAAGTCACTAGTGACACTAATACAGTGATAATACTGTACACCGACACTGTACTAATGACACTGGCTAGGAAGGGGTTAACATCTATGGGTCAACTGTGTGCCTAACAAGTGTAATGTGTGCTGTTTTTACTTTACTGGGTCTTTTCTCCCTGCTTTGCAGGAAGAGGAAATAGCCAGATTGCTGTTCCCTGTGCACAGAGTTCAGTGTTTTTGAAAATCATTTGGTGAAATCAGCTGCCAAACTTGTGCTGTGTCCAATCACTGCACGGAACAGCATGCACTCCGCCAAACCCAGAACAGGTATGTGATTGTGCCTGCACCTGCCCTCTGCTCCGTTCCATCCAAACTCACAAAAAAGAGAGAACGGAATCGCACATGGCTACATGTGGGGAGTATTTATGTAGTTTTCTTTAATACCCTGGAGACATCTCAAATTATGTAGCCCAGGGGATTTTATGTGACCCATTATTAGTATTGGTCATCGATAAATGGTGAGTGGTGTCCAGAGGGGAGTGGCATCATACTAGGAGTGCCTTTTGTGGTGTTCACATTCAAAATATGGAAAGTTATCAAGAATGGATACTCTGATTACTAGTGTACTATTGACTATACCAGAAGATCGCACTTTGAACACTGGATGGACACTTGTTAAAAGCCTAGAACACACGATCGGCTTTTTTTCGTTCAACCCAGCTCAGGTCAGAGATGCTGTACGAACGATCCAACGCTGGTACAGCAATCTCCCCTGCTGAGCTATTGTGTTCTGACAGGGGGGCGGCCTCTCTTGTCACTCTGAGAGACTCTGGTCAGCACTCACAGCCATTGGCTGAGTGCCCTGTTTGGGAGCTGGTCGGCTGCTGGTTTTTACAGGATGCCCATCCAACAAAAGCTGGCCAAACAGCCGGCTTGTGTCAGACCGGCTGCCATACACATGGACCGAATGTTGCCAGTTTTTTTTTCTTTCAACCGGCCAATGTCGCCCAACATTTGGCCTGAGTGTACTAGGCTTAAAAGGCACTTTTGTTCCTTACATTTGGCAGGGTTGTGTTTAGGGGTGCAACGGATCAAAAATCTCACGGATCGGATCGATCCTCGGATCAGAGTCACGGATCGGATCGATCCTCGGATCAGCATAAAAAAAAAAAAAAAAAAAAAACAAAAACAAAAAAAAAACAAACAAAACACACAAATCTTGTTACACCCACCGGAGTTTTAGATTTAAAAGCTATTTTCAACACAAAACCGAGCTTATATGCATAAATACAGTATTTGTGCATATAAGCTCAGTTTTGTGTTGAAAATGGCTTTTAAATTTAAAACTCCGGTGGGTGTAACAAGATGTCCGCTTGCCCCCTTCTCACTCTATCATTATTGTACTGTGCAGGAGTGTGGGGTGTAGCAAGATGGCGGCGGCGAAACGTCACTTCCTGTCGAGACAGCGGCCACTTCCGGGTGTACCAAGATGGCCGCAGCTCCGGAGCTAGGCCGAAGCCGGGGACTTTCCTATGGCTGAGGCCGAAAAGTGTTCCGCGGATCGCGGGTGTGCCGATCCGCGGAGGGTGATCCGTACGGATCACGGATCGGCAACGATCCGTTGCACCCCTAGTTGTGTTCCATCTCGGAGTCCTGCGTTATGACAGGAGGCAGTATGTGCAGGACAGAACTGCAAAAAGGTTTGACAGCAGGTAATATGTGAAAGAGTGCGGAGGGTGTGACAGCAGAAAGAATAGTAATTTTTTGATCCAAAAACGGTGGTTTTACTTTTATTATTTTTTCATAATTAACAACAAAATCACAAAAAAATAGCCATACAGATAAATATTAAAAGGAGGGAACATTAAAATAAGTGTTCAGGGAACAGGTTATTCTGTTACACTGGAGGTGGCAATGCTTGTGTCAGCAGCATCAGACTGTGAAGGTGATGGGGAGGACAAAAAAATGAAATAGGAGCAGTGTGACAGTGGAATTTCAGACAATAGGGGTTGAAAAGGGAACACCAAAATCAGGCTATTAGCAACGACTTTGTCATGAAGTCAAGATGTAGTAAAGGTGGCACTGGGGACATGGGAGTTGAGACAGGACTTTGTTTCCAGAGATGTTTAAACAGGCAATGGGTCAGTGGAACTGAAATTCTCAATGGACAGAGTCAGTGGAGATTGGACTGTTAGTTGGCATTCTGCACTGAATAAATCTAAGGGATTATCACATGCGCTGGAGACTGGGTGCTGAGGGGTTAATGCACATGCACTGGGAACAGAAGGGTTATTTACACATGTGCTGGTGACTGGCCACTGAGGGGTAAATTCATACATGCTGGGAACGGACAGTTAAGAAATTGTTGCACATAAGCAGAAGAGTCTGAAGATAAAGCACATACAGTAATTACTGAGTGCTATTCTACATGAGATGGGTGCTGGATGCCAAGAGGTAAACATAATAGGCAGCACTCCAAACAACTTTTTGATCTTCATATATTTATGAAAGAAAAGCAACATATACAGACAAAACCGTACACCAGAGTACATGCGCAAGATCTCCCCACAGTTCCTCTAGCTACACAAAGACAACCTCTCAGCTACAAGCAACATATGCATTTTCATTAGAACAGGGAGGTGATCCAGGCGAATAGCGAATAGTACAGCAATTATATATAGTTACATAGTAGGCGAGGGTGAAAAAAGACAAAAAAAATAAAAAAGTCCAACCTATGTGTGTGATTATATGTCAGTATTACATTGTATATCTCTGTATGTTGCGGTCGTTCAGGTGCTTATCTAATAGTTTTTTGAAACTATGGATGCTCTCTGCTGAGACCACCGCCTGTGGAAGGGAATTCCACATCCTTACTGTTCTTACAGTAAAGAACCCTCTACGTATTTTAAGGTTAAACCTCTTTTCTTCTCATTTCAATGAGTGGCCACGTGTTTTGTTAAACTCCCTTCTGCAAAAAAGTTTTATCCCTATTGTGGGGTCACCAGTACGGTATTTATAAATTTAAAACATATCCCCTCTCAAGCGTCTCTTCTCCAGAGAGAAGAAGTTCAGTGCTCGCAACCTTTCCTCATAACTAATATCCTCCAGACCCTTTATTAGCTTAGTTGCCCTTCTTTGTACTTGCTTCATTTCCAGTACATCCTTCCTGAGGACTGGTGCCCAGAACTGGACAGCATACTCTAGGTGCGGCCGTACCAGAGTCTTGTAGAGCGGGAGAATTATCATTTTATCTCTGGAGTTGATCCCCTTTTTAATGCATGCCAATATTCTGCTTGCTTTATTAGCAGCAGCTTGGCATTGCATGCCATTGCTGAGCACATCATCTACTAGGACCCCCAGGTCCTTTTCCATCCTAGATTTCCCTAGAGGTTCTCTCCCCAGTATATAGGATTGCATTCATATTTTTGCCACCCAAAATGCATTATTTTAAATTTTTCTACATTAAACCTCATTTGCCATGTAGTCGCCCACCCCATTAATTTGTTCAGATCTTTTTGTGAGGTTTCCACATCCTGTGGAGAAGTTATTGCCCTGCTTAGCTTAGTATCGTCCGCAAATACAGAGATTGAACCGTTTACCCCATCCTCCAGGCCGTTTATGAACAGAATAAAATAGGATTGGTCCCAGCACAGAACCCTGGGGGACCCCACTACCCACCCCTGACCATTCCGAGTACTCTCCATTTATCACCACCCTCTGAACTAGCCCTTGTAGCCAGTTTTCAATTCATGTACTCGCAGAATGGTCCATGCCAACGGACCATATTTTGTACAGTAAATTTTTGTGGGGAACTGTGTCACATGCTTTTGTAAAATCCAGATACACCACGTCTACAGGCCTTCCTTTATCTAGATGGTCTAGATGGCAACGCACCTCCTCATAGAAGGTTAATAGATTGGTTTGGCAAGAAAGATTCTTCATGAATCCATGCTGATTACTGCTAATGATACTGTTCTTGTTACTAAAATCTTGTATATAGTCCCTTATCATCCCCTCCAAGAGCTTGCATACTATTGATGTTAGGGTAACTGGTCTGTAATTCCCAGGGATGTATTTTGGGCCCTTTTTAAATATTGGTGCTACATTGGCTTTTCTCCAATCACTTGGTGCCATTCCAGTCAGACGGTCAGTAAAAATTAGAAACAATGGTCTAGCAATTACTTGACTGAGTTCCCCTAGTACCCTTGGATGCAAGACATCTGGTCCCGGTGATTTATTAATGTTAAGTTTACCAAGTCTAATTTTAATTCTGTCCTCTGTTAACCATGGAGGTGCTTTCTGTGATGTGTCATAAGGATAAACACTGCAGTTTCGGTTACTGAACCCCCCCCCCCCAATTCCCTCGTGAAGACTGAGGAGAAGAATAAATTCAATACCTTCGCCATCTCCCCATCCTTTGTAACCAGATGTCCTTCCTCATTCTTTATGGGGGCAATATGGCCTGTCCTTTTTTTTACCGTTTACATACTTAAAGAATTTCTTGGGACTTTTTTTGTTCTCCTCCGGTATGTGTCTTTTGTTTACTATCTTAGCAACCCTAATTGCACCCTTGTGTTTCTTGTTGCATTCTTTATCAAATCTGAATGCTGATGATGATCCCTCAACCCAGTATTTTTTGAAGGCCTTCTCCTTTGCTTTTATATGCATTTTTACATTGGATTTAAGCCATCCAGGACTTTTGTTTGCTCTTTTAAAAGTATTACCCAATGGGATGCATTGGCTAATGCCCTTATTTAATATGCTCTTAAAGCAAATCCATCTCTCCTCTGTGTTCTTTGTTCCTAAGATTTTATCCCAATTCATGCCTTCTAAGAAGGTTCGTAGGGAAGTTGGATCTTTTGAAATTCACTGTCTTTGTATTCCCCTTATGTTACCCATTTGCGTGATTTATACTGAAGCCAATTGACCTGTTATTGCTGTGTATCAAACATTAATACACATAGAAACCTTAAAAAAAAACATTCAGTTTACATGTCGATACCCAGGATCAGGCAGAGGTGGGAATCACAATGTTTTGGAGTAAAAACCCTGTAAAATACCACAGGTGGATCTCACGCTATAAAGGATTTTTTTACTCTGAAACATTGTGATTCCTGCCTTTGCCTGATCCTGTTTTGAAATAAATTATTAGACTGTATAGAGCTTTACATTAGACTGATTTGAGGCAGGACGGAGGAATTTGTGCCCATTAGGGTTTGTCTGTACTTGCGTGCACATCCCTATATGTAACAGCATGTTCCATTAATCCCTATGGATGATGAAGCTGTAATTTACAGAGCCTTGGTGGACACAAGAGTTGGCGTTATCACAAACAGAAGCATTTACAGATTTATTGGCTGCCAAGCTCCTTGCTATGTGCTTACCTGAAGCTGTGTGTCAAAACAAAGATTGATTACAGTCCATCATAAATTGCAGCAATAAGCATAAGTATCAGACATTGTGCTTATTCTAGTACTAATGGCTCCGAAAGTCTAACTTCAGAGTTAATGAAAAAGGAGAAATTCTTCAATATTGACATTATACAGTAGAGTTTGCTACAGCTAAAATGTCACTATGCAAACCAATGTTAAAGTTAATTATAACTAGAAATTAAACCCTAAGAGAGGGAATTTAATTTAGAAATCCTTACTTTTAATTAAAATAAAATAGCCTTCAGAGCTAGAACATGAACCCAACCTGACAAATGTGAGGCCTTACATTTCTGCTTTGTAGAAATGTGCCTGCTTGACATATGCATCATATTCATTACTTTCAAAAGGTTTGCATTAATATACTCAGTGACACATTAAGTAAAAACCGTGATGAATACTTTCCAAAACAGTATGTTCATAAAATAAAAGTCATAATGACAGACACTGCCATCTGAAGTTCATTTTTCCCACATTATCTATCCTGAAGTATTTTCATGCCTTTATAAGTCAGTAGTGTAGCAAATACACTTTAGAAAAATAAATAAATAAACATCCAACAACCAATATGCTGGTTCCAGCTGTGGACAAATTCTTGGGTTATAGTGAAATAAGTTTGGGCACCACAGAAAAAAAAAAACTTGAAACTGGACATCACAAGGTTTCATAATCAAGAATTATAATCATTATTTGATCATTGTAACAAACTTGAGTGCTTGAACATCTTCAAGGCATTAGCATAAGATAGGATAGTAATTGGTGGAATCAAGGGGGGTAGAGACGGGTACTTCTAAGATCTGTGTCTGAGCCTCCCTGGTGCTATGGCTCTTTATCTGGCTGCTGCCTCTGCTACACCATTGCTAATTCTCTCTTTAGAGATTTGTCGCATAGCACAAATTAAAAAAAAAAAATTAAAAAAAAGGGAAAATGCTTGTTGTTTCTGGTCTCATAGATCATAGAGGTGATCGGAGACAATCTATTGTAAGCCCGCACAACCACGGCGCCAGATCAGATGCCGGGCTCCCCCCCGGGATGGGTGAACCCAGGGAAGCACCGGAAAGGCTTTGGGAGGGACCCCTTTTACCACCTATAAAAGCAATCCAGCGACTAATTACCCGCTAGATCTGCTTTTAATTTTGTAGAGCTTCGCAAGCTGCAAAAAATAATACTGGGGTTATACTCTGGTATGCCCACTTGCAGTCAATAACGTACATGTACGCGATTTGGCGACAAGTTGGTAAAGGAATTCTAAACCTTCCTACCTGCACCTTTGTTTTTCAACTGCATAGGATGTGCATTGATCATGTAGTTTCATGCAGTGTTAATTTAGTCGACTAAAATGACTAAAACATTTTAGGCGACTAAAATGACTAAAACATTTTAGTCTACTAAATGAATACTATTTTAGTCGACTAAAATACGACTAAAACAAAAACAATTGAGATGACTAAAATACGACAAAAACTAAAAGCCATTTTAGTCAAAAGACTATGACTAAAACTAAATTGCAATTACTGAAATCTATGTTTTAGTCAACTAAAATCTCCAGTACGACATTTTAGTCGACTAAAATGTACTGGAGATTCAGTTGACTAAATACAACTAAAACAATTGCAGAAGACTAAAATGGGACTAAAACTAAAATGCCATTTTAGTCCTCAGACTAAAATTAACACTGGTTTCATGGTGTTATTTGTGAGCCTGTATACACAGTCTAGAATAGTAAATCTTCACATTCCAGTGTCAGCATTTTATGTTTGTGTTCAAACAGATTGCATGCGGCATGACACTGCACAGGTTAATGCATGACCTCTGTCTGTAGTCTGTGAACTTACACTTCCTGTGAAGAAAACTATATTTCCCACAATCCCTGGGTCTATCAGTCTAGTATTCCACCAGTGAAAACTAGAGCAGTGAAGGGAATAAATATGTTTGTCGCATAAGCACTCCCACATTTGTGATGCAACACAGAAAAATGGCAAGGCATTGATTGGACACTACGTGATCTGGAACAAGAAGCTATCTTGTCCCTTTGACAAATGGGAACAAGTTAAGTGAATGAATACATGGACATTGCAGAATTGATCAGCAAAAACTGCAGCCACAACATGTGAGACCATCATGAAAACTGAAAAATACTTCAATGGAAATGATGCAGAGAGCTAGGGGAGCCTACATTACAAGCTATGGAGGGAACACTCAAAATTTAAGTAGACTGTAGGGTTTCACTGCTTGGGGAATTAAATAGTTGGTTTACGTGCTTTGAGGTAGCATTTGACGTAGCACTCTTTAAATCGATCGTTATCAATGGCTAATTTATTCTGCTTAAAAACTCCAGTTATTATCCCGACCCATAAAAAAAGTCAATCACAGAAAGTTTGAAAGACTATAGCCTGATAGCGCTCACTTCAGTGATAATAAACTGCTTTGAGAAACTGGTTCTAAAATAAAACTGATCCCTATCAGTTTACATACATAGCAAAAAAGGACAGAGGATGACATTGCTTTAGCATTGCATGGGGCATGGAGTCACTTGGAGCAAGCAGGAAATTATGTAAGAATGCTATATACTGACTATAGCTCTATTTTTAACACCATCATCCCAGACTTAAGCCGACCTTAGATGAAGCGATTTTCTTTCCTGCAACCACAGCTTGCAGGAAAAAAAATTGCTTGATTCCCCCATCAACATAGTCATGGGGTACCTTCCTTGCTGGGAGAACACAGTTATTACTGCTAGTAGCTGTAATAGCTGCTAGCAAGAATTGAATGTAAAATCCAACAGGCTGGTTTTACTCAAGTTGATCGATCAATTAACTTGGGTACATTCAACCTGCCCATACATAGTTCGAATCTCGGTCGGCCTCCTGAACCGGCTGAGATTCCAACCGTCTATGGCTGACGCTACTATTTGAGAAAATGCCTAAAGCTGAATCTGCCATTTTCTATTTGTTCTTGGATAAAGGATTTTTGGTAAAATCGACCACAGGTAGTTAAAATGGGCAAATTAATTTAGACTGGGAGGAAACCAAACAGGACCTTCACGAGGCTGCATGTTGAGCCCCCCTACTCTATGCTCTATATGTGGAATGTGTGGACAATGAAAAACCCGCCTCTGCCTCACATCAATCCGCGCCTCAGAATCACTCCGCAATCAGATGCAGCAGACCCAAGCAGCTGCCTTAAAAATTGAACATGTAATAAACAATAAGTCTAAAAATCATAAAAATGTGCGTGCCAAGTCCTTGATTTGTTGTACTTATTGAAGCAGCGCTAAGTGTCCGATGTTATAAAACACTGTATATAGAACAAATGTTTGAAGAGACAGGAAAGTTCAAAAATAAAGATGCAGTCTGTGGATGTGAAGGTAAACGTGGAAATCCTTTCACCAATAGCGATCACCGCGTGAGGGGGTCACCCCCCGTGAGATTGCACTCACCACAATATCAGTAATCACAGGCCTTTGAATAATGATCTTTAAAACTTTTCCGTCTCCTTAATTCAACCACCAGGTGGTGCAAGACCCTCTCGGTATATATAACATGGGGAGAAAATGAGATGCCATATAGCGTAATATTGCTTGAGACCGTTTATTAAACAATACACAAAACCAAATTCCCCTTTTAAAATATGCGTACCAGATACTAAAGGTTTAAAACGAGCATTGAAAAGTGCACTGTGCCTGTATAAGCGTCCCCCGGGAGGAGTTCCTGGATGCGAGCTGTACACGGCTAGTCCGTTCGCTTCCTGGTTACCTTCCGTGGAGCGCAAACGTCACTTCCGGTAGATTACGACTCTGACGCGTTTCGTCACTTCCGGACGTCATCTGAGGGCGTAATCTACCAATCATGAGGCCGGCTTTATATGACAATGATGAGTTTCAACAGCGAATGAGGGAGGCAGAAATACCAGCCACTCCCACTGCTCTATCAAGGCTCACGGAGCTGTCAGCAGAGGAGGACTCTGGCTCGTGATACACTGACGCTGTTTTAAAACTGATCATGCCGACATTGTTAAAAAATAGTGACTCTTACATCTTGCTTCAGGATTTTTTCCTTTTTACATACTTATATCATATGTGGCATTCCAATACATTTTCTACATGTAAGTAAGGTGCAAAAATATGTAATAAATATGCCAGGCATATATATATTCTTAATGGTGGGAGAATAGAACAATAAAATGAAACAAAATAAAACGAAACCAGGAAAAATAAAACGAAACCAGGAAAAATAAACCAAAGTCAGCAGAATCACCAACATCCTCCTTTGTATTTACCCTCTATCATTACCATTTGCTGACACCCATCCAGGGTGTAAGCCCTCAACACGGATATGAATGGATAAATGTAATTTATTGAAATAAATAAATTATTAAACCAATTTACTGTATTAATGGATTAATCCAATCTTCAAAACCTTTGAATAAAAATATATATGTTAATAAAAACCATATATATTATTTATTATACCAGGAGGATGTGTTGAAATGGCTTTATATTCCTTTATAAGATTCAGATTTCGATCATTGCAACTACTGTTCAAAATTGACTAAACTCTAATAAAATGATAAAATATGTATATATAAAATCATTAAATGGTAATAGATGTCCAAATATAAAATTATAATAGTTCTAAGACATGTAAAATATATAAATATATCTAAATACATTCTTGATGTGATATTTAAAATTTATATGATTAAATTTAAAAATGGAATTTAAAATTAATAGAATATTAAATATATCAACAGGGGATATATGTACTTACACTGAAAGATAGCAAAATGTGTATTATGTATCACTAATAAAGCAATTAATGTCTAGCTCTATGTTTAGGCCTCGGGGGGAGAGCACATCTACGGAATAGATCCACCGGGTTTCGTGTTTTGACAATTCACGAATACGGTTAATACCTCTCCAGTGGGTTTGGAGTTGCTCTATCCCCCAAAATTCCAACCCCTTGGGGTCCCTGTTGTGTTTCAACCTGAAGTGCAGAGACACATTATGGTCTTTATAACCATTTTTTATGTTGTTAATGTGCTCTGCAATCCTAACACGTAACAGCCTTTTGGTGCGGCCTATATACAACAGACCGCAGGGACACCTTAGCGCATAGACTACATAAGAACTGTTACACGTGATGAATTGCTTTATATCGAAAGAGCGCTTATTCACTGGAGATATAAAGTTATTGATGCCCCTCAGAGGTCTGGTGACTTCCCTGCATGCTTTACACTTTCTGCACGCAAAGAACCCGTTGCGGTCCCAGAACGTCTGTGGTTTTGGGGGGGGGATCTAGAACTTTTTTAACGATTCTATCTCCAAAGTTCACAGATTTTCTGTAAATGAACTGCGGTACAGGTGGAAGCACATTAGTCAACTTTTTATCCATTAGGAGGATGTGCCAGTGTGCTTTGAAGATATTTTCAACTTCTTTGTATTGGGAATGAAATTGTGAGATAAATCCCCATTCATTATTTCGCACACTTTCTTTCTTTAAAAGCTTCTCCTGATTTAATTCTTGTAGGCACTCAGTTCTGGGTAAAGCTGCCACTTCCTCTACCACTTTCTGTAGTATTTCTGTTTTATATCCTCTAACCTCAAACCTTTCTACGAGGATCCTTAATTGTAGATGGAATTGCATATCTTCAGAGCAGTTTCTTCTCACCCTCATGAGCTGTCCTTTCGGAATATTTTTAAGCCAAAGAGGGTGGTGCCCACTGGTGATAGGTAGATAGCTATTCCTATCGGTTTTTTTAAAAAATACCTTGGTCTCCAATTTGTCATTCTTTCTGTATATAGTAACATCTAAAAAATTGATCGTTTCATTGTGCCAGTTCGAGCTCAGTTTAATGTTGTTGTCATTGCAATTTAAAACTTGTAAAAACTGTTCAAGTGACTCTATTGATCCTGCCCAAATAAAAAACAGATCATCTATAAAACGTTTATAAAAAATCAGTTCCGGACGTTGGTCTTTAAAAATCTCACGGGGGTTGACCCCCTCACGCGGTGATCGCTATTGGTGAAAGGATTTCCACGTTTACCTTCACATCCACAGACTGCATCTTTATTTTTGAACTTTCCTGTCTCTTCAAACATTTGTTCTATATACAGTGTTTTATAACATCGGACACTTAGCGCTGCTTCAATAAGTACAACAAATCAAGGACTTGGCACGCACATTTTTATGATTTTTAGACTTATTGTTTATTCTATGCTCTATATACTTATGATTGTATCCTGTACTATCATACAAACAGCATTATCAAATTTGCAGATGATACTACTGTAGCTGGATGCATTACAGGAAAGGATGAGGAGTCATATAGGAAGGAGGTCGGCAAGATCGTTGAGTGGCGTGCCGTAAATAATTGTTCTTTTAATACAGGGAAACTATAGAATTGGCTATAGATTTCAGGAAGAACAAGACTGATCTAGCACAGCTTATTATTTATCTTTTAGGAGATTAAATTGAACTAAATAGCCAAACGGAACTGGATTACTGTTTTGTTATAACATGGGGTTTTATTTTAAAGATCGGAATGTTTTAGTATTTTTTTTATACAAAATTTTCTTTATGTACTTGATTTACAATGAATGTATGTACACATGATGTGTTTTTTTATGTTTTTTGTTTTGTATAAAGGATAACACTGAAATTTGTTTGAAAATGTATTTTACAATGACAATAATTCTCTTTATCTTATAACACTAAAGCAAACCATAGATGATGTGATTTTCTTTCCTGCAACCACAGGTTGTATCAAAGAAAAATCACTCTATTCCCCCATCAACACATTCAATGTTGATGGAGGAATATCTCCCGCAGCGCTATTGTGTTTTGTCAGCAGGGAGCCTTTCCTCCCGGCAGAACACAATGATTACTGCCGGCGGATATAGCCACCGGCAGTAATCACGTGCAAAAAATCTGACAAGCTGGCTTTACTGAAGTCAGTCAATCGAATGCAGTACAACCAGCTTGCCTATAGATGGATCAAATCTCGGCCAGTGCCTGCTGAACCGGCTGGGATTCAATCCATCTATGGCCGGCTTAATACCTAGTTAAAACAATAAAAACATTTGAAAGTGTACAATGACTTTAAAGGAACATGCGGTAACATCTCTTGATAGCTCAATCACTCAGCAAACTCCAAAACTATCTTTCCAGCCTTCAGCATAAGCCTGTGTCATCAGTGTTAAGTGGCCAATTGCTTTAAAAAAAAAAAAATTCTTATGTAACACTTAGGAATTTTAGGTGCAACTTCATGTCATAAGCCTGACAGTTACCCATCCTGTGGATTATGCTTATATATGCTTATGCAATATATTTGAAGGCACACCATAGATTTACAAGGAAGTTTTGTGAATTTGTTCCTTTTTTTTATACTAGTGCAAAAGTAATCCTACAAGGTTATTTATTGAACGATAAGCAAACTGGTACAATCTGGCGACAGTAATTCACATTACACTTTGAAAATACATTTGAAAATACATTTATTAGCAGCCTTCAATACAAAGAAAAAGGGAAAACCAGATACAGGAGCACATGAATAGCATATATAGGCAACACTGTGCAATGAATAATAGACTTGACACACATCAAAAGTGCTCTGTCTCCAAAATATTATTAACCATTGACATCAGGGGTTATGAAGGTCTATCAGGGTAATGCAACTACCTCATCTGAACAGGTTCAGGCGGGCTGAGTCCAGGGGTATCCAACCACAGTGCCCATACCTTCTCAAACTTTCCCATGCATCCCCTATGTTGGTATATATATCTTTGAACATTCTGCGTGAAGGAGGGTCGGACAAAGTAGTTCACAGGCCTGGAAGAGAGCTTGATTAATTGCCGCCCTCTTGGGCTCTTCCGTTATGAGGTCAGATAAGATTCCTAACAGGCAGTATTTACGGTCAAGTGGTACTGTAATTTGAAACACCCTGTGAGGGTCGGTTCACACTGGGGCAACACGACTTCAGCGCGACTTTGCATGGCGACTTCAACGCGGCTTCGACGCGACTTCAGCGTGACTTTAGCAAATTACAAGGCGACTAGAAGTCGCCTCCATGACAGGCGACTTCGCCTGTGGCCAATCAGCTCTCTGGGAGGGAGGGGGGGAGGGAGGGGTTTTCCCTGCAAAGTCCCTTGACTTTACAGAGAGATCCGACTTGGAGGCGACTTCCATTGATTTCTATGGTACAGGTCGCCTACCAAGTCGGATCAAAGTAGTACAGGGAGTACGCTCTGAAGTCAGAGCGACTTCAGTAGCGTATATTAAGACGCTAGCGTTCACTCCCATTCAAACTATTTCTGGGGCGACTTGGGGCGACTTGAGGGCGTACAAGTCGGATCCCAAGTCGCCCCAGTGTGAACCGAGCCTTAAGGGTATCCAGGACAGCTGTCCAATAATGGTGGAGCTTGGGACACCTCCAGAGAAGATGGATAAGGTCACCCCTATCACGTTTGTATCTATAACATGTAGGATCTGTGAGCACACAACCGTATCACAGAGCCTAGCAGGAGTGAGGCATGATCTCAGTACTATGTACAATTGAGACAGTTCTGTGATGAGCTGGATACCACAGCCTGCAGTGCATCTCCCCACTGGTCACCTGATAGTGGTACCACTTCCCTTTCCCATTTTACTTGGGTCTTGGTGGGGTAACCATCCAGGTATTTACCCAGTAGAATGTTGTAGCATTGGGAAAGAAGGCCTTTAGCACAGTCAACCGAGAAAATGAATTTAAAAGGTTGGTGTTGGCGATAAGGTCCATGAAGTTTCCTCCTCCTGAGCTGACAGCGTGTTGCCATTGCAGGTAGTAGAATAGCATGGATTGGGGAGATTGAATCTCTCCTTAATAACTGTAAAAGGGAGTAGATTCCCGTTCTGGAAGATATGCATCAAATGGGTCACGCCATCCTACAAGAATTTAATCTTGCATTACCAACTAACAAGTTCCTGTAATTGCATATAAAGGCAAAGTCTCTAGTGTAGCTTGTGGAGAATGTGTATAAAAATATAACAAAATGACGGCATGCACAGCAAACACACCGCAACTTTTTCCATATAAAGTAATATTTATTCTTTAGCTATTTTCTATTTAACTGCATTTTTACACTAGGACTCGCACAGACTTACCAAGAGCTGATTCTCCGTCAGCACTAGTTCAGTGAGGCTTTCACATTCTCCAATGCTTTCAGTCAGTTGCATGAGGTGATTCTGGTCCACTTTAAGTATTGACAACCTTTTAAGTTTCCCTATCAATTGGAAACACAAAGACATCAGATTCCCAGAGTACATGTGACAGGATTCTGAATTAGAATTAGCATTTATTTTCTCAGTATTAGCTAAAGCTCATCTAGATTAGCCTACTACTAGTTCATTTATGAAGGAATTCTAATATTATTTCATTTCAAGAACAGCTTTTTATACAAACAAACATGAAGGAAACAATTGTATGTATACCATGAAATACAGCTTAAGCAAGAATTATTTCCTTAATTGGCACAAAAAGGCAAAGAAAAAACTCCTATTCCTTGCATTATAATAACAGTGTTGGCAAACTCTTAGGTCTCTGCTGCCCTGACTATACGGCGATTTCAAAAAGACAAAACAATATAACAAAAACCTATATAAAAAAAAATGAAAGGTGATTCTAAAGCGGATTAGTGTGATAGAAGGGTCTGGCGCTGTTCCTTTAATTGAATAATACCCTACCTGCGTATAGGTTTCTAAAACAAGGCATATAAATATAAGGCATATAAATATAAATTCCTAGGTGTAAACAAAAACGTGCAGGTATCAGATAGTGATATACTTAAAATATTGGTAAATATTGTACAATTATAAATGATACGCAAGCTGTAAATATATAAAAAATATATAAAAAAATATTGGTGATATCAAATCCCATGCCTGGTGTTGCTGGTTAGTATTCCAAATGACGTTAAGTGTGGGGGGAGGGGGTGAAGGTGGGGAGGGGAAGGGAGGAAGGGGGAAAGGGACAGGTGTGGGAGATCTACTCCTGGTTGAGGAACTGAAAAGTGTTTGAATCACTCCTAATAAAGTGCAAACGTGCTGGTGAAGTTCAAAGGAAGTCCTTATTGTGCAATAAACTTGTCAAATTAATTTAAACTCTTATTGGTATAGTATCTTGGCATATATCTTGTGCAATATCTTGGTGCATGTGATGTTGTGGTTATAATCCTTCAATAGTTTTAAAATCCTTGCTCTGAAAGTGCAGCCACTCACTGGATCACTTCACCCCTGCAGGGGTATCAGGCAGTTACAGTTTTGCGCCACTGTACGGCGATCACTGGCGGGCTCAGGATCGTGGTGTATCATATGTAAAGAGAGAAGGAGTGCCCATAGCGTAAAATCGTTTTTAAAAAGGATTTATTAAACAAATGGAGAGGTACTCACAATTTTCACAGTGTAAATCAAGCGAAGTAGTAAAAACGTCACAGTTAGCCTTCAGCGCTGGTAAAGTAGGTAATGTTTGGGAAGCACAGATTAGGCCACGCCCTACGCATTTCGTCGTTAGGGCGTCTACGGGAGCGTGACCTGTGCTGTGTCTTCCCACCCTTATATAGCGTGCGGTGTCCCCTTGTTGATTTTTCAATTGGCACCCATTTTGCCTGTGATTCCGCGGACCGGAAGTGCGCCCGCGGCCATTTTGCCTATGTTTTGCAGACCGAAGCCCGACTTCCTGTAAATGTAACAGTGTCTAGTTGTTTGGTGTTTCTAAGGGGCGGTTTGTTTTGGCTGTTATGTGGCCATTTTGCCTGGGATTTTGGCAGACAGTAGACCATATTCAGTGTCTTTGTCCGTTGTCCTTATATATTTGTAGATCCAGATAATCCACGGTTTCTTTATTCCAGTTTCCCGAAAAGGTGAGTCCATAGGCATTGCCACTGATCTCGTCAAAGAAATTCTGTAGTTCTTCTACCGTGCCCCCCCATACAATGACGATGTCATCAATATACCTCCGGTATAATTTCAGATGTCTTCTTTCGATACTGTAGATCTGTTCCTCCTCCCATTTGTTGAGTAGTAGGTTCGCTACACTGGGGGCATACTTAGCCCCCATAGCTACTCCTTTTATCTGAGAGTAGAAATCACCTTTGTGCCAAAAGTAGTTGTGGCTCATGGCCAGTTTTAACCCCTCCAATATATAATTGATTTGTGTTTCCCTTAAGTCCGTTAGTGTATGTAAAGCCCATTCCACACCACTCAGACCATCATCCTGTACGATGTTGGTGTACAGGGAATTTATGTCGACGGTTACTAGGATATCGTTTTCATTTATTTTGAAGTTCTTTAGTTCCCCAATTAACTGTTTGCTGTCTCTCAGGAACGATTTACCTTGTTTAACTAGGGGTTGCAAGTAGCCATCCAGATACGCTCCCAACCTGGAGAACAGTGAATCGATGCCACTGATTATCGGTCTGCCAGGGGGGTTCTGTTGGTGTTTATGGATCTTGGGTACATAATATATAATTGGGGTTTTTGCTGTTTCTGGGGTTAAATATTTGGCTTCCTTTTTTGTTAGGATTCCCATTTTTTCTCCTTTTTTGACGTACCTTTTTACAGTATGCGGTATACCCAACACTATATACTTGTATTTCAATTAGTAATTTGCATTGGGATCATCTCAAAAGTGAAACTAAGGTAAATCAATAGCAAGAAAAACTTCCTTATGGTCTCCTGTGTCTAAAAAATCATAGGTATAATGGCCGCCGGACTTTGGAGGGTATGCATACAGAGACACTGAATATGGTCTACTGTCTGCCAAAATCCCAGGCAAAATGGCCACATAACAGCCAAAACAAACCGCCCCTTAGAAACACCAAACAACTAGACACTGTTACATTTACAGGAAGTCGGGCTTCGATCTGCAAAACATAGGCAAAATGGCCGTGGGCGCACTTCCGGTCCGCGGAATCACAGGCAAAATGGGTGCCAATTGAAAAATCAACAAGGGGACACCGCACGCTATATAAGGGTGGGAAGACACAGCACAGGTCACGCTCCCGTAGACGTCCTAACGACGAAACGCGTAGGGCGTGGCCTAATCTGTGCTTCCCAAACATTACCTACTTTACCAGCGCTGAAGGCTAACTGTGACGTTTTTACTACTTCGCTTGATTTACACTGTGAAAATTGTGAGTACCTCTCCATTTGTTTAATAAATCCTTTTTAAAAACGATTTTACGCTATGGGCAATCCTTCTCTCTTTACATATGATACACCACGATCCTGAGCCCGCCAGTGATCGCCGTACAGTGGCGCAAAACTGTAACTGCCTGATACCCCTGCAGGGGTGAAGTGATCCGGTGAGTGGCTGCACTTTCAGAGCAAGTATTTTAAAACTATTGAAGGATTATAACCACAACATCACATGCACCAAGATATTGCACAAGATATATGCCAAGATACTATACCAATAAGAGTTTAAATGAATTTGACAACAAGTGTATTACACAATAAGGACTTCCTTTGAACTTCACCAGCACGTTTGCACTTTATTAGGAGTGATTCAAACACTTTTCAGTTCCTCAACCAGGAGTAGATCTCCCACACCTCTCCCTTTCCCCCTTCCTCCCTTCCCCTCCCCACCTTCACCCCCTGCTTTCCCCCCCCCCCTCCCCCCACACTTAACGTCATTTGGAATACTAACCAGCAACACCAGGCATGGGATTTGATATCACCAATATTTTTTATATATTTACAGCTTGCGTATCATTTATAATTGTACAATATTTCCCAATATTTTAAGTATATCACTATCTGATACCTGCACGTTTTTGTTTACACCTAGGAATTTATATGCCTTATATTTATATGCCTTGTTTTAGAAACCTATACGCAGGTAGGGTATTATTCAATTAAAGGAACAGCGCCAGACCCTTCTATCACACTAATCAACTCAGCTGTCCCCATTTATGGCGACTGCTTGTTGGGCGGCAGCAGTTCCATAAATCTCACCAATAGACCTCTATTTCCACTGCGCGGGTTCACCATCCCTTTATGATTCTAAAGCTGAACTATGCAATTTCTACATTACCAGCTTGGAACAATGTAAGTATGTATGTGCTAAAGCTGCACGATTCTGGCCAAAATGAGAATCACAATTTTTTTGCTTAGATCACGATTTTCGCAACGTAAAATCTTTCACATTATACAAAAAAAAAAAAAGGGATAACTTTACTGGTTATTTTTTTTTTTAAATTCAGTAAAGTAATTTTTTACAAAAAAATTGCATTTCAAAGACCGCTGTGCAAATACAGTGTGACATAAAATATTGCAACAACCACCGTTTTATTCTCTAGGGTCTCTACTAAAAATATATATAATGTTTGGGGGTTCCAAGTAATTTTCTAGCAAAAAAAATGATTTTAACTTGAAACCAACAAATGTCAGAAAAAGGTTTAGTGTTTAGGTGATTAAACTTTCCTCATTTACACACGAAGTCTATTCCTTTGACAAATTGTTACAATGTTTATATTTAAGTTCCACTGCTAAAGAATGTTGTAATTCTTGGCAGACTGCCCGTTTTTTTTTCTCTTCCTTTCTTTTGACGGCTGCAAAGAATTCTTTGCAAAAATCGCGATAACTATTCTTGACGATTAATCGTGCAGCTCTAGTATGTGCTATATCTGTGTGGAAGCTGGGAATCACTGAACATAGGAGGAAGCCTGCTCGCTATGGGCACCATTCAGAGAACAAGTTTAATTTTCTCAAAAAAATACAGTGTTCTCTGACTGAACAAGGTGGCTATTGTGACATAACAGCCTCACTACCTTGCCCAATCATAGAATGCTTTTCATTAATTGAGAAAATAGAATGTGTGCTCTGAATGGCACACATGCTGAGCAAGTGACCTCCTGTGCAGCACCGGGAAGCTAGTGGAAATCACTGTAGTAGCTGCGTCTACTACATTGATTAACGCATTCTAGCAGGATCCCACAGTTATAGCACATATCTTGGACCATGTAACTATGTAAAAATTGCCATACTTGAAATTAAAGTAGAACTATAGGCAAGACTTTTCATTTTGGAAAGAGTAAGGGAGGGTTATAATCCCTGTAAGGTTTACTTTTGCCATCTGTGCCCCATTGGAGGGAGGAAGTGAGAAGAAATCCCTGGAAATTAAGGGACAATCTTGGGGACCCCCCGGCCGTCCAGAACTAGTTTCCCCATTGGAAGATTTCCCTAATATTACTTTTCTGGGGACAATCCAAAATGTGGGATTTTCTTTTACTTTCATTGATAATGGTAAACAGGACCAATAGAGAGGGTGAATCTCTCTAATGAGGACACAGACCGCAATATAAACTGAGATGAGTTCTAGTCCATCTCTCCTCTATCCAAAACTAAAAGAAAAAAAAAAAGCAACGTCCGCCAGGACCTGCCGATCATTGACCTGAGAGGTAGAACAGTGGTCTGCCTATGTAAACAAGGTAGACCTGTCAGAGAGGAAAAGCAGAAACACAGATCTCTCTCTTCCTCCAGTTAAACTATCCCCCACACAGTTAGAAAGCACACCCTAGGAGCACACTTAACCCTTTAATCGTCCCTGATGTTAACCTCTTCCCAGCCAGTGTCATTAGTACAGTGAGAGTGCATTTTTTTTTAGCACTGATCACTGTATTGGTGTCACTGGTCCCCAAAAATTGTCACATAGTGCCCGATTTGTGCGCCGCAGTCCCACTAAAAAACGCTGATCTCCGCCATTACTAGTAAAAATAAAAATGCCATAAAAATATCCCATAGCTTAAAGACGCAATAACTTTTGCGCAAAGTATCAATATACGCTTATTGGGATTTATTTTTTTACCAAGAATACATATTGGCCTAAATTGAAGAAGAAATTTGATTTTTTACATTTTTTTATTGGATAGGTTTTATAGCAGAAAGTAAAAAAAAATATATTTTTTTTCAAAATTGGCTTTTTTGTTTATAGCACAAAAAAAAAAACAAAAAAACAAAAAAAAAAGACGGCAGAGGTGATAAAAGACCACCAAAAGAAAGTTCTATTTGTAGGAAAAAAAGGACAAAAACTTTATTTGGGTACAGCGTTGCATGAACGCGCAATTGTCAGTTAAAGTAACGCAGTGCCGTATCGCAAAAAATGGCTTGGTCACGAAGGGTGTGAAACCTTCCGGGGCTGAAGTGGTTAAAGACCTTCCAAAAGTATATATCTGTAACATTTGCATTATTATTGAACCAGTCCTTCCTTTATAAAACAGACAGGTGTAATATTTAACAAAAACGGTTTAATGCAAAAACGTACTTTGGAAAAATCCTTGTGGATATTTCACTTAACAATTCAGGCCAGATCACTACAGCAACTGTGTAGCAGCTGCAAATCCCCCTGCTTATTTTTCCCTGGCATCCGCTGCTAGCTACAGGGTAGCCGCTGTATCTGGCTACAAAGTCTTTGCTAAATACACGCTGCTTCAATTGCTGTGGCATAACATTTTTTGACTGCAGTTCATTTATTCTAGCGACAAAAAGCAGAAGAGAGCAAGCTTGAAGCTGCAATAAATTGCTGCCGCAAAGTCGTTTGCATCACAGCCAAAATACTCTGTACATATGCAATCAGACACTTGTTTAAAGTAGAGCTGCACAATTCTGGCTAAAAAGAGAATCACAATTTTTTTGCTTAGGATAAAGATCACAATTCTCTTACGATTCTCGCAGCGTAACATCATCTTTCACATTATAAAAAAAAAATTGGGCTAACTTTAATAAATAAAAAAAATACTAAAAATAGTAAAGTGTATTTTTTCCAAAAAAATTGCGCTTGAAAGACCGCTGTGCAAATACAGTGTTACATAAAATATTGCAACAACCACCATTTTATTCTCTGGGGTCTCTGCTAAAAAAAAATATATATCATGTTTGGGGGTTCCAAGTAGCAATAAATACTGATTTTAACTCATAAGTAGCAAGTGTCAGAAAAAGGTTTAGTCTTTAAGTGGTTAAACTGACCTCATTTACAGACCGAAGTTCATTCCTTTGATCTAAGAACAAAATATTACTTTGCTTATAGTTATTGCCGATTTTGAGAAACTTTCGCAGGCTGCCTGGATTTTTTTTTTTTCCGTCAGCTGTCAGAAGTGAGCAGAGAATTTTCTGCACTCGTTACATAGAATCGGGAAATGCTGTTTTAAGATCAAGAAGGGAATAGAATTGCGATTTCGATTCTTAACGATTAATCATGCAGCTCTAGTTTAATGCAAAAAAATAAAAGATGTACATAGCAAAATTCTAACACAATGTCTCCACTTAGAATAGTAGGTGTTGGTGCCCAGTATGTAAAAGGAAAACAGAAAAGGCCTTGCAACTTTTTATATTTGAGCCCTCTACAGCCTGGAAACAATCAAGATTTCGAATATTCTGCATGCAAACATTCCTGAAGAGGGCTGCCAAGTAGTCAAAGAAGAATTGTCTGGGACCAGTAACAAATCTTATTTTGTAGTTTTTTTACTTTGGTGTTCCAGGTGTATGTAGGTAATCAGAAATTATAATTTATAAGTCGTCTTTATCAGGTATTTCTGATAGTATATAGTCTGCCTTTCTTCAAAGTTCTGTGTGAACTGATCTGAACCATCACTGTAATTATGCCAACATATGTCTTACCAATGCCATCAGGTAAAACCTCAATTAGGTTCTGGGACACAAGCAGATCTGTTAATGAAGTCAAGCCGCTGATCTCCTCTGGAAGTCTTTCCAACTTGTTCTCTGACACATCCAAACAAAGCAAGTTTTTCAGGTTTCCTATTTCCTACAAAACAGTGAACAAGACAAAACAAGTCCAAATAAGATTCATGTATGTCCAAGCACATTCAGTGTCCTGACCTTGGTGAATGAATCCTGCTAGAAACTGTAGAATAAAGGTTTATAGTAGCTAAATATTCATCTGATAATATGCAAGCAAACTTTTTATCCATTACACTCTATTACAATTCAAAATCCCACAACTGACCTGTAACACAAGCAGATCTCCCAAAAGTACGTGTCTGAAAATATAAGCTACGGTTTTATTATAAAAAAGGGTAAACAACTGATAATTTTCCTATTTCTAGCCTGCATCGTTCAAGTTCTTAAAGAACATGTTATCCCAACATTTCATATTACTGATATGTGCATGTTGTACCATGTGCTTGTGTGAACATATGCATTGCTTCCTTTGTGTGAAATACCTGGTGATCCTGCCAGTCACCCTGCTTTTCTTTTTCAAACTGACCACGGTGAGCATAGAAGCACATTCACCCAGCGTGGTCAGTTTTCTGGCTGTGCTGGGAGCACAGCCTGCCTGTCCTCCAATAGTCAAGACTAGGGTAGCACCGATACTAGTATTGGTGCCGATACTGAATATTTGCACATGTATCGGTACTCATGCAAATGCACCGATACCTGAAACCGATACTTTCAGGCTCTGTTCTTTGAGCGGTCAGTGGGTCTCCCCTGTTGACAGCTGAAGTGATAGGCTCCATGTACACAGGATGCTGAGGCAAAGTCCTCTGAGCGATTTTTTTTGACACCTTGAAACCAGCGTTTAAAATGCCCCTTTAGCCGCATTTGCATGCCGTGTTTAGCGGCATTTTACCGCGATTGCGTCTAGAAGCGTTTAGTTAAGATAACATAACCTTAGACCCTCCCCAAGCTCAAAAAAAAAGTATTATTTAACTATTTCAGCCATTCTGTGAGACCAGAGTGAGTAGCAGCAGCTGAGAGAGCAGCAGTGCACTTGTATTCAGTGTGTCACTTGCCACGTCGCCTGCCACAAGTTACAGATTGTCACTTGCCACAAGTTGCGGATTGTCCACTTGCCACAAGTTGCGGATTGTCCACTTGCCACAAGTTGCGGATTGTCCACTTGCCACATCACCTGCCACAAGTTGCGGATTGTCATTTGCCACATCACCTGTCACAAGTTGCAGATTGTACACTTGCCACGTCACCTGCCACAAGTTGCAGATTGTACACTTGCCACAAGTTGCAGATTGTACACTTGCCACGTCACCTGCCACAAGTTGCAGATTGTACACTTGCCACGTCACCTTCTACAAGTTGCAGATTGTACACTTGCCACGTCACCTGCCACAAGTTGCAGATTGTACACTTGCCACGTCACCTGCCACAAGTTGCAGATTGTACACTTGCCACGTCACCTGCCACAAGTTGCAGATTGTACACTTGCCACGTCACCTGCCACAAGTTGGGGATTGTCATTTGCCACAAGTTGTGGGTTGTCCACTTGCCACACATTGCGGATTGTCACTTGCCACAAGTTGCTTGTTCAAATCTAACAACATATGGGTCAAATTCCAATTCTACTTCGGATAACAGCAATGCTAGTGGTATATTGGACTGGATCAAGGGCTCATTAGGGTATATAAATGGTCTATGAATCATTGCAAGCAATTACAAGTTTTTAAAATATTTTTTAAATGGTTTTTCATCATTTGCCATCATTTTTAAAGATTTTTAATGTAAAAAAAAAAAAAAATAGGGCACCTTTAAAAACGCTTATAAATGAAAACGCGGCCAAACGCTAGTACCGCGTTTGGAGTCTGAAACATGGAAATCTTTGGCGTCTAAATTCATTTTTTTGCCTTCAAAGAAAGGCTTTTAAACACTACAGTCGTTTTTAGGCAGTTAACGAGACTGTGTACATGGTCACATAAGATAACATTGAATGAGTTCAGGGGCAGTTGAAAAAAAAAAAAACACGTCCAACTGCCTCTGAACGTCCGTTTAACAGCCTCAGTGTACATGAGGCCTTAAAGAAGTCCGGTAGAGGGGGCGTGGCCAAGATGGCGCTGTGAGCGGCGGCTTTTTTAGAGAGCTCCGCTCATCCGCATTCTAAATCCGGATCCATCGATCCCAAATATCCGCAGATTGCATCCCAGCTGCTCGGGGGGGGGGACCCTGGGACTCCCTAGCAAGAGAGGAGTGAGGAAGTTTTGTGATCTCGGGCCGCGATCGGCGCCGCCGCGCGCTCCCGGCCTGTGGAAGACAACTAGGCCGAAGCCGCGGCCTTTCCTGACGGGCCGCGCGGCGAGCCGGGAGTCCCCTGGTGCTATCGGCCCGGTTCTTTGACCTATCCGGCTGTTGTGGACTGCGGATGGGGCTGGGTGAGGAGACCCTGAACTGCATATAGGCTGTGCTCTGGGCCTGGTCTGTCCTCCCCCCCCACGTGTGACTAGGCCGCAACCGCGGCCTTTCCTGAAGGCCCGGAGCCGTCGCACTGCCTGGGGGAGATCCTGTTCCTGCTGGCCTGGAGGAGGAGGCCCTGTGCTGGGTGAAGATATCTCCCTGTGAGGAGGAGCAATTCCTGAAGCACCTTCACCCCCTGCCCTACAGATCGCTGGCTGGGCTGAATACCCTGATAAGCCTGTGGAGGCCTTAAAAGGACAGCTTCTGTATTATACAACTGCAGGTGAGAGGGAAGACTGTAAAGGGCACACACACTGCATCATACCTACTCCTTGACTACCCCTGACCCTACAGACAGGTTCCCACAGCCAGCTGCTGACTACTGCCCGGCTTTGGGCCCCCTAGCTCCTGAATGAGACGCAGGAACTCCAGCGCAAAATATAGTAAAGGGGGTAAGAGGTTGACTTTTCCACCACAGTTGGACTCCCCTCAGACGCCCGCCTGCCCCTCTCCGGAGGATCTTACTACGCGCAGCACCCACAAAGCCTCGCAGGTGACTACTATGGAGTCGGATGACTCTCGGCCCCCCTGGCTGGCAGACGTCATGGCGGCCATCGCCACTTGCCAATCCACGTTAACATCCAAATTTGAGGCTGTACAGCTGGATATGGGTCTCATCCGTCAAGATATAGATAAAATCAGATCGCGAGTTACTGAGACGGAGCAAAGAATTAGCACCACCGAAGATACCATTGCGGACCATGGGGCATCACTCCGTACACTCCAAACCAAGGTAAAAGCCCTTGAATACAGAGCTAAGGACGCGGAGAACAGAAACCGGCACAATAATCTCCGCATTGTTGGTTTACCAGAGGGGGTGGAGGGGGCTAATCCTACCTCCTTCATAGAGGGTCTGTTGCGTGACCTGTTACCTGAGGCCCACTGGTCACCTTATTACACGGTGGAGAGGGCGCACCGCATCCCGCCTAGGCCGGGACCCGCTGGGTCCCCTCCCCGCACCTTCATTCTCCGTCTCCTCAATTTCAGAGACAGAGACGAAGTTCTCCGCGCTTCTAGAAATGTTGGGGACCTCAGATTCCAAAACACTAAGCTGATGATCTTCCCGGACTATTCGGTAGAAACCCAGAAACACAGGAAATCTTTTGACCAAGTTAAAGCAGCTTTGCGATCACGCAGCATTCGCTACAGTGTACTCTTCCCTGCTCGCCTCAGAGTCCAGGATGGCGAGACAACTCGTTTCTTTACTACACCGAAAGAGGCCTCTACCTGGCTGGACTCCCTACCACAGATTCGATGAGGGACTACCTGGTATGTGTTGTATGACCCTTCTCATTGCTTACCCACCATAGCCTGGGCTCAGGTCTGAGTCACCACACAAAATATCACATTGATGATGTAGTTTTGTTGCACAGGTTATGCCCAGTTCAATCTATTTTGTGTGCGGATTTGAGGAGGGGTGCTCACTGTCCCTACCAGGGAAATTTAAAGCTAATGCCCCTGCCAAAGAACTTGGTCAGGAGACCGTTGAGACATACAGTTCCTTTACACCTGTTTGTTTCTGGAATAATGTTGAAGTTCTTGTTCTGTGTATCCTCCTAAAGATGGATCGATTTCACTGTGAGGCCGCACTATGGTCTAATTCCCTTCATCTGACTTTCTAGGTCCTCACAGCCTGCTGTATTACAAGCGGAGATCTCATGTGTGGAAAGCCGCTTGAACTGCTGCTCCCCCCCCCGTGTGCAGTCTTGGGGGGGGGGGTGGGCTCGCCTCTTCCACGGACCCCCTGTTCCAGCCGGCGAGCCGAATAAGTTTGGGATTGAAACCCGCCTCAGTTTTGAGGGGGTTGGGTGGGGTGGTGAAAGTTCCGCAAGTTGCATTTACTTTAGATATTGGTATCCTTTACTGTTTTTTTTTTTAGTTTGGTTTTGTTTTTATTTGATAATTGTACTAAAATACTTGACTTATCAGCATTGCACTATTTCCAGATGTGTCCGCTTCGGGTCCCGGGGTCCAGTTCGGGAGCCGTGACCTGCATTATTCCTAACACTCTTATTATCCTTGGTAGATATGTCCTCCCTTAACATCATCTCCTGGAACACCAGGGGACTGAACTCCCCGGTCAAGCGCTCCCTGGTGTTCCAATTTATTAAAACTTATAACCCACATATATGTGTGCTCCAAGAGACACACCTAACAGGACGTAGAGTTCTGGCCCTAAAAAAACCATGGGTGGGCCATCATTACCACTCTACGCACTCCACTTTCTCTAGGGGTGTCACTATTCTTGTATTGAAATCACTTCCTTTTCGGCTTCTGGACTTGGCCCTGGACCCAGACGGTTGGTACATTATTATTCATGCTAAAATATACTCTCTAACATGGACTATTGTGGGCCTATATTTGCCTCCTCCGGCTTCCTTGCTGGTGCTCAACCAGATCACCGGCAAGATGGCTGAATTTGCATCTGACAATAATGTTATATTGGGTGACTTCAATCTGGTCCCTGACCCGGACGTTGACAGGCTAACTCCTGCGGGACATCACTGCCCTGGGTTGGCTGAGTGGGCGGATACCTATGGCCTGACGGATGTCTGGAGGTGGCGTCACCCCCAGACCAGGGCATACACATGCCACTCGGCCTCCCACAGAACGTTTTCCCGCATAGACTTGGTCTTCGCAGGGGGCCCGGTCCTCCCACGGGTCACGGACATACAAATACTCCCTAGGGGAATCTCCGACCATGCACCCTTGTTGTTGTCCTTAGACCTTTCCTTGGGCACAGTAGAAAGGATATGGAGGCTCTCCAGGTTTTGGATTTCAGACACTGCAGTAGACTCCCAATTTAGAACGGAACTGCTTGATTTCTGGGCCGTAAATGTGGGCTCAGCTGACCCCACAGTTGTGTGGGATGCCTTCAAAGCCACGACGAGGGGACACTATCAGACCATCATTGCCAGAGTCCGTCGGGAGCGTAGGGCAGACTTGGTTAAGGCTGAGAGGGAGGCGGGTAGTGCAGAGGCTCTTTTTGTTCGCACTCGAGACCCTGTGCACTATTCGCATCTACAACTTGTGACGAAGGAGGTGGTTCGCCTCCGTACCTCTTACCCAGAAGAAAATGTTGGCTCAATCCCAACGGATTTTTGAGCAGGGGGAGAGGTCAGGCCGTTTGTTGGCCTGGCTTTCCAGGGAACAGGCGGGAGGGCTGAGCATCTCACATATTAGGGACTCCTCGGGACAGTTGATCCATACACCAGAAGGGATTAATGGCTGTTTTGCGCAATTCTATGAATCTCTCTACAGGTCCAGGGTAGACTACAGAAGGGAGGATCTGGTAGCATACTTAGATGACATTGATGTTCCAACCCTTACAGTAACATATCGGGACAAACTCGACGCCCCAATCACGTCCTTGGAGATACTCCGGGCACTTAAATCGATGCAGACAGGGAAAACACCGGGACCCGATGGCATCCCTGTGGAGTTTTACAAACAATATGCTACAGAACTAGTTGATAAACTTCAGGGCCTTTTCTCTGCATCCCCGCGTCTCGAAAAACTCCCGGACTCAATGAGCGAAGCGATCATAGTGGTGATCCCTAAGCCAGGGAAGGACCCCACGTTATGCTCCTCCTATCGCCCTATATCCCTTCTGAACGTGGATGCAAAGGTACTGGCAAAAGGTATTGGCCAATAGGCTTAACTTGGTCATTACTGCCCTCATCCACAGGGATCAAACGGGCTTCATGCCTGGGAAAGGAACTGACATTAACATCAGACGCCTCCATACTCAGATAGACAGGGCAGACGAGGTGACTAAAGGAACGGTGGCCTAACTCGACGCGGAGAAGGCTTTTGACTCCGTCGAGTGGGGCTACCTATGGGAAGTGTTGTCGCGATTCGGGTTTGGCCCGGGTTTCACGAAATGGCTCCGTATGTTATATCATGGCCCCTCAGCTAGAATACGTACTAATGGATGCCTATCGGGGAGGTTCCAACTGTTTCGAGGCACGCGGCAGGGATGCCCCCTCTCCCCTGGCCTATTTGCTCTGGCGATGGAGCCTCTGGCTGTTTCGCTGAGGGCTCACCCTGGGGTGAGGGGTCTTCAAGTACGTCCAATTGAAGAAAAGATATCGCTGTACGCGGACGATGCTCTGCTCTATTTAGCGGACGCCTCATCCTCATTGCAGACCGCCCTGGATCTGATTAACAGATTCGGTGGCTATTCGGGGATTCGTATTAATTGGGACAAGTCGGTTCTCTTCCCGCTCCATCCCTCGACCCCTAAGGTACCACACCCCCAGCTCAAATGGGTAGAAGACTTCAAATACTTGGGGATTAAAATTAGCGCTAAGGTTCAGGACTACATGGACAATAATCTGCGACCACTCATGACGCAGCTTACGGCTAGGTGTGCTGCTTGGCGTTCCCTTCCACTGACCCCTGTTGGCAGAGTCAACTTACTAAAAATGATTTACCTTCCCAAGTATCTCTACTTCTTCCGTAACACACCCATACACATCCCTAGGACTTTCTTCCGCAGGCTGGAGAGTCTGCTGATACAATTTGTCTGGGCTGGAAGGCCACCCAGGGTGGCCAAACAGATCCTATATCTCCCACTTTCGGGGGGGGGGGGGGGTCTCGCGCTGCCGAATTTTCAAATCTACTATTGGGCAGCTGTTCTGGTCACGATTCGGTGGTGGTTCTCCCAGCCCACACAGAATCCGGCGGTCACTCTGGAGGCGGCCATTCTGGGCTCCTTTGCTGCCCTGAGCAATCTCCCATTTCGTGGTCTCATGGCCAATTCGTAAATGACGACTCCGATGCGAACTACTGTGAGGGTCTGGCAGGAGGCTAGTAAAATATATCGGAAGCCCAATCACATTTCACCTCACATGCCCCTATGGGGTAACCCTATGCTCCCCCACTTTTATAGCATACCGGACCCCTCTCTCTGGGCAAAGAAGGGAATCCTCACATTAAAACATGTGGTTAAGGATGGCAGGCTTATGACTTTCCAAGCCCTGAGGCAATCCTTCGGTGTCCCGCCCTCCTACCAATTCAGGTACTGGCAGCTGAAACACGCCTTTGAAGCTCAGTTCTCAGCCCCCCTCATTCTGGAACCAGATTCAATTGAACGGCTCTTGACTTCCAGTGTGATGGGGAAGCCTCTCTCAACTCTATATTTATATCTTACAGTGGAGTATGAGGCCAAATTAACTAAAACCTGGGAAAAGTGGAGGGTTGATATTCCCTCTTTGGACGAGGAGAAATGGAGGGAGTGTTTAATTTCCTACATTCCCTCCATGATCACTGCAAAAGACAGGTTCATACAATTTAAGTTCCTACACAGAGCGTATTTCACCCCACAGAGACTGGCGCGCATTTACCATCAAAGAGATCCCAACTGTCAGAGATGCAGGCAGGAGGTGGGCACGTTCTGGCACATGGTCTGGTCTTGTCCCAAGATCCGACCCTTTTGGTCAGCAGTTGCCTCCACACTGAGCAAAGTCATGGGCTCAAACTTACCGGTGGATCCCCAATTACTGTTGCTTAGTCATCTGGAGGATGTTGACAGTGATAGGTATAGTAAACTCTGTCTAACCTTTACATTGTACTATGCTAGGCGGGAAATTTTACTGCGATGGAAACTGGTAGAGCCTCCTACCCTGGCCTCGTGGAGAAGGTCGGTGAATATGGTACTTCCCCTATATAGATTGACGTATGAAAGTAGGCAATGTCCGGGGAAGTTCGATAAAATTTGGTCCTCCTGGGTGGACGCCTCTGGAGACCCTGAACCCCCTACCCCATAATTAGGACGTGAAATACAGCAGAGGACATCCTACATTTCAGGTCTATTCTTATGCCCATTTCCCCCTTTATCCCCCTCCTTCCCATCCCTTCCCCCCCTTCTTCTCCCCCCCCCCCCCACCAGGCTTGATTGAATATTCGTTATCTATTTTACATTACCTAAGGGTCTATAAGATTGTTATGCTGTAGGAGTATTGTTAAGTGAAACTTCTGACATCTACATAGCTGGAATAGTTGATAAATAGTGGCTATCGCCTGAAGATTTTTTTTTACTATCATAATACTATACTATATATAGTATACTATAATAATTTACCACAATGATTGTACTAAATTTCTTGTGTATTGTAATGCTGATTTGTTTAATAAAAAATTTTCTGTTAAAAAAAAAAAAGAAGTCCGGTAATTGAAGCTGTCAAAAAAAAAAAACAAACAAAAAAAAAAAAACAGCCGGCAATGTTGATTAACAACATTGCTCAGCCACTGAAACACTAAAATAAAAAGAAACATTGTTTCTTTTTGAATCTCTGTTTCTTCATCTGCAGATCAAAGGGATGAAAAATGTTCCTCTGTTTAACCCCTTATAAACCCTCAATTTGCTCTAATCAGCCTTAATTAACTCCCTATTCTCCTCCATTTAATTATAAAATAGACGTGAACAAAGGAAAAACAAAAAAGCAGGAAAATGAAACGATCAACAATTAAAACTTTTTTTGTTTGCTATGTTAGTGAATATTTTTACACATATATATTAACACATTTCACACTGAAAAGGCGCAAAATTAAAAAACCTTAAAAAATCTATTTATTTCATTTGTAAATAACTTTTCAATGCTTTGTACCATTGCTGACAGCTGAATTTAAAACAAAACAGTTGCGGTAGGTATCGGTAAATGGTATCAGTGAGTACTAAAAAAATAAATAAAAAGTATCGGTACTCGGAAAAAAAAAACGGTATCGGTGCATCCCTAGTCAAGACTATGGCCATCCCTATTTTAAACTGAATGGGTTGTTTTAAAAAGGTAAGGGTTCACATATATGTTAATTCAATTTTGCTATATTTCAACTGTGTTTTGTACACTACCATTGCCTTCAACACAAATTTTCTGAGAATCGACACCACCTTAAAGGATAAGTTCACCTTTGGGAACATGTTACATGTACCACCTGTTTTTAGGGTGGAAGATGTAACATATTCCCAATGCTGCAGATGCTACCCGAAAAGGATACCTGTTGATGGCAGAAATTCAGAACCACACTGAGTCCCATGCATAGTTCTTATCTACTACAGAACAATTACGCTCTTTGTTGTCATGAGAAGAGGAAGTATTCAGTAATGCAGCCCAAAACTGGGCCTGGCTGACAATTCCATGTATTACAGAGATTTACGGCATATGCGTTTATTTTCTATTTTACCCCGACATGCACTTTAAGGCAATCTGCTAAAAATATTTGCTAGCTGCATAAGAACATGCCATAAGATCTATGGATATATTGAGAAATAATGCTCAGACCAGTTTTAACAGGTTAGTTCACCTTACTCAACATTTTACATGTATTAAGGGTGTAACATGTTAAAGTGGAGTTCCACCCACTTTTTCAACTATTCAGCATCCCTCACTAAACTGTGCACTGTAAACGCATTGGATATATATATTTTTTTTTCTCAGCACCTACTGTATATCTTCTGTATTCATTTTTCACTTCCTCCTCCCTGGCCGTGGGCCATCGCATCATTTCCTGTTTACAATGCCTTCTGGGAAGGGGCGGCAACTTCCTCTGACACTGCCATTGCTATGGAAACCTGACCTGAAACCTATTCCACCGCTTGTGCTGCACTGAGCGTGTGCGAGATCTGCAAGGGTGAGATCCAGGAAGAAATACAGTCTGGCTTCAGATGCCCACACTTAAGATGGCCACGGCCTGCTGTAAGTTTATAAAATAACAAACTACTGCTATAAACTAACAAAACAGACCTTAGTTTACAGACTAATTTTTCTAGAATACATTAAGCTTGTGTATTATAGGGGTGTCTTTATTTAAAAAGTATAATTTCGGCCGGAACACCACTTTAAGCTTCCACCACTTCCCTGTGACAGTGAGTGGGGGATCCTCTCTCCACCCACACAGATGCATCATTCATTCAGAGAGTTCTGTGAATGATTGAACTACAACTACTGTCAGCCATTGCGGCTGACAGCTTTTAGTGCTCAATGAACTGCAAGGGTGCTGGTGAGTGCTGCCGTAGTCCATTGAGCTTCCTGGACTTCAGTAACTGCCTGCCCATATCGGAGGTATACGTCTGCAAGAGCCTGAGATTGCACCAGTAATCTGCTGATTGTGGGTACAATACTTTACTGCACCCAAGAATTATTTTTTTAAATGCACTTTTTTTTGACCTGCAAGTATTTTTTTTAAAGGTGACATTTGCCTTTTAATCTGTTCGCTACTATACAAATAACTACCCCAGACCCTGTGAATAGAATTGGTCTACTATCTTGGCATGAAAAACTTTTTTCTTTAATATGTTTTCGCAAAGTAAATATGTGAAGAACGTTAGATAGATAGATAGATAGATAGATAGATAGATAGATAGATAGTCTGTGTGCACCTTTCATTTTTTGCTTATACCGTACAATATGTGCATGGGAAGCCCCCTGAACCCATGCACATATTCCCTGCAGCCGATGTCTCCAGTGACAAAATGGAGTTCTGGACCGCTTTTCTGACACCCTACAGGGCAAAGTGGACATTGCAGCAAACAAACAAGACTATGGGGTTGATTTACTAAAGCTGGAGAGTGCAAAATCTGGTGCAGCTGTGCATGGTAGCCAATCGGCTTCCAACTTCAGCTTGTCTAATTAATCTTTGACAATAAAACCTGGAAGCTGATTGGTTTCTATGCAGAGCTGCACCAGAGTTTGCACTCTCCAGTTTTAGTAAATCAACCCCAATGGCTACAAATTTTAGCTAGAGTATACAATTGCAGGATATGTGCGCCCAGATTCAAGTCATTTTTAAAGAAATAAAAGTATTTTCAGACACTTCTGGTGCCTTGTGGGCCAGTGTTGCTTAGATATTACAGTATGTTTTGTATTGTAGACACACATTCTGTACAACAAGTAAACAGAATACAAATTATTTAAAATAACTGCAAAATGTGTATGTTGACTCCCAGTGCCCTTTATCATCATCTTACTAACAAGCACTCTCCTTTACAAAGGTTATGTTATTGGTCTAAAATGTCAGAACGCCTATTAAAAGTGTTCACCCTGATGGAATTTTTCAGGTTTTGTTGTCAAATATGCTTATTTCTATTTTGACCTTGATTACCAGAAATATAAGCCCTAATGTCAAAGTGAAAATCTCACAAAGCGATTGCAATTAAATATATTTTATCCACTAATAACACAGCTAGGGATATATGGAACAGTATCACATGTCAGCTACATATGCCTACTATGTACATTTCTCTTTCTGCATAACAGAAATACATCCAACAAAAATTCAATAACCTCCTTATAAACTTAAAATTAAGAAAAACTGACTAATCTAACCAGTTGTAGAAAAATGCAGGACACTTGGTCTATGAGTGCGGTGATCACTGCACTTGTATTCCATTGAGAACTACATGGGGGAGCCCCAGACAGCAGTAAAAACATAACAAAAGATCTAATGGTTTCCCACTATCTAAAACTAAGAAACTGCCTATTTAAGAGGGGCCATAATAAAACATGTTTTGTTTTCCCTTACCCCTCACATCTACATAGAATCAGCATACATACAGTACAGCAGGACTCACAATTTCAAGTACTGAGCTAATAGCCAGGCCTCAACTCGCCACCAGGGTGGAAATAAATCAATGATTTTTTTTTTTTTTTATAGATCTTTTTTATTTAAATCAATTTTTTTTTTTTTAATAAAATGCTTTTGGAGTAAAAATCTAGTTTTCTATTTAAGATACCCTAATAATTTAGTTTATTCAGCATGAAATGGAGCTTAGTTATGTAGCATGAGGCTGTATAGTCTGCAATATTTACATTTTTGGTAAACTCATTCAATGAATCCAAGCTCTGCAAGCTGAGATAACATGCACTGCATTGATGCATTCACACAATTTCATATTAACCATGAGATAAACCTTCAGGAATATTTCTTTATCTCATGGTTTTGCAAATCTATGTACACTACAAACTGTATGATTGAATCGGTTCTGATATCACTGTTTTACTAAACTGACAGCTTATTGTTCTAAATAGGAAACCTTAATTTTGTTTGCAAATATTAAAGATTCTAACTACCAGCAAGAATAAGTCCTTACATTTAAAGTGCACCTGTCATTTCAGATCCATCATGGCAGTGCCGGTTAGCGGGCATCCACTCACCTGCTGCCTCCACATCCCTCACCTTGTTGTGTCACTACTGCATCAATACCAGCCGTTCCATTAAAGTGAATGGGACTGTCGGTGAGTCAACAGCGGGTCAGAGGAGGAGCCACTGCAGGACAGAAATGACAGTTGCTCTTTAAAAATTATGATTTAAATCGAGTTGATTTAAATCAAGCCTTTTTACTAGTGATTTAAATAGACTTGATTTAAATCAAATCCACCCTGTGCGCCACCAGTTGCCCAACCCAACCCCGACTCTGCCCCGCCCCTAAACACGCCCTCAAATTATCTCATGAAATGACACTTATTATTTATTTTTATAACTTAATTCTACATAAAACTTGTGAAGACAGCCATTTTGGTAGAGGAGCATGGCTTTGCTTCCTCAAGTTAAAGTTGCCCTTCTGATGACTAGTAATCTGATTTGTTGGGGGATATTTAAAATGCAGCATAATAGGAAGAGAAAGCACAGAAACACACAATGGATGAAGAAGGACAAATCCTTGCAAGGAGAAAAGCCCACTAGTAAAATTCCCAAACCTTACCCCAAATTCCAAGGAACTAGCAGAGAAAAAAGTGTCAGTGTCTCCTAGATCAGCCCTCAAAATTTCAACTCGCCTGCTCACATTTGGAGAGTTGAAATAAGTTGAGGGCGAGCGTGGAGCAGGATTGCTAACCGTCAGTTACAGATGGCTGCTGCCCGTAAAATATATGGCCACGGGCAGGCTTTAGAAGTGTACAAGCACAGTGCTGAGGCCAGCCCAGGCTCAGATAGGGGACGGACAGCTGGGCTTATAGTTGGTGACATCAGCCTTTAATAAATTATAGGGGGACTTGGGCCGGCCCCCGGACACAGCAGCCCGAGTGTGGGGGTATCGTATTAGTGCCGGCTGACGCCTCAGAGCCCTGGACGGTGTGCCCGGTGGAGGCCGAGTACAGGAGAGGCGGGGAGCAGAGACCGGACGGAGGTGGTACAGCTATCCTCCCCACCAGAGGGTAAGACCAGCTGGGGAGAGGGAGGAATGCAAGTCCCAGATGGCCATGCATGCGGAGCAGTGCCAAGGTATGGTGGGAATTGTAGCTCACTACTAATAATGTCCAGAGTGTACATGAGCTGTGCTTCTACCCCCTAACTGCCTGTAGAGTGCTGGGACTTGTAGTTTCACATATGCAGAGCAATGCCAGGCTGCATGCTGACAGGAGGAGAGAGAGCAGATGGTCGCACACTGTCCAGTCTGATTGCAGATGGTTGTACACTCTCCAATCTGATTGCAGCTGACCATACACTGTACAATCAGATTGTACAATCTCCTGTAAGATGGCCATACACTGTACAATCTCTTTTATAGTGGATCTTCAGGCCCGCTTTGGTGCCAGGTAGATGTGCCGATGGAAGAGCCAGTTGGCACATTTGCAAACACACAAGGACTGAAAAGGATTCGGGCATAAGGGGGAACTCTGCAGACCCTGACATAAAGTGGAACTCTGATGTAAACTCTGTAAAGGGAAACGCTGCAGACCATAATGTTGGGGGGAACGCTGCAGACTCTGATGTCAGACTCTGATGTAAGGGACAACTTTGTGCACTGTGATGTAAAGGGAAACTCTGTAGTCTGATGCTTTATGTTAATATTGTTAAAATTGTTTTTTGTAGCATGATTCTGCAAATAACATTTAACAGCATCATTTCATGAGATCATTTACAAGGGCGTGTTTTAGTGGTGGAATTAGGGGTGGGGCAGGTTGGGGAAACTGGTGGCGAGTGACTCTTAAGGCCTGGCTAGTAGCTCAGGACTTAAAATTTTGAGCCGCCCTTTCCTAGATGTCATCCTTTGATCCAAAGCCTAGGCATCCACGTGATTAGCAGAGGAAGTGCAATGCTAATTTTCCGGTGTTCAAGACAAAAAAAAGTTTTTTTAGGGAATTAAAATGATTAACAGTGTTTCTAAACCTTTTTTCAGTCAGGGCTCTTTTTAAAATTCTGCACAATCTTGATGCACCTCATTCAAAAATGTAACAAAAACAGAATAGTTTTACACATCAGAGCAGCGCACACACATAGGACACCAAACAATAAGTGATCTATTCCTACTTAGACCCCAGCCATCTTCACCACTTTGTGACAAATGGTTGGTCACACTCACACTGCACTATCACCAATAAACGACAATGACGCCTCTTCCTGCACAAAGATATTCCAGCTCACCTGACCACAATCTAACTGCCAGCAGATGGAAAGCTATCGTCACTAGGTTTAGTTAAAGTGGAAGTAAACATCCATCCCTTGCTTTTACCTATAGGTAAGCCTATAATTAGGCTTACCTATAGGTAGTGTAAATATCTCCTAAACATGCACTGCTTAGGAGATATTTAGTGTACATGCAGCCAATGACATCACTGGCATATGCGCTCTGAAGGAATGGCCACTCGTGCCGGTACACAGAGCCCTGTACCGTGAAAGGCGGCTTTCAGTCACATGCGCAGAAGTGACGTCATCACGGCTCTGGCCAGTCACAGAGCTGGAGTCCGGAACCAAGACGGGAGAAGATGAGAGCAGCGCTGACAGAGCTTTGTTTTAAGGCAAGTTTTACATAAATGGCTAGTATACCAGCACATTATGACATGACCTTGCAGGTACAAAAAAAAAAAAAAAAAGAAAAGAAATGTCCAGCGGTTTACAACCGCTTTAACCACATAGTTAAACCTTTATCACAAATCAGAAAGCTTATTGACCTAGCAATCATTTGCAATAACAAACATGACTATTCATAAAATGTCTGCAATATCCACTTCAGCAACCCACAAAATGTCATATGAAGGACAAAAAAAAAATGGCCTTTAAAAAGTACGAAGCAGAGGGGTCAGTGTCAGCATTCAAACACAAGGAATGCAATGAGAGGTGTAAGAATGCTATGAGGCCGGCAAAAAAAAAAAAAAAAAAAAGAAGACGACTGATAGACACATAGCGGAGAAGAGTATATATATAAAAAAAAAATTAATCACAAGAAGTTTTTTAAATATATAGTAAAAAGGCGAGGACGGAACACACATTATAGAAAGCAGCTGTGCTAAATGCTTTCTTCTCCTCAGTCTTGACAAAGGAAAAGGAGGGGTATACTGACCACGACAGTATTCTTAGCAACACGCCACACGATCTACCCTTGTGGCTAACAGAGGCTGGAATCCGGAAAGGATTAGAGAAGCTTAACATAAATAAATCACCAGGACCAAATGGCTTACCCCCGAGATTCCTTAACCACTTTAATACTGGGCACTTTCCCCCCTTCCTGCCCATTACAACTTTCAGCGCTGTCACACTTTGAATGACAATTGGGCAGTCATACAACCCTGTAACCAAACTAAATTTTTATCATTTTCTTCCCATAAATAGAGCTTTCTTTTGGTGGTATTTGCTCACCTCTGGGGTTTTTTATTTTTTGCTAAACAAAAAGTTTGTTATAAAATTTTGTTTTCTCCTTTACTGATGAGGCTGCACTAATATTTAAAATTGATGGGCATTGATAGGCGGCACTGATATGCAGCTCTGATGGGCACCAATAGGCGGCACTGATGGGCAGCACTGATGAGGAGGTACTGACAGGCATTACTTATGGGCACTGTTCGGCACTTTGATGGGCGCTGATTGGGATTTGGGTGGGCACCTCTGATGGGCGCTGCACTGATAGTCAATGTGCTGATTATCAGTGCACACCCCACCTCTAACAGGAGAGCCACCGATCGGCTCTCCCTGTCACCGCGAACCAAGGAAAGCAGATTACCGGCACTTCCTGGTTAACGCTGTGATTGGTCACAGCTGATCACATGGCAAAGAACCTCTGTCAGTGGCTCTTTACCACAATTGGAGATGCGGTGTGTCACACCACCGAACGCCGCTGCGCAATTGCGGCTTATCCTGCTGGACGTCATATGACGCCCAGTCACGATAACTGAACCAATTCCCGGCCGTCATTCTGCTATAGTCCGGGCAGGAAGTGGTTAAAGAACTCAGTCAGATTACAGCCAGACTGCTATTCCTAATCTTCATGAACAGTTTACTGACAGGATTGGTACCAGCTGATTGGCGAAAAGTCCACGTGGTATCAATATTCAAAAGAGATCTATTCCTGGGAACAATAGGCCTGTCAAACTATTTGAGGGGATAAGGGACTATATCCAATAATGTGCTGATGAAAACAGTATAAATTAGCAGAAATCAGCATGGGTTTACGAAAGGTTGCTCTTGTCAAACCAACCTATTAACCTTCTACGAGGAAGTGAGTTGCCATTTGGACAAAGGTAGGCCGGTGGATGCGGTGTAACTGGATTTTGCGAAAGCATTTGATTCAGTCCCTCACAAACGCTTAATCTACTGTAGGCATGGACCATAGAGTAGGTAATTTGGACATTTTCACTTAGGGGTGTACTCACTTTTGTTACCAGCGGTTTAGACATTAATGGCTGTGTGTTGAGTTATTTTGAGGGGACAGCAAATTTACACTGTTATACAAGCTGTACACTCAATACTTTACATTGTAGCAAAGTGTCATTTCTTCAGTGTTGTCACATGAAAAGATATAATAAAATATTTACAAAAATGTGAGGGGTGTACTCACGTTTGTGAGATACTGTATACAGTGGGGACGGAAAGTATTCAGACCCCCTTAAATTTTTCACTCTTAACGCTGTTATATTGCAGCCATTTGCTAAAATCATTTAAGTTCATTTTTTTTCCTCATTAATGTACACACTTCACCCTATATTGACAGAAAAACACAGAATTGTTTACATTTTTGCAGATTTATTAAAAAAGAAAAACTGAAATATTACATGGTCCCAAGACCCTTTGCTCAGTATTTAGTAGAAGCACCCTTTTGATCTAATACAGCCATGAGTCTTTTTTGGAAAGATGCAACAAGTTTTTCACACCTGGATTTAGGGATCCTCTGCCATTCCTCCATGTAGATCCTCTCCAGTTCTGTCAGGTTGGATGGTAATTGTTGGGGGACAGCCATTTTTAGGTCCCTCCAGAGATGCTCAATTGGGTTTAAGTCAGTGCTCTGGCTGGGCCATTCAAGAACAGTCACTGAGTTGTTGTGAAGCCACTCCTTCGTTATTTTAGCTGTGTGCTTAGGGTCATTGTCTTGTTGGAAGGTAAACCTTTGGCCCAGTCTGAGG
Organism: Lithobates septentrionalis; assembly: GCA_037952835.1. Taxonomy (NCBI): domain Eukaryota; kingdom Metazoa; phylum Chordata; class Amphibia; order Anura; family Ranidae; genus Lithobates; species Lithobates septentrionalis. Next base: position 457,612 of record JBBDGP010001506.1, on the reverse strand, counting down.
TCCTGAGCACTATGGAGAAGGTTTTCGTCCAGGATATCCCTGTACTTGGCCGCATTCATCTTTCCCTCGATTGCAACCAGTCGTCCTGTCCCTGCAAGTGAAAAACACCCCCACAGCATGATGTTGCCACCACCATGCTTCACTGTTGGGACTGTATTGGACATGTGATGAGCAGTGCCTGGTTTTCTCCACACATAACGCTTAGAATTAAGGCCAAAAAGGTCTATCTTGGTCTCATCAGACCAGAGAATCTTATTTCTCACCATCTTGGTGTCCTTCGGGTGTTTTTTAGCAAACTCAATGCAGGCTTTTATGTGTCTTGCACTGAGGAGAGGCTTCCATCGGGCCACTCTGTCATAAAGCCCCGACTGGTGGAGGGCTGCAGTGATGGTTGACTTTCTACAACTTTCTCCCATCTCCCGACTGCATCTCTGGAGCTCAGCCACAGTGATCTTTGGGTTCTTCTTTACCTCTCTCACCAAGGCTCTTCTCCCCCGATAGCTCAGTTTGGCCGGACGGCCAGCTCTAGGAAGGGTTCTGGTCATCCCAAACGTCTTCCATTTAAGGATTATGGAGGCCAATGTGCTCTTAGGAGCCTTAAGTGCAGCATAAATTTGCCTTGCCTTGCCACAAATCTGTCTCTGAGCTCTTCAGGCAGTTCTTTTGACCTCATGATACTCATTTGCTCTGACATGCACTGTGAGCTGTAAGGTCTTATATAGACAGGTGTGTGGCTTTCCTAATCAAGTCCAATCAGTATAATCAAACACAGCTGGACTCAAATGAAGGTGTAGAACCATCTCAAGGATGATTAGAAGAAATGGACAGCACCTGAGTTAAATATATGAGAGTCATAGCAAAGGGTCTGAATACTTAGGACCATGTGATATTTCACCTTTTCTTTAACCATTTCAATACCAGGCACTTAGACACCTTCTCGCCCAGGCCAACTTTCAGTTTTCAGCGCTGTCGCAATTTGAATGACAAATTGCGCGGTCATGCTACACTGTACCCAAAAATTATTTTTTATCATTTTGTTCCCACAAATTGAGCTTTCTTTTGGTGGTATTTGAACACCTCTGCGGTTTTTATTTTTTGTGCAACAAATAAAAAAAAGACCGAAAATTTTGAAAAAAAACAAGTTTTTCTTTGTTTCTGTTAAAACTTTTTGTAAATAAGTACGTTTTCTTCTTCTATGACGGGCACTGATATGGCTGCACTGACGGGCACCGATATGGCTGCACTGACGGGCACCGATATGGCTGCACTGACGGGCACTGATGAGGTGGCACCAATGAGGTGGCACCAATGAGGTGGCACTGACGGGCACTGATGATGGGCACTGATAGGCGGCACTGATGGGCACTGATAGGTGGCACTGATAGGTGGCACTGGTATGCAGCACTGATGGGCACTGATAGGTGGCACCGATGGGCACTCATAGGTGGCATTGATGGGCACTCGTAGGTGGCATTGATGGTTACTTATGGGTGGCACTGATAGTTGGCACAGATGGGCACGGATGGGCACTGATAGGTGGGCACGGATGGGCACTGACAGGTGGCACCGATGGACACTGATGGGTGGCACTGATGACACTGGTTGTTTGCAGTGATGCCCCTAAGGGTGGCATTGCTGGACACCACTGCAACATAATGGTGCCAATCTGTGCCGATTTGTGGGCACTGATTGGCACAGATTGGGCACACTGTGCACATGTGGAAGGCCATGGGGTACATACCTGGCCATCCACATGTTGCCCCTTTCCTGGTGGTCCTAGTGGCGATCCCTGGTGGTCCAGTGTGGTGATCTGCGGGAGGGCTGCGCTGATAAACAATCAGCGCAGACCCCCCCTGCCAGGAGAGCCGCCGATCGGCTCTCCTCTACTCGTGTCTGTCAGATGCGAGTGAGGAAGAGCCGATCAACGGCTCTTCCTATTGACAGCGTGATCAGCCGTGATTGGACACGGCTGATCACGTGGTAAAGAGCCTCCGCCGGAGGCTCTTTACCAAGATTGGTGTAGCGGTGTGTCAGACTGACACACCGATTGCCGCGATGCGCGCACCCGAGGGCGCACGCGGCATGTTATCCTGCTGGACGTCATATGACGCCCAGTCAGGATAACTGAACCACTTCCCGCATCAACCAATTGAACCACACCAATCCGCTATAGGGCGGGCGGGAAGTGGTTAATAAATCTGCAAAAATGTCAACAATTCTGTGTTTTTCCGTCAATGTGGGGTGCTGTGTGTACATTAATGAGGAAAAAAAATGAACTTAAATGATTTTAGCAAATGGCTGCAATATAACAAAGAGTGAAAAATGTAAGCGGGTCTGAATACTTTCCGTCCCCACTGTATATTATATATATAATATGTTTGGGGGTTATATGTAGTTTTCTAGCAACAAAATACAGATTTTTTACATGTAAACAAAAAGCACCAGAAAAGGCTAGGTCCTAAAGTGGACATACACTGTTGTCACAGACTTTCAGTGTAGTTGCCCTCTTCAAAAAGACAGAATATAAACAGGACAAAAGGTATTACAAAGAAAAAAAGAGAATGCAACAGAAATAAATAAAAAAAAAAAACAGCCAAGGTTCTGTGGGTTCAGCAAAGTCCAGTCGATGAGCATAAGAAGAGTCACTGACTCATGAACAAAAATCTTGGCATATGATCTTTATATTTGATGGTAAAGGGGGGCTCCAGACTGCTGATGTAGTCTGTTTTCTGGTCCTCAAGGAGGATGTTGACAGAAATGATCTGTCCAATCAATAGGTCTGAAGAAGGGGGGGGGGGGATGTCACATTGTTTACCACCATGTGGCTGCCACTCCCTTAGATACAGTTTTCTAAGGGCAATACTACATTTGAATACCTACACGTTACAGTCTTAACTGGTATATCATTGCCCAGCACGGGATTACGTTTTAAATGAATACAAATATGATAGGTATCAGATGTCTATTTGCACCTAGGAGATGGAATATGTCTAACCCGCCTCCAGTACCTTCTAATATAGTGGTGTTAACTCTAACAAATAACTATGCTGAAATTTTAAAATGTGGAGATGTGAACAATGCTAACACAATACCTCGGGTCAGTAGTTTTTAAACTCGTACACAGTAACCCAGATGCAGGATTCAATGAATAAAAGCTTTTGCTAAGCTACTAAGCCTCTAAAGCATATCAATATTTTACATTTTAACTTAATTAGGAATCAACCAAACCAAAACCCAGATTTTCATTTTTAGTAATGTCAGTTTAACCAGACATTAGATCATTCCATCTTTCAGGGACTTGCCAAATGAATAGTCCAACATAGAGAATGAGACGCCCTTCACACACTAGTGGACTTGCTTAGGCACAAGAGACACAGTGGACTTGCCATAGGGGTTTGTGAGGATTAAATGATGCAAGTACATTTATCACTAAACTATCATCTGACAATTTTTTTTTCTACTGACAGACCATTAAGAGAGAGGGTCTCATGCACATTTGAGCTCAAAAATGCCAGTTTTATAGGCATTTGGCCCATGTGTCCATGCACACATAGGTGTTTACAGGACTTTAGAGGCAGCAAAAAAAAAACTCACTTGTGCATTCAAGAGAGGAGCAGTTTAGCTAAAAAAAAAAAAAATCCAATATGTTCCAAACACGTGTAAATGCACCTAAGCACTGGGCACGTTTAGCACTTGAGCGTTCATTATGTTCAGTGACCAGAATAAATTAATATTCTGGCCAACGAAATTAAATCTTGGACATGTTTTTTTGAAGCTGCTTTTCTCCTGCTTAGAAGAGCCTTACTTTTTGCCTATTTCTTTATTTGTTAACCTTTATAATAATCACCACAATGTCAATAATAAAAACACTTATATTGGTTATTGTGTAGAATTTTGGATGCATTTATTTTCTTAGATGCACTGCAATAGAATGTTACATAAATTACTGTCACAGATGACTACAGCATGACAAAACCCATTAGTGTTCTAAACAAGAGTGGAATTTCCAATACTACAATACAACACTGTTTCACTGATAGTTTATTTTAAAAGTATATGCATACCGGAGGTAATTCTGCCAGTTGGTTCCCATCCAGCCAGAAGTCCTTAAGTTTATGTAGTGATCCAATAGATTCTGGCTGAAATCCAACACAGGATATTTCATTAGAAATTGAAAAAAAAAAAAAAAAAAAAAAAAAATCTAAGTTGATTCCATGCAAAATTTACGTAGGAGAGAGCAAGCATTTCCGAATAACATACTCAGGGTATCAATGTCTCTATGTCTCGAATTACAAAAAGCACATTACAGTCTTTTTATTTCCTGCAAACCAATTTCCTTATGCTTTTGCTATGAAAATCTTAATGCCATTATTTAGATATTTCAATTACATACTGCCAAAAAAAAAAAAAAAAGAAAGAACATTGCCCCACAAACCTTTCTAATGTGGAGTCACATAGAAAGTGGCAATAAATGTGTATACTGGGCAAAACTGGACCAAAGGGTTTATTTTGCATAAAAATGATCAGAATCCCGTGAACATTATGTCTTTCGGTTTGTCAGCATCTTCTAGGGGAAGGAATATATTTAGAAGTCCAACTCTACAGTGAAAATCTATCAGTTGAAACTATCCTGGGCAAGGTCTCCTGGTAAAAAAAATCAAATCAAGGAGACAGGTGAGAAGTGTCATATAGCCCTACCGCAAACATGAACGCATTATGCTATGCTATACAGGGAGAGTGCTACAGGCAGACACAACCAGTGCTAGTTTATCAGCATGCACAATAGGGGGTATACAACTTAAAAAGGAAAAAAAAAAAAAAAAAAAAAAACACATTTAGCAAAACCATATAGTTTCCGGAGGGTGAATCTACAAATCTTTTCAATGTGCTCTCCTCTACCCACACCAGACCACTTTTCTCTAAGCTTCCACGTGGTCAAAAGCTTCCTTATCTATTGCAGTAGACAAGTATATGTACTGAATTCCTCGAACCTATAGAACAGACTCGCTGTTCACAACACTAGCATCAGTTTTTAAATGCTTAAATTTCACACAAAGTAGCAGATCTACATACACAAAATACCCTTTTCTTATACAAAAATTTGCAGTGAATTCAAGCAAGGGGTACAGTTACAATTTCACTGTCTGGCTAGCCTTAATGGCATTTTTCAAATCATACTACTGGTAGCTTTCAACTGAAAAAGGACGAGTAATTACAAACTATGCTCACACGAAGGGGCAGTGTCGTTGGTAAACAGTAAATGGGTAAACTTAGGCATAACTTTCAGCACCAAAATGTAGCTATGAGAAAGATGTCTCAAAGTAAATACTGTTCGCTTTCATTTAAAAGTGATTTATTTTAATTAAAGCATACATCACAAATGGTTGTAGTGGTATAGCCATAAACATATCATCTCTTACCAAGTTATATATTTCATTGTTTCCTAAATCAAGCTCTTCAAGTCTATGAAGCTGGCAAAGAGACCTGCCAAAAATAGGGAACAGTAGGTCAGTACGAAGAAGAACAAAAGGACAATTTTTCAGCGGACAAAGTACTATAATTGGTGTTTATCTGGGAACAAAATGTTGCTCGTGTGAGAGGTTCCATGGAGTGCTTGTTACATCAAGTGCTGTTAAAAAGTCGTCATACTATAAAGCTAGGATCTAAAGGGTGAATCATTTGTCTGATGTGTATGTACAGTACATGACTGACACCTGGGTGTGACGGTTTAAAAATACTTAACATCTTCTTATAGTGTTCATGTCATATATGTTATATTAAACACAATAATCTAATGACATATACAGACAAGCCCTGCAAACTTAAGATGGGAGTTAACTAAATACTTTAAAAGCCCTTATAAAATATATTTTAGCTGCCCAAAACATTTAAAGAGAAGTTCAGCAATTGAAAAAAAAAAAAATAGAAAATTCTACTCACCTAGATGGATGCAGCATCGATCCAATACTGTATCTGTCCCCCGCCACCTCTAAGACCAAGAACTAAGCGGTCAAAGACCTCTGATGGCTCAGTTCTCGGTCTTTAGTGAGCCGAGAGCAGAAAGGTCAGTACCTGGTCCTTTGCTCTGCCCCTCTATCGCTCACTGGAGAGCCAGGCTCCAGTGGCGGGAGCGGGTGGCTCAGACTCTCAGCAGCTCATTGAAAGGCAGAGCCAGCTGCTCATCAGGCAAGACTGGCCACCTACTTAAAAGGAGAAGTCCAGCCAAAGCTTGTTTGGCTGGACTTCTCCTATGGATCACAGGAGTGTTAGTCCAGGCTCTGCGTCATCAAGACCATAGAATTGGGATCCGCCAGGTCCCTGGACTGACACCCGGCTCAGGCTCTTAGATCTGTGACTGACAGTCTACAGTTCTCTGCTCAGAGCTCTGAAAACCAAGCGATTGGTGGTGTTCGAACACTCTGTTCTCAGTGTAGAGGTGCCGGGGGACAGATGCTGCATCCAGCTAGGCAAGTGTGAATCCTAAACTGAATCAAAAATGGCCTGTGTTTTGGCCATAAATCGCAAAACGTGGAGGCTGCTGCAGGTATATACAGGCACTTCTGGGCTCCTGTCTGCACTTTATGCCTGTAGCAAAGTTTGGCTACTGTGTTGTGGTAATGTGTTTGGTGGTGCATTGCAGTGCCATTAATTTTGAATGACGTCCCAATGCATCTTTCAGGTGCACCTACACACACACACATGTGAATTGTAGCACACTACGTGGTTGTAAGGAGGGCCTCAAACCAACAGCATCTATTCAACAACCAGTGGGAATATGCAGGAAAGTCTACATTTGTGCTAAATATACCAAAACAGCTTTTTTGCCAATACAAGCCCAGTCATCACATGTTTAGTTCCACTGACAACAGCCCTGGCAAAACATTTTTAGAATGACACAAATATTCAATTTTTACAAAGTCTGCTGTCTCAGTTTTTATAATGGCACTTTGCATATACTCCATGAAGGTGTTATGAAGAGTGATCAGGTGAATAGCAAAGTCCCTCTTTGCCATGAAAATGAACTTAATCCCCCCCCCCCCCCAAAAAAAAACATTTCCACTGCATTTTAGCCCTACCACAAAAGGGCTAACTGACATGTCAGCGACTCTAATACTATTTGAGTTAGAATAACAGACTGGAAGTTTTAAAAGGAGGGTGGTGCTTGAAATCATTTTCCTTCCTCTGTTAACCATTGTTGCCTGCAAGGAAACGTGCAGTCATCACTGTTTTGCACAAAAAGGTAGGCAAGAATATTGCTGCTACTAAGATTGGACCTACAGTTGTGCTCATAAGTTTACATACCCTGGCAGAATTTATGATTTTTTTGGCCATTTTCAGAGAATATGAAAGATAACACAAAGACATTTTTCACTCATGGTTAGTGTTTGGCTAAAGCCATGTTATCAATCAACTTTGTTTACTCTTTAAATCATAATGGCAACAGAAACTACCCAAATTACCCTGATCAAAAGTTTACATACCCTGGTGATTTTGGCCTGATAACATGCACACAAGTTGACACAAAGAAGTTTGAATGGCTATTAAAAAGGTAACCATCCTCACCTGTGATCTGTTTCCTTGTAATTACTGTGTGTGTATAAAAGGTCAAGGAGTTTCTGGACTCCTGACAGACCCTTGCATTTTTCATCCAGTGCTGCACTGACGTTTCTGAATTCTGAGTCATGGGGAAAGCAAAAGAAATGTCAAAGGATCTGTGGGAAAAGGTAGTTGAACTGTATAAAACAAGAAAGGGATATAAAAAGATATCCAAGAAATTGAGAATGCCAGTTAGCAGTGTTTAAACTCTAATCAAGTAGTGGAAAATGAGGGGTTCTGTTGAAACCAAACCACGGTCAGGTAGACCAACTAAAATTTCAGCCACAACTGCCAGGAAAATTGTTTGGGGTGCAAAGAAAAACCCACAAATACATTCAGGTGAAATACAGGAGCCTCTGAAATCATAAGGTGTGGCTGTTTCAAAATGCACAATAAGGAGGCACTTGAAGAAAGATGGGCTGCATGGTTGAGTCGCCAGAAGAAAGCCATTACTACGCAAATGCCACAAAGTATCCTGCTTACAATACGCCAAACAGCACAGAGACAAGCCTCAAACCTTCTGGCACAAAGTCATTTGGAGTGATGAGACCAAAATTGAATTTTTTGGCCACAACCATAAACGCTACATTTGGAGAGGAGTCAAGTCCTATGATGAAAAGGTACACCATTCCTACTGTGAAGGCACAGAAAATTTGGTCAAAATTGATGGCAAGATGAATGCAGAAAGTTATCAAAAAATACTGGAGGAACATTTGCATTCATCAGCCAGGAAGCTGCGCATGGGACGTACTTGGACATTCCAACATGACAATGATTCAAAATACAAGGCCAAGTCGACCTGTCATTGGCTACAGCAGAATAAAGTGAAGGTTCTGGATTGGCCATCTCAGTCTCCTGACCTCAATATTATTGATCCACTCTGGGGAGATCTCAAAACGTGCAGTTCAAGCAAGATAGCCCAAGAATTTACAGGAACTGGAGGCTTTTTGCCAAGAGGAATGGGCAGCTTTACCATCTCAAAAGATAAAGAGCCTCATCCACAAAAGACTTCAAGCTGTCAATGATGTTAAAGGGGGCAACACATGGTATTAAGAACTGGGGTATGTAAACTTTTGATCAGGGTCATTGGGGTAGTTTCTGTTGCCATTATGATTTAAAAAGAGTAAACACAGTTGATTGATAATAAATGGCTTCAGCCAAACACTAACCATGAGTGAAAGAAACGTTTTTGTGTTATCATTCATATTCTCTGAAATATGTCCAAGAAATCAAATTCTGCCAGGGTATGTAAGCTTATGAGCACAACTGTAAATCAACCATATATTGGATCATCAAGAACTTCAAGGAGAGTGTTTCAATTGTTGTAAAGAAGGCTTCAGGACCCACAAGAAAGTCCAGCAAGCACCAGGACCATCTCCTACAGTTAATTCAGTTGCAAGGTTGAAGACCACCAGTGCAGAGTTTGCTCAGAAATGGCAGCAGGCAGGTGTAAGTGCATCTGCACGCATGTTTAGGCGCAGACTTTTGGAGGATGGCCTGGTGTCATTTCTCTCCAGGAAAAACATCAGGGATTGACTGATATTCTGCAAAAGGTACAGGGATTGGACTGCTGAGGACCGGGGTAAAGTCATTTTCTCTGATAAATCCCCTTTCCGATTGTTCGATTGTTTGGGACATCCGGAAAAAACTTTGTCCAGAGGAGAAAAGGTGAACGCTACCATCAGTCCTGTGTCATGCCAACAGTAAAGCATCCTGAGAGCATTCATGTGTGGAGTTTCTTCTAAGTCAAGGGACTGGAGTCACTCACAATTGTGCCAAAGAACACCATGAATAAAGAATGGTACAAAAACATAATTCAAGAGAAACTTCTCCCAGCCATCCAAGAACAGTTTGGTGATGAACAATGCCTTTTCCTGCATGATGGAGCACCTTGCCATAAGGCAAAAGTGATAACTAAGTGGTTTGGGGAACAAAACATAAACATTTTGGGTCCATGGCCAGGAAACCCCGCAGACCTTAATTCCATTGAGAAGGTGTAGTCAATCCTCAAGAGGCGGGTGAACAAAAAGAACACCACGTATTCTGACAAACTCCATGCATTGATTATACAAGAATGGGCTGCCATCAGTAAGGATCTGGCCCAGAAGTTGATTGACAGCATACCAGGGGGAATTGCAGAGATATTAAAAAAGAAGGGTCAGCACTGCAAATATTGACTCTGCATAAATCTAATGTAATTGTCAATTAAAGTCTTTGACACTTGAAATTATATCTTAGTATACCATAGTAATAGCTGACAAAAAGAGCTAACACCACTGAAGTAGCAGACTGTGAAAATTTTAATTTGTATCATTCTCAAAACTTTTGGCCAGGGCTGTACACCACCTTCATATCCAAAACCATTCACATGTTATAACAAACAATAAATTCAAGATTAATCACTACGCTAATAATGGTAATAAAGCAGCTGCATTAATTGTATGGTGACAATAAAAAACATGAAAAATATAATGATATGCAGCGCTATAAATGTAGTATTGCAAATAAAAAGTCCATAGTGTTTGAGATAAAGTCCTTGTTCAGGAGGGCCCTGACGACATTTGATTGGACGAAATGCCGCATTGGGAGGAGTTTTGACATCACGACACTACATTGCGTCGACCGCGGCCATCTTTGTGGTTGGAAACAAATGCTGCTTATGCAGACTTCTGTCTTTTACATGCTCATTTTTATCTGATGAAATGTGAGTACCCTGGATTTCTTTGATTAAATATTATCCTGGTTTTATAATACTACACCATGAGGAGTTCCTTCTTTTATATTTTATGCATGCACCTCTGATTATTTGGTGGAACTACAAGACCCAGCCATCTGTGATCTCCATTAATGGTTTTGTGGCCCTGTAGATTTATCATGCCTGTTTGACCACCTGTAATTACGTGGTCTATTCTTTTTAGTAAGAGGCCTGGTGTGTTGATGTTCGGTGGAGGATAAGTCCGTATTCAGCTAATTTGTATTTCTGTCTACACCAGGGATCTCAAACTGGCGGCCCTCCAGCTGTTGTGAAACTACAAGTCCCATGAGGCATTGCAAGGCTGACAGTTATAAGCAGGACTCTCACAGGCAGAGGCATGATGGGACTTGTAGTTTCGCAACAGCTGGAGGGCCGCCCGTTTGAGACCCCTGGTCTACACTGTGGGTGATTCCAGCATTTTCTCCTGAACAAGGACTTTATTTCAAACACTATGGACTTTTTATTTGCAATACTACATTTATAGCGCTGCATATCATTATATTTTTCATTCACATCTTATAATTGGGAATGTATTCACAAATATTCTCAATGGCAAGCCCATTTAAAATAAGATACAGCATTTAGCTCTACTTGAAAACATGCTTCCTAGCAGGGTTGGTAACTATGTAGGACAGGAGGACTTCTAGAGCAGTCTGGAACAGCAGCTCACATATGAATCAGTAATATGTATATAATATGTATATTGTTAATTTATGATGATTTCATTACAAACCACAAAAAAATATTACAATTGTTTTAATGGCTTAAAGGCATTTGTTTTAACATGTAAACGCTGACAGTCGACATTCTGTGCACACATTTTTAATGGTGCTAATTGGAAAAAACAGCCCCCAGCAAATAAAAGCCATTAACTTACTCTGGTAAATAGGTCAGTAGATTTTCTCTCAGCTCTAATGAAGCCAGGTTTGTTAGGCTAAAAAAAAAAAAAAGGCTTTAGTGTAATAACAACAACATAATGTACGTACAATGTAAAATTCTTCACCTAATAACAGAATACTATTAGCAGCCAAACACAAGGCAGACAAGTGTATTTTAACTTGCCAAAGGATTTGTATTTTTAGCCTGGTCTGAGATTTACAAAAGGCCCCCAACACAGCATGTCAGAGACCTAATCTTTCTCTGCTGCAGTTTCACTTACAGGTCTAGTCCCTCCCAGAGTCTGTGAATGGACACTGAAAGGAGAAGCAGCACACCAACATGTTCATCTCTTTTTCACTTTGCTCTATCGTCCTATCAGCAGGTCCTTTGTGATGCAGTATACGTGATTGGCTCCTAACCACTTCAGCTCTGGAAGATTTTACCCCCTTTCTGATAAATAGCCTAATTTAAAATAAAGCAGTGCCTTATCACTTATTTTTTCCCAAAAAAGTTCTAAAATTTATACTCCCGACAAACATATCTGCATTGAGGAGTTCACATTTTACAGGCAGGCTGGGCATCAAATAATTTATTCCTAGTAAACGTGTCAGTTACGGGGTAAAGTTATAAACTTTGTGAAAGGGTACACAAATGACTTCCACGTTTATATAAAGGAAAAAGACAGTCACCTGGAACCCCTAGATGCTCAACTTATATGGCTAGCAGCAGAAAAAAAAAGTGTGTAGGACCTTATGTCACCCCTTTTCCATGAGAGATACCACCTCTATGTAGACAATCTTTATACCAGGTACGGAGTACTTTATATTTTTTCTTTTCCGCTCTTTTTTGCCTTCTCTGTTTGCTTCACAACATTTACAAGGTATGTGTTATAGTGAGATTCTGAGCATTGCATCCTGGTGTCATGTTGGGGACAGTGTCCCATTGTAGGTGTCTTTTGTTTTTCATTCTTTTTTTTTGTCTTTTTAATATTTATAAATATGCAGTACACACACCTGTGAAAAAGTTTTAGGCAGGTGTGAAAAAATGCTGTAAATTAGGAAGACTTTCAGAAATAGAAAAGTGTTTATTTTTAGCAATTAAAGTGGAAATGAAATGAACAGAAGACTACCCTTTGCCTTCAACAGCAGCAATTCTTCTTTGTACACTTGCACACAGTTTAAGGAACTGGGCAGGTAGGTTATTCCAAACCTATTGGAGAACTAACCACAGAACTTCTGTGGAGGTCAGCTGTCTCAAAACGTTGGTCCCTTCACGTACAGTTCCAAGACAGACTGGATGATGTTCCAGAACTCCTTGTTCTTCTTTACGCTGAAGATAGTTCTTAATGACAGTGGCTGCATGTTTGGGGTCATTTTCTTGTTGCAGAAGAAATTTGGGGCCAATCACACACACCTCCCTGTTGGTATGGCATGGTGGATAAGCATCTGCCTGTATTTCTCAGCATTGAGGACACCATTGATCTGGACCAAATCTCCAACTTCATTTGCAGAAATGCAGCCCCAAACTTGCAAGGAAGGTCTACCATGCTACACTGTTGTCTGCAGAGATTCATTGTACCGCTCTCCAGCCCTTTTAGTGAAAGAAAATGGCTCCTGCTGCAGCCAAATATTTTAAATATTTCGACTCATCAGTCCACAGTACCTGCTGACATTTTTCTGCACCGCAGTTCATATGTTTTCGTACATAGTTGAGTAGCTTAGCCTTGTTTGTACATCATAGTTATGTTTTTTTTACCGCAATTCTTCCATGAAGATCACTTCTGCCCCGGATTCTCCAGAGAGTAGATGGGTGTACCTGGGTCCCACTGGTTTCTACCAGTTCTGTGCTGATGGCACTACAGGACATTTTTCAATGTCAAAGGGAAGCAAGCATGATGAGTCTCATCTGCTGCATAAAATTTCCTTGGCTGACCACTGTCTATGGTCCTCAATGTTTCCCATTTCTATGTGCTTCTTTAACCACTTGCCTACAAGGCAATAACACCCTCTTCCTGCCCAAGCCATTTTTCAGCTTTCAGCACTGTCGCACTTTGAATGACAATTGCGCGGTCGTGCTACACTGTACCCAAACAAATTTTTTATAATTTTCTTCACACAAATAGAGCTTTCTTTTGGTGGTATTTAATCACTGCTGGGTTTTTTATTTTTTACAGAAAAAAAAAAAAATATTTTGGAAAAAAAGTTTTTTTTATTTTTTTTCTGTCAGTAAATTATATAACTAAGTAATTTTTTGCCTTCACTGATGTGCTCTGATGAGGCGGCACCGATTAGCACTGATAGGTTGAACTGGTGGGCATTGATGAAGCGGCACTGATGAGGCACGAATATGCCGCACATATGGGCACTGATGAGCACTGTTATGTGGCGCTGATATGCGGCATGGACAGGCGGTACAGATGTGCACTGATGGGCGACACTGATGGGCATTGATGGACAGCAGTGATGGGCATTGATGGGCAGCACTGATAGGCGGCGCTGATTGCCAGCATTGACTGGCATGGCTAATAGGCACTGATTTGTGGGCACTGATTGCTGCCACTGGTGGGCACTGTATGCTGGCATTGGTGGGCACTGTACTGTTACACTTTATTGTAATCAGGGCACTGATGATCATCCCTCGATGTCCCCCTGTGAGGAGATGCCGCTGATCGGCTCTCCTCTCCTCGCACTCTGTCAGTGTGAGGTGAGCCGATTACTGACATCTCCGTGTTTACATGTGACCGGCTGTGATTGGGCACAGCCGATCACATGGTTAAAGAGCCGCGAACGCAGCTCTTTACACAGATCGGGGTCACGCCGTGTCCTAGCAACATGGGGCGGCCGCGATCGCCGTGCGCCCCCGCGAGCGCGGCCATTCTGGGCCGTCATATGACGACGGCCCAGAGACCTGGGAGAGACCTTGCTTATGAAGTAGAAGTACCTTGTTACTTGTTGCTGTACTTAGGCTTGCCATGGTGTATGACCTAGAACGGGTGTCTGCCACAATCTTACCTTAGTAGCAGAATTTGGCTGTTCCTCACCCAGTTTTAAGCCTCCTATATAGTTTTTTTTTTCATTTCAGCTAATGACCATGTTGCAACCTACATTTGAAATTGATGATTATTAGCCCTCGCTTGGTATAAGTGGTAATTATACACCTGACTCTAATCCTACAAAATCCCTAACTTTGTGCAAGTGTAAGAATTGGCACTGGTTTGAAGCCAAAGGGTAGTCACACCAAATATTGATTTGATTTCGATTTTTTCTTCGGTTTGCTCACTTTGCATTTTGTAAATTAATTAAAAAAGACATAATTTTCAAATAATTCTGACTTTCACACCTGCCTAAAACTTTTGCACAGTACTGTATACACGTACGTACACACACACACACACACACTCCCCCCCTTTTTTTTTGGCTGATGGTTGATTCCTTTTGTGCACGGTAGCTGGGGGGGGGGGGGGGGGGGGGTTGAGGGCATGTTTTCCTGACCCGTGTCCCTGTGTTCCTTTATGGCTATTATCTCCCATGTTTATTTTCCCTCCTCGATTTTCCTTTACACCCCCCCCCCCTTTGTTCTTTGGATAACAAGCCCCTTGCTCGTCTCCCCTTTGGGTTGCAGGTTTGGGCTTTAGGATGTGCGGTTCAAACAAAGTGAAAAAACCTGCCAAAACTGCTCCAGTATGGTGCCTACCAGGGCAGGGGAAGTGATGTCATCTAACAGGGGGAGTCCCTGCAGTCAGAACACAAAAGCACAGCTGGGAGATTGATATAATCACATTGCATAGTCAGTACAGCGAACCCCTAAATTTTTGTTTTTTTCTTTTTTTAACTTTCAGCCCGCTGGGTTGCATGAAAAAAAAAATCAGTGTGTACCAGGCACAAGACTGGTCACATCAATTATATAGTATAGGGCCAATTTTATTGGGCATGCATGAGCAACAGAGGTGGCTAAAGGCTATATTTGAATGCCTGGAGTTCAGCTTTGAGAATCAAGTCAGAAGTGGCAGCCTACATATTTCTCTAAAAACAGTTTCCTTTAAGAGCTTACAGTGCTGTCCCAAATCAGGTCTGACTGTAATCAGAATGCCAGCTAGGATTACTGCTTTAAGTTGCAAGCTTCATTGCATGAACAAGGTAAAAGCATTTTTTTTCTTTCTTAGGTTTGACCCACACCCAATACAAAAGCATGCAACAGCAGAGAAAGCTATAAAAGGAGACAAATACTTTTTATCGTTAGGTTATATACACAAGGAAACATCTAAAAACGTTATTTATCATGAGAACATGCAATGGCATTTTACCTAAACCTTTCTGGGCTGGTGACAATTGAACAAAGATCAGATAATCTATTACTGCACCAAAGCTGTCAGGTTTAAAACTCTAGGGCTGTCAACTATTCTCTTATTCAGTTAAACAAAGACAAATGCGCCAAACTGAAAATCCAATGTCATGTTCCAGATAAAGATTAGATCTATGTTATTTATACGAGATTGAGAAGGAGCCATTGTCTTCCTTAGATTAAGGCATTTAAATGCATAAAGTAATAACCTAGAGGAAAACAGGCACAGAATTTCTTTCCTTTTCATAGAAATTTTACATCAAAATTTCAGGAAACAAGGCTGAGTTTGTTACACCCCCACTCTCACTTTCTGGGCTCTTGCAAAGAGGCAGCCGAACTGAGGTCTTTGGGCACTTCACAACAGTAGGCCACAAAAGTCTTAGTGCAAACATAAGCAGGCCATTCTTTTCCATCAAAAGTGACATCCATTTCCAAGTTCCTGAGGACACAATATATAGACTGGGGGGTCAGAATCCTGTAGATCGTGATCTACCAGTAGATCGCAGCCAGGTGACTGGTAGATCGCAGTATGGGCTAGCTGACCGACCATCCAAGAGCATCACACAAAGTGCAATGCAGAGGGACCACTTGTAAAGTTGGAGCTGCAGTAGGGAGCAAAACCATAACCCGATGCCTCCTCTGTAGTGCTGGTGCCTGTCCCATGCAGAGCGATACCAACTGCACTCCACCTCTTATCCGGGCTAGTGGTGTCCAGAGTGCCAGGAGCAGGAAAGAAGAGATCTTCAGGTCAGTGTGAAGAAATACACCAGACATAATAGTATAAGGCTGCTTTCACACGGATGTGCTGCGGTTTACCCACACAGTGGGTGCAGTGTACCTGCAGCTTTCCTGCGAGTTTGCTGCGCTTAGTCATAGACTTCTATTATACGCTGCAGGTGTGGTGCACTTTCTCAAAGCGCACCAAAACTCCTGAATGCAGGAGTTTTGGTGTGCTTTCAAAACATGCACCACACCTGCAGGGTATAATAGAAGTCTATGGCAAAGCGTAGCTAACCCAGGAAAGTTGCAAATGCACTGGAAAACTGCAGCACATCAGTGTGAAAGCAGCCTTATAGGGGGCTCAGAACAGTAAGGATTCATTTACATTTGTAGTCTGGGGGGTGGTAACACTCCATAGTTAGGATGTGTTCTTACCACCCCATGCCCCAACCGCACCCGATTTAGCTGCAGTGTCCTGCAACCTCATGCAGCACAGCAAACAAGAGGTTAAAGCAGGCAGCGATGGGTTGCTTCATCACCACCTGCTTTAAAACAGACGGTGGCCTCTGTGGTGTATTCATAAAGTAAACAAAATTAAGGACTTGTACCATCATCCAGGAATCTATAGTTTAAGGATATTGGGAGCCTGATCCCCTAACAGGCTGCCAAAAAGAATATGGGCGTTTGGACTATTCCGGTACAGTAAAACGTGTTACAATATAATATAACAAATAAGAATTATAAAAATAAAAGCTTGATTAATTGATGCAGAAAACAAATCATCAGTTACACGATACAACATGGTAACAACAGTGAAATCATTGACCCTGAAGGGGGAAGATTATACAGTAAGGCGATCACAGATATCATGTTCCTCGACTAGTTTCGCGAATACTGGCCGCTTCATCAGGAGGGAATCTGTAGATTATGTTTCTGACTACACAGTCTAACCTAACAAATAATAAAATTATACATGGTAAGGTTGTTGAAAAGCTTCATAATACAGCATCAAGAGTAAACATGATATTAACAAAGCTAAAAGGGGAAAAGGAGCAGAGCTGCTTACCCATGTCCCAGCAGGCCCCAAATGCAGGGCTCATATCACCAAAGATGATCCCCCGCGGCGACCTGGGGGAGCTACAGAGATAATAAAAATAGATCAGGGTAATCAATGGACCAATTGGGTATATTCAGGTGGCCAGCCTAAAGATAGTGGATAAGTGGGGTGTGTAACAATAAAGGAAATACTAAGAATAAGCATGTGACAATTGTGAATAGATGGTATTATGGTGTGCATGGTGAAGAAAAAGGAGAAATGGTGAGAGAGGTGAAAAATATAATGAACGAGGAAAGATACGTGGTGAAAACTGCAAACGTCATGAAATGTATAGGTTGGAAAAAAGTGGGTGAACGGAAGCAGGAAAGGGATGGCATGGGGGGGGGAGGGGGGACATGACTGTGGGTAAATGGGAAGGGGGGGGAAATGGGGGGTGGAATGGGAAAACAATGGAGGGATAAGGACAGAAGGGAAGGGAGGGGGAGGAGGGAGGGGGGAGGAGGGAGGGAGAGAGGATGAGGAAGGTAGGGAAGAATATGAGATAAGAAGTGATTAAGAGGCATAGTAATACCTGGTACTATTGTAAGAGTTGTAAGGGTACCCGGGGGAGGCATCGCTAAAGAAGCCGGTGCCTGTACGTATCCAGCAGCGATAACATGAGGGACTATAGGCACATAGTGGAGGCATGATAGGGCCATTCCACCTATGCCCAGGTCCCCGGGATTACGCGCCGTAGCCACCCTTGCTAAGACTCAGCCTTACTATTACTACGTTGCAGTCCCTTAATTCAAGGCACTGGCATCGTTGTTCTCTTTTTATACTTGATACTGTTTCTTTTCTCTATAGGTACTCCGGGCATAGGTGGAATGGCCCTATCATGCCTCCACTATGTGCCTATAGTCCCTCATGTTATCGCTGCTGGCTACGTACAGGCACCGGCTTCTTCAGCGATGCCTCCCCCGGGTACCCTTACAAGTCTTACAATAGTACCAGGTATTACTATGCCTCTTAATCACTTCTTATCTCACATTCTTCCCTACCTTCCTCATCCTCTCTCCCTCCCTCCTCCCCCTCCCTTCCCTTCTGTCCTAATCCCTCCATTGTTTTCCCATTCCACCCCCCATTTCCCCCCCGTTCCCATTTACCCACAGTCATGTCCACCCTCCCTCCCCCTCCCCCCCCCCATGCCATCCCTTTCCTGCTTCCGTTCACCCACTTTTTTCCACCCTATACATTTCATGAGGTTTGCAGTTTTCACCACGTATCTTTCCTCGTTCATTATATTTTTCACCTCTCTCACCATTTCTCCTTTTTCTTCACCATGCACACCATACTACCATCTATTCACAATTGTCACCTGCTTATTCTTAGTATTTCCTTTATTGTTACACACCCCACTTATCCACTATCTTTAGGCTGGCCACCTGAATATACCCAATTGGTCCATTGATTACCCTGATCTATTTTTATTATCTCTGCAGCTCCCCCAGGTCGCCGCGGGGAATCATCTTTGGTGATATGAGCCCTGCATTTGGGGCCTGCTGGGACATGGGTAAGCAGCTCTGCTCATTTTCCCCTTTTAGCTTTGTTAATATCATGTTTACTCTTGATGCTGTATTATGAAGCTTTTCAACAACCTTACCATGTATAATTTTATTATTTGTTAGGTTAGACTGTGTAGTCAGAAACATAATCTACAGATTCCCTCCTGATGAAGCGGCCAGTATCCGCGAAACTAGTCGAGGAACATGATATTTGTTATTAATCGCCTTACTGTATAATCTTCCCCCTTCGGGGTCAATGATTTCACGGTTACCATGTTGTATCGTGTAACTGATGATTTGTTTTCTGCATCAATTAATCAAGCTTTTATTTTTATAATTCTTATTTGTTATATTATATTGTAACACGTTTTACTGTACCGGAATAGTCCAAACGCCCATATTCTTTTTGGCAGCCTGATTGGGGATCAGGCTCCCAATATCCTTAAACCACCTGCTTTAACCCCTTGGACCCTGCAGAAGCAAGCAGTTGCAGGGTGCTTGCAGAGTGGCCCCATTTACTTGAATGGGTCAAGAATGGCAGGCGGTAGCACCCACCAAAAGCATCAGGGGGTTTAAATCCTGCTGTGGCATGTGTACACCTTTGGCTGCTGCCTAAGCAGGGATTGGGGGCATAAAACTCAACCACAGGGTTTTACCACTCCCCAACTTTACATGTGAAAGAGCACTAAGGGTGCTGCTGCCGAATGCAGCTAAGGGCTCATTCACAAGTGCAGCAGGCACTACCGCTCCCCTGAAAAGCGATCTGCGTGCATTTGACAGGTGGTGAGGAGGGGATATGTTGTCTCCTCACCACCTGATTTAAACTAATGATTGCCGTGCAGTGCACGCAATTGCGACAAGGTAGTGCAGCAATTAGGAGGTTTAAATCAGGTGTGCAGAGGCGACACTGGGCAACACTGTGCCCGATGATCTTTGACTTCTCCCATGTTGTTCAGGTACATCTCCACCTCTTTAAGGTTGCCAACCCCTGATATAGACAGTATGATGTGACTTTGGCAAAATGGCAGAGGACAACACTTTGGGCAGAAAATTTATTAAATTAGTAAGTCCACATACCTAGCAAGCAGGCAGATTGATTCACAACCAGGGCAGACTGATTTTCCACTCAGCAGTGCCTGAATAGTTCTGGCACAGACGCCATTAAGTAATGCCGCATACACACGAGCGGACTTTACGGCAGACTTTGCCTGGCGGACTGGATTTCGTCAGACAATTCGATCGTGTGTGGGCTCCAGCGGACTTTGTTTTCTCAAAAGTTGGACAGACTTAGATTTGAAACATGTTTTAAATCAATCCGTCGAAATCGAGCTTGGTCGAAAAGTCCGCTCGTCTGTATGCTAGTTCGACGGACAAAAAGCCAAGCTAGGGCCGCTATTGGCTACTGGCTATGAACTTCCTTGTTTTAGTCCGGTCGTACGTCATCACGTACGAATTCGACGGACTTTGGTGGATTGTGTGTAGGCAAGTCCGTTCATTCAGAAAGTCCGTCGTAAAGTCTGTCGAAAAGTCCGCCGAGCAAAGTCTGCCGTAAAGCCCGCTCGTGTGCACGTGGCATTAGCCTATTGCTTAGGACTAGCAGCTAAGTGACCACTGAACTCAATTCTCCCTTTTATAGTCTTGAAGAGGACAAGTTTCACCACTATCTTGCACATTGTGATGTATGTAACATATTTTGTAGACCGCTGCACAATACACACAGTTTTGTATGTTATATATACCGTACAGGACTTCTACACATTTTACACCAACTATACCTGGGGGGAGGAGATTCCTAGCGACGATCTGCAGCTCTTGCTGACCTTACAAATCCCAGCCGTTGAACTGTATATGGCTGGGGGAGGGGGGTGTCCACAGAGATCCAACATGACTGTAGCTCCCAAACAAAAGATGGGGCTGGCCGGGAGGCACATCTGCAGAGATCTGAGCTGACCTGTAGCGCCCAAAACAGAAGGCGGGACATTTCCGCACCCATCCAACCACAAAAGTACAGGCTTGCCGTATGTGTAGGCCTCCTGTAGCTGCAATTCACAAGGCATAGATGTAAAAGGTACCGCACTGCACCCATGCCTAAAGCGGTCTGAAGGAAACAGGGTGAATGAGACTGGCAGGATCACCAGGTATTTGAATTAGTTTTTTACTACATTTCAAGAAAATGAAGGCTCACCATATGCATACTTGGTGACAAAGCAGACAAATCCCCAGCTATGTAATTTACGGTTTACAAACACTTTAAGCTTTGGGATTGGCCGTGCAGCTTCACAGCCAGTTTCCTATTGGGACTCGGCTGATCACAGATTGGGGTAAAGGGCCAATCACAGCCCTTTACCACGTGATCAGCTGTCAGCCAGGGACAGCTGATCACATGATGTAAACAGAAACCGTTTATCTGATTTTTTTCCTTCCTCACAATGACAGCGTGAGGAGAAAAGAATAAAGCCGATAACCGGCTTCTGTAAAAGGGACATTGGTCCCAACATTTGGCCACCAGTGCTGCTAACCAGTGCCACCTAACACTGCCCATCAGTACTGCTAATCAGTGCCCACCAGTGCCGCCTCATCAGTGCCCACCAGTGCCGCTTCATCAGTGCCCACTAGTGCAGCCTCATCAGTGCACATCAATGAAGGAGAAAAATTTTATGACAAACTAGGACATTTGTTTTTTTTTTCGTTTATTTAGCAAAAAATAAAAAACCCAGTGATTATTAAATACTAAGAAAAGAAAGCTTTATTTGTGTGAAAAAAAATGTATACAATTTCATATGGGTACAGTGTTGCATGACCGAGCCATTGTCATTCAAAGCGTGACAGCGCTGAAAGCTGAAAATTGGTCTGGTCAGGAAGGGGGTATAAGTACCCACTAAGCAAGTAGTTAAGTGATAAAACTGGCAGCAGGTAGAGATTTTATGGTTGAAGAGAACCTGAATATATGGGAAAGGACAGAGCAATTAGGAATGTTACTAGCTCACTAGAAAGTAAAATTGTACTTTTTTGGGCCACAAGGCTGATGTATGAAGAAAAAAAAAAATTTGAACAAAAACAAACAAAAATTTGGAGTTATTGCCTATAGTGACCAATTAGAATTCTTGTTAGATGAAAAATGAAACCTGCTAGATTAAATAAAGTAAATGGAGTGAAAATAAAACCCGAATCTGCTTTTGAAAAAATAAAAATAAATGGCAAGCTTGATTTTTATTCTAATAATGTCATGAATCTGCCTCTCTACTCTGTTTGGTCATACAGGTAGTACACACATCTGATATCAGGTTTTAATTCTTAAGAAAATCTTAGTGCCAAATAGTATATGAACACCTGGCACACGACATCTATGGTTTTAATGTAAATGTTGGAAACCATGCATAATTTAGTCTTAGATGTCAGCTAGCTGGACTTGAGGATTTTTTTTTTTTTTTTAAAGCGGTGTTCCAGCCTGGGTGAAAAAAAAAAAAAAAAAAAAAAAAACCACAACTAAAAGTCAGCAGCTACAAATACTGTAGCTGCTGACTTTTAATATAAGGACACTTACATGTCCAGGGAGCCTGTGATGGGGGAATAGGTGGTGTATGTTGGTTTCAAACAAAGTTCAATTTTTGCCTGGAACTCCGCTTTAATGTCTACTGAAAAGCCCACCCATCTGTACTTTTTCATCAATGATTTGATCGGTTGACCGTTTTTAGTTTGTTTACCTATTTATCATCACAGAATGGATCCAGCTGAATTTGACTGCTAGCCATACACTGTTCTTAAAATGAGGCCTTTCAAAGACATGCATTAAAAATGCACATGCAGGCACGTTACAGTGCGTACACAAATCTACAGATTCAATTCAGCATTTAGTCCTGGTTCACACCAGTGCGCTGTGCTGGTGTGAACTGGCCTAGGCTATCACACCACACTGCAAATCACATGAGAGGTCTGAGTGATGTGATTTCAGCCATACAGATAGTATGGCTGAATTTGCATCGTGTTCGGACCAAACTCGCACAGGACCCTTTTTTTGATCGGCACCAGAATTGGATCGCATGGGTGTTCATACCCGTGCGATCCGATTCATGTCCGAAACTGACCATTTGCACTGCGATCTGTGAACTGATTTGGGGGTATCATTAACTTTCTACTGACATGCCCAGAAGTTTGCCTAGTACAGTGCGAACTGCCTCGCAAGTCAGCTGTGGAGTTGCAGGGTTCCCACATCGCACTAGTGTGAGCCCAGCCTGAAAGATCCATTCTGGATGGACTATTCTTTACCAACAGTGCAAAGCAAAATATGCACTAACCCATAACGATCGCATATTATCAGTGTAGAGTAACTAAAATACAAATAGCTATTTTTTTAACTGGGTACCATTCATTGGGGACAACAAATTAACACAACGTTAAAATAAAACATGCGCAATTAGGAGAATTAAGATAAAATACATTTATACATAATATATATATATATATATATATATATATATATATATATATATATATATATATATATATATATATATATATATATATATATATATATACACACATACAGGTAAAAGCCAGTAAATTAGAATATTTTGAAAAACTTGATTTATTTCAGTAATTGCATTCAAAAGGTGTAACTTGTACATTATATTTATTCATTGCACACAGACTGATGCATTCAAATGTTTATTTCATTTCATTTTGATGATTTGAAGTGGCAACAAATGAAAATCCAAAATTCCGTGTGTCACAAAATTAGAATATTGTGTAAGGGTTAAATTTTGAAGACACCTGGGGCCACAAACTAATCAGCTGATTAACTCAAAACACCTGCAAAGGGCTTTAAATGGTCTCTCAGTCCAGTTCTGAAGCCTACACAAACATGGGGAAGACTTCAGATTTGACAGCTGTCCAAAAGGCGACCATCGACACATTGCACAAGGAGGGAAAGACACAAAAAGGTTATTGCTGAAGAGGCTGGCTGTTCTCAGAGCTCTGTGTCCAAACACATTAATAGAGAGGCAAAGGGAAGGAAAAACTGTGGTCAGAAAAAGTGTACAAGCGATAGGGATCACCGCGCCCTAGTCAAGATTGTGAAAAAAAACCCCTTCAAAAATGTGGGGGAGATTCACAAGGAGTGGACAGCTGCTGGAGTCAGTGCTTCAAGATCCACCACCAAGAGACGCTTGAAAGACATGGGTTTCAACTGCCGCATACCTCGTGTCAAGCCACTGTTGACCAAGAAACAGCGCGAAAAGCGTCTCATCTGGGCTAAGGAAAAAAAGAGCTGGACTGCTGCTGAGTGGTCCAAAGTCATGTTTTCTGATGAAAGCAAATTTTGCATTTCCTTTGGAAATCGAGGTCCCAGAGTCTGGAGGAAGACAGGAGAGGCACAGGATCCACGTTGCCTGAAGTCTAGTGTAAAGTTTCCACCATCAGTGATGGTTTGGGGTGCCATGTCATCTGCTGGTGTCGGTCCACTCTGTTTCCTGAGATCCAGGGTCAACGCAGCCGTCTACCAGCAAGTTTTAGAGCACTTCATGCTTCCTGCTGCTGACCTGCTCTATGGAGATGGAGATTTCAGGTTCCAACAGGACTTGGCGCCTGCACACAGCGCAAAATCTACCCGTGCCTGGTTTACGGACCATGGTATTTCTGTTCTAAATTGGCCAGCCAACTCCCCTGACCTTAGCCCCATAGAAAATTTGTGGGGTATTGTGAAAAGGAAGATGCAGAATGCCAGACCCAACAACGCAGAAGAGTTGAAGGCCACTATCAGAGCAACCTGGGCTCTCATAACACCTGAGCAGTGCCAGAAACTCATCGACTCCATGCCACGCCGCATTAATGCAGTAATTGAGGCAAAAGGAGCTCCAACCAAGTATTGAGTATTGTACATGCTCATATTTTTCATTTTCATACTTTTCAGTTGGCCAACATTTCTAAAAAATCCCTTTTTTGTATTACCCTTAAGTAATATTCTAATTTTGTGACACACGGAATTTTGGATTTTCATTTGTTGCCACTTCAAATCATCAAAATTAAATGAAATAAACATTTGAATGCATCAGTCTGTGTGCAATGAATAAATATAATGTACAAGTTACACCTTTTGAATGCAATTACTGAAATAAATCAAGTTTTTCAAAATATTCTAATTTACTGGCTTTTACCTGTATATATATATATACACATACACACACATATATACATACTGTATGTAGATTCATGAATGAAATGACCTTCCAAAGCAGAACTTCAACGAAAAGGGGAAGATCCACTCTTCCTCCTCTACAATATTTGAAATATTTTTTTTTTATTTTTTTTTGGAGGGGGAGCGAGTACCTAGTTTTTGCAGATACCTGAGCCAAAGTTCACCCATCCCCCTCCGCCCTCCCACAACCTTCTGGGATGCATCACAGAAGACTACAGCGCAGTGGGAAGTTGGTTGTGAAGCCACAAGGAGTCATATCCAGCTTCCTACAGTCAACAGGTTGGAGCTGGGGACTTGAAGACCCGCGAGGAACTGGCCTAGGCTACCACAGCACTGGATCCCGGACCGATAAGTGTCTGTTTAATAAAAGTCAGCAGCTACAGTTCTTGGAGGGAACCATTAATTTTTTGGAACCTGGCTGAAGCTCCTCTTTAAATACTTTTTGTTCAGATTTTCCAAAAAAACACATTACACTAGATGTTTTATAAAATGAAAATCTTGGGATAACCTTTTCTACAACATAAGTAGAGAGGAACTCTTTAAAATTCATTGAGCAGTGTGGCAAATAGTCATTGCTGCAGCACTTCGTATTTAATGGCCCATTTTCACAGTCTGTCTTCACTGGCAGTCAAATATAGTCCATTTAACACATGGGGAAGAAATAAAACTGCAGTACACTTTGAATATCAATGATTCTCCAGATTTCCAAAAAAAGCAGAGAATGTTAAGTACTGTATCCAGTTTACAATGTACAATGGTGTTGATGTAGCTGAAAATAACCATTTTTAGGCCAGTAACGTGTCAACTACTGAAGTAAATAAAAAACAAATATTTTGCATTAACCACTTGACAACCGGGCACTTAAACCCCCCTCCTGCCCAGACCAATTTTTAGCTTTCAGTGCTCTCACACTTTGAATGACAATTACTCAGTCATAAAAAAAATGAAAACTCAAAATAACGCGCCCTTCCTGAGTTCTCACCACCGCGCTTAATGCAAGAAAAGAAGGAGATGTTGGACCTCCTAAACAAATGTGAAAAAATATGATAAAAGAACAAAGTGTGAAAAACAAATATGTGAAACTTAAATATGTGAAATATAAATGGAGTGAATCCAAAGCTGCCACTTATAAAATAGACAATGCAATAAATCCTATTATTCCCAAGAGCCCAAATAAATGTGATCCTGGTAGAACAATATAAGTAGCGCTAAGTACCAGTGATAGATCATACAACACTCAAAAGTGATCTAGTACATCTATCAACAACAAAATCATAGAAAACTTATTCAAATAAAAAATGCAAATGTGCCAATTGCAAGGCAATAGTGATGACACATACAGAAGTGAAATCAAGTGGTAAAGTCCATAAAGTCCATAAATAGAACACCGTGCAAAAAATGTGATGAATCTGGAAAACGGTCCACCAATTGACTTAGTGTCAGTGATTCCACTCCCCTTAAAGTCAGCACTCACCGACTCACAATGCCTCACACTCTCGTGTTTTGGCAGCAAAGCATAGATATAATGCGCATCAGCTGGGGGTGTAAGCTCCGAATTCCTTGTTGATCCCAGTGTCACCTCAATGCATGGAAAAAACTCAACATAGTGTGATACCGTAAAATCAAGTGTAAAATTTATTTAAAACCTTCAATCATTGCACTCACATAAAAATTCTTGAATCAAGCCAAACTGACACTGCAAAGAAAACTTCCAATACACTCCTCCTCTGTGAAACGCCCAGCACCACTATGAAACGAGGGTCGCGGCGGACCACCAAACAAAGGGTTGGATGGGTTCTCACCCCTCTTGCTGACACTTCGCTGGTGTAGATCTCCTGCTGGCTTGTACGCCCAAAGCGTGACTCCTCTAGCGCCTTCAGAGGATCTCGCCGGTTACCGGAGATATGCCGCGACGTCCTATCTCTCACTGATTGCTAGTCCTGGATGCCGTACAGCCACGCCCCGACATGTTTCGTCACAACTGATCCCATTTTGTTATGTTATATAGGGCTGCAACTAACGATTATTTTCATAATCAATTAGTTGGCCGATTATTGTTTTGATTAATCGGATAATAACCTTAAAAAAAAGTGTGGTATATAATTTAATATGTAAAGTTTAAAAAAAAAAGGCAATTTATTCTTAAAAATCTATATGCAGTTGTAAATATAAATAACCAACTATATGATTAGGGAGCAAAATCTCTAATCCACTCTGAGAATAACAGACAGAAGAGATATACTGTATATACTATTGGAGGTTGAATCTGGTAAATATCATCAGACTCAGAGATCACATCTTTTTTTTTTACTCTTTTTACACTGGGGCGCATGTAATGTGCCCTGCCCCCACATAATGTGCCCTGCCCCCACGTAATGTGCCCTGCTCCCACGTAATGTGCCCTCCTCCCACGTAATGAACACCGGTTAGACTCTGCACCTCCGGTGAGCCTGTGTCATCCACCAGGGTGACCGGTTTCTGTACTTTTCCAGCCGGTTGGTAGGAGCTTCTCTGCTGCTATAGCTGCTGACCTCTGAGCCTGACTCCAGACCTTGTGACACCTTCCTTTACAGACCATTCTGGCCAATTAAGCTTTTTGGCTCTGGTAGCATCTATACCTATATTACGTATACACTTTTTATAACCACTTCGCGCCTGCGCTATAGCCGAAAGATCAGGTGGTTATTTGCACATACCACTGGAACAGCTTACCTCACCACCCAAAAAAAAAACCCCCATCCATCTCAACAATATTCTTTATTTTTTCTAATGCCATTTTCCTATATGTGTAGTGTGAGCACACATGGGGGTCACTGTCCGTCATTGTGCATATCCTGTGTCACTCTTGTTACTTCCCGGAGCTGTGACTAGCACTGTGGGTTTTCCCACCGCCCCCTCCTCCCATAGGGCGGGCGGGATTTCCCCCACTGCTTGTCAGCGTTATGCAATCAGTGTCAGCTGTTTGGTGTCTACTCG
Source organism: Lithobates septentrionalis (assembly GCA_037952835.1). NCBI lineage: Eukaryota > Metazoa > Chordata > Amphibia > Anura > Ranidae > Lithobates > Lithobates septentrionalis. The sequence continues at coordinate 429,551 of JBBDGP010001506.1, read as the reverse complement.
GCACCTATAAATCAGCTGACCGGCTTCTCCATCTCCAGCAGTGGGGAGACCAGGTTGACGCCCAGGGCTGGCTATGCCGGGCTCCTTTGGTGTGTTCCCTATTCCTCACTTGGCTACAGCATGACGTTGGAGGGCGGATCTGGACGGCTCACCCGGCTGGGGTTTTTACCCCCCCAAGGTGTGATTTGCACCTCTGTCTTTGATGCTTAATCCTATCCTCACACCACTTTCCTTGGTTTTCTTGTCCAATTTCACTGTGCAGCAGGCAATCTTTTTTCACTTTATTCAATCTCATTTGCTTTTTCCCCCTTTTCCTCCCCCTTCTCGCTTTCCTCCTCTCTTCCCATTGCCCATCTTTCCTCTCCTTTTCCTTTCTTTTCTCTTTGTCTCTTCACTATGATCCTCATCATTTTCACTCTTCACCACCACACATTCCCCCATATATCCCCCTTCTATTCCAGTGCACCCCATTCACTGGTTGTTTTTTCTCCAGCAGGTTCCCCCGCCTGGGGTCATTCACTTCTCCCATGCACTATACCTCCCATTCACCCTTTTCCTGTCACTACTTGGGGCCATTGCCGCTGCTGGCTGCGCTGCCGGGTCGGGCCCCCTCAGCTCCGGGGAGTGGCATCCTTGGCCGGATTGTCCTGTGCGGCGATGATCTCTCCCATGCGTGGTCACGCTCATGTAAGTTTGTGGGACAAATGTATGGATGTGTGGGGTTTTTCACATTTTCTGCATTTGCCCATGCATTTTTTCAGATAACCACCCATGTCCCTACTTTTTCATCTTTTTAGATAACCAATACGGTTTTTCTCCTGATGAGCGACTTTAAGGTCCCGAAACGCGTAGAGCTAACAACTACCGTTACAACAGTGTATTCATGAACCTACCACGGCCGTTTTTCTTCACCCAGTATATGTACTCCTTTTTTCCCCAAGTGATACTTTAATGCATCCATTTTTGTTTTCCAGTATTATTTACACTGCAATTAATCACGCTCTGAAGTGACCCGTGCAACTGTAAAATACTGACATATATTTTCTAACAGAGTCATTATGTATGTTTTTAGATTATTTTCCTACTTATCTTATCTTTACTATTATTTCTAATGGCGCTTTAATGCGCAAGCTACTTTTATGAGTATTCCCTGCAATGCAATTAATCATGTTATTACGTGACCCGTGTACTTGTAAAATACTGTTTTAAACCTTGGTTGGACAATGCATTTATATGTGAAATGTAATTTGAGGTATTGATATCCAATTTATGTACTGAACTGTATACCCCCAACTTATGTTCTAAGATGACTCAATTAATAAACCATTTTCTAAATTCATTTCTTTAATGCATCCGTGTGCTTCACTCAAAGTCCCGCCCCTCAACCCTTCTATATACAAAAATACAAGCGTATAAACCACCAAATAAATGGTTACTAGACAACATTTTCCTTTACAAATCTTAACAGAGGATGGAATTTAAATTCAATCAATTGACATTTAAACATATGCACGAACGCCTTACACCTTTCATCTCTTGAGCACTTTACTTAATCTAGCATATCCCAAAGATACATTATATGTGGATAGGCCAAAACCCATAAACCTGAAGAATGATTTAAAATTATATGCACACCAACATAGCAATAGTGTACAAAACTTTAAACATTTTAGACAGCAGCAAGGCACACTGCTTTCAAAAGAAGGCAGACTAAAGCAATCAAATTCATTATTACACCCCCCACAAAAAAAATGTGCACATTTTTCCACCAAATATCTCATCATATATATCTCTCATATCAGCTTCATAGATATAAGTATATAGGCTCTTTATTAAAAGAGTCCCTGTAACAAACTTCAGGCTGGGGGTTGGAGTCCAAGAAGCCCAAAATCAGTTGTTTTGCAACGCAAGGACTATACTGAGAAGGAGGGGAGAGTAAACTAACAGATGAGGTCATCAGTCTACTTCTCCTTTCACTACCCAATTACAGACTGGGAGAGGGACAAGCCCTATTTGTATTACTGGTAACCGTACCAGAGAAAAATCATGTTGCTAGAGAGAGCAGAGCTATGCAGACAGAACTGTGCTACATGGCAGAGCAATTTTTTATTCTTACGACAGGCAGATTTCTAAATCTATTGGCAGGTAAAACCGCTTGGTATAGGTAGGGTTCTGAAAGACTCCATTAGATTTCTGTATACCGATAATCTTTGTATTGCATTGTTAAATGATGATCAAATTCCTATTTTATATTGAAAACATAATTTAATGGGAGCCTGAGAAATGCTTCTCTAAGCACTTCTCGAAACATGACAACACATGCTCCATTGACACCCAACAATGCTATGAAAGATCTTCAGTGGGTAGTCAAAAAATGCCAGGGGGCAAGCAGTCACTCTTATAGCCAATTTAATTATTTTAACCCTCCACAATCAGTATTTCCATATCATGCAATGCCATATTTTTGGGCTAACAACTACTTTATATCTGTTACATGCGCCCATTCATATAGCACAACTTAAGAAGAAAAGAAAAAAAAAACACCCACACACACACACAGTAAAATTGAAAAAGAATTTGAAAATTGGGCAAATCTGGAAAACAGTTGTTTAATGCCAAAAAGCAATTGTGGATCTGGTAGAGTATGCCTTGACAGAATTGGGTGGAACCTGATCCATGAGAAATATTAGCTTGGATGATGATTTGGTCTGAGACATTGAGAAATGGTAGCCCGAGAAACTGGTTCATCAGGGATAGCAGTATATATGTAAATAAATTAAAAAGAGGGCTCTTCCACTGATGAACTGAAGCCAGAGGGATGAAAGAATGATGTGTTGGTTGAGTTGAAAGGCTGAAACCACCTTAGGAAAGAAAGAGGCTCTAGGCCTCACCACCACCTTGTCCCTTTACCAGAGCTCAGACATGTGCCTTTCAGAGGTTATGGTGAAAAGAAAAGGAATCTTGTGGAAGGATGATTATTCCTGATAGGTGCACTTTCTGAAGTGCAGAAAAAACTGAAATTAAAATTCCACAGAGCTATGGGAGCAATCAGAGGGCCAGCCACATCAAAAAACACCTTGTACTTGTAAAACACCCTGCACCTGCAGGATGTAAATGGCAAATAAGGCTGGAATTTAAAACTCTGCCCAGGATATAATCCTTTACACCTTTCTTGACATTGCAAGATTTCTGATTCTTTCCTGACAGATGTGCTCCATTGCTTTGGCATTGTCTGCCTGGATCCTGTTCTGATGACTCTCCAGTCAGGGTGACAAGCATTGTAGGGAAAACAAAATAAGCTAGATCTCTAGAGTCTTGATTGAGAGATGCTTCTACTGCCAATCCAATCCCTTGCATGGACAAGGTGTCTTGGACGCCTCCCCAGCCTGTCAGACTGGCATCAATTGTGAGGATTTGCTAAGAGATCAGAAGGAAGGATCTCCCACAACTTCAAAGCTGGAGACAACCTGATCCTCGGTGTACGTGAATCAATTTGTTTATGATTTCCTGATTATCCCATAATGACAGGATGCAGCGTTGGAGGGGTCTGGAATGGAGCTGGGCAAATGGTACTGCCTCCAAAAGCACAATACTCTCATGCAGTCTGGCCAAAAACGGTGTCTAGGACAATACCCAGATACTCCAAGCGATGTTTCAGATCCAGTGCTGGCTTCTGAAGGTTCAGATTCATGCCTGTACCTCCTGTAGTCAGTTTTGAAGCCAGTTTTGAAGTTTTTGTTCCAGGTCTTGCAGCATCCAATCCACACCTAGCCATTTCCCTTGTGTTGCATTGCAAATGTGGGGGGCGCTAATGTGATGAAAATACATGATTTTCAGCATGAACACTCTGCCTGTTTGAGGCTGTGGCAGATCTAATTACAGCACCTACACCGGGACTAAAAACTGAGGGACCCAGGAATTGTGAGATCTGTAGCTTCTTCACAGACAGTGTCCGTTCCTAGACTACAAACAAAGGTCATGTATTAACCACTTCAGCCCCGGACCATTATGCTGCCTAAGGACCAGAGGACTTTTTCCAATTTGGCACTTTCGCTTTAACTGCTAATTGCGCGGTCATGCAATGCTGTACCCAAACGAAATTTGCGTCCTTTTCTTCCCACAAATAGAGCTTTCTTTTGATGGTATTTGATCACCTCTGCCATTTTTATTTTTTGCGCTATAAACGGAAAAAGACTGAAATTTTTTTTAAAAAAAATGATATTTTCTAATTTTTGTTATTAAAAAAATCCAATAAATTCAATTTTAGTCATACATTTAGGCCAAAATGTATTCGGCCACGTCTTTGGTAAAAAAAAGTCAATAAGCGTATATTTATTGGTTTGCGCCAAAGTTATAGCGTCTACAAACTAGGGTACATTTTCTGGAATTTACACAGCTTTTAGTTTATGACTGCCTATGTCATTTCTTGAGGTGCTAAAATGGCAGGGCAGTACAAAACCCCCCAAATGACCCCATTTTGGAAAGTAGACACCCCAAAGAAATTGCTGAGAGGCATGTTGAACCCATTGAATATTTATTTTTTTTGTCCCAAGTGATTGAATAATGACAAAAAAAAAAAATATTTACAAAAAGTTGTCACTAAATGATATATTGCTCACACAGGCCATGGGCCTATGTGAAATTGCACCCCAAAATACATTCAGCTGCTTCTCCTGAGTACGGGGATACCACATGTGTGGGAATTTTTGGGAGCCTAGCCGCGTACGGGGCCCCGAAAACCAATCACCGCCTTCAGGATTTCTAAGGGCGTAAATTTTTGATTTCACTCTTCACTACCTATCACAGTTTTGAAGGCCATAAAATGCCCAGATGGCACAAACCCCCCCAAATGACCCCATTTTGGAAAGTAGACACCCCAAGCTATTTGCTGAGAGGCATGTTGAGTCCATGGAATATTTTATATTTTGACACAAGTTGCGGGAAAGTGACACATTTTTTTTTTTTGCACAAAGTTGTCACTAAATGATATATTGCTCACACAGGCCATGGGCATATGTGGAATTGCACCCCAAAATACATTTAGCTGCTTCTCCTGAGTATGGGGATACCACGTGTGGGACTTTTTGGTAGCCTAGCCGCGTACGGGGCCCCGAAAATCAATCACCGCCTTCAGGATTTCTAAGCGTGTTAATTTTTGATTTCACTCTTCACTGCCTACCACAGTTTCGGAGGCCATGGAATGCCCAGGTGGCACAAACCCCCCCCAAATGACCCCATTTTGGAAAGTAGACACCCCAAGCTATTTGCTGAGAGGCATGGTGAGTATTTTGCAGCTCTAATTTGTTTTTGAAAATGAAGAAAGACAAGAAAAAACATTTTTTTTTTCTTTTTTCAATTTTCAAAACTTTGTGACAAAAAGTGAGGTCTGCAAAATACTCACTATACCTCTCAGCAAATAGCTTGGGGTGTCTACTTTCCAAAATAGGGGCCATTTGGGGGGGGGGGGTTGTGCCACCTGGGCATACCGAGGGCCTCCGAAACTGTGATAGGCAGTGAAGAGTGAAATCAAAAATTTACGCCCTTAGAAAGCCTGAAGGCGGTGCTTGGTTTTCGGGGTCCCGTACGCGGCTAGGCTCCCAAAAAGTCTCACACATGTGGTATCCCCGTACTCAGGAGAAGCAACAGAATGTATTTTGGGGTGTAATTTCACATTTTCCCATGGCATGTTTGAGCAATATATCATTTAGTGACAACTTTGTGCAAAAAAAAAAAAGAAATTGTCTCTTTCCCGCAACTTGTGTCACAACATAAAATATTCCATGAACTCGACATGACTCAGCAAATAGCTTGGGGTGTCGAATTTCCAAAATGGGGTAAGTTGGGGGGGGTTTTGAACTGTCCTGGCATTTTATGCACAACATTTAGAAGCTTATGTCACACATCACCCACTCTTCTAACCACTTGAAGACAAAGCCCTTTCTGACACTTTTTGTTTACATGAAAAAATTATTTTTTTTTTGCAAGAAAATTACTTTGAACCCCCAAACATTATATATATATATATATATATATATATATATATATATATATATATATATATATATATATATATATATATTTTTTTTTTTTTTAAAGCAAATGCCCTACAGATTAAAATGGTGGGTGTTTCATTTTTTTTCACACAGTTTTTCAAACGCATTTTTTGGGGAAAAAGCACACTTTTTTAAATTTTAATGCACTAAAACACACTATATTGCCCAAATGTTTGATGTAATAAAAAAGATGATCTTAGGCCGAGTAAATGGATGCCAAACATGACATGCTTTAAAATTGCGCACAAACGTGCAGTGGCGACAAACTAAATACATTTTTAAAAGCCTTTAAAAGCCTTTACAGGTTACCACTTTAGATTTACAGAGGAGGTCTACTGCTAAAAATACTGCCCTCGATCTGACGTTCGCGGTGACACCTCACATGCATGGTGCAATTGCTGTTTACATTTGACGCCAGACCGACGCTTGCGTTCGCCTTTGCGCGAGAGCAGGGGGGGAAAGGGGTGCTTTTTTTTTTTTCTTTATTATTATTTTGCTTTTTTATTTTATTTTTAAACTGTTCCTTTCATTTTTTTTTTTTAATCATTTTTATTGTCATCTCAGGGAATGTAAATATCCCCTATGATAGCAATAGGTAGTGACAGGTACTCTTTTTTGAAAAAATTGGGGTCTGTTAGACCCTAGATCTCTCCTCTGCCCTCAAAGCATCTGACCACACCAAGATCGGTGTGATAAAATGCTTTCCCAATTTCCCAATGGCGCTGTTTACATCCGGCGAAATCTAAGTCATGAAATGCTCGTAGCTTCCGGTTTCTTAGGCCATAGAGATGTTTGGAGCCACTCTGGTCTCTGATCAGCTCTATGGTCAGCTGGCTGAATCACCAGCTGCATTCTCAGGTTCCCTGTTGAGACAGGAGAGCCAGAGAAAAACACGGAAGACGGTGGGGGGGGGGGCATTCCCTCCCACTGCTTGGAAAAGCAGTCTAGAGGCTAATTAGCCGCTAGGATTGCTTTTACATAAAAACCGACCACTGGCTGAAAAGAATGATACCAAGATGATACCTAAACCTGCAGGCATCATTCTGTTATAACCACTCAAAGTCGTGAATGGCGTACCTGAAGACAAAAAATTGGTCAACAATAAAACACAGTAAACAGTAAAGTACAAAAAATTGCATACCTGAAAAGCAATCATGATAAAACATAATAACAATAAAACATTGCAGAATAGAATACAGTAAAAAAGAGCAGAACAATAGAGAGAATAGAGAGAGAGAGAACAATAAAACAACAACTATTTTTTTATTTTATATATTTTTTTGTTTTTTTTGTTTTTTTACACATTTTTTTGGAACTGTAACCTTTATAACTGTAACCGGTTCCAGGTTCGGGTCTCTCAAAATGCGATGGCATCTTGGGGGACCCTGTGAAAGTGTGTCCTAGTCTGTGCAATGCTGTACCCTACGCCAATACTCAACTAGTGAATGGTAGCTTTCAAAACATTCACCAATGCAAAGACCAGGATTGTCAGGACAGGAGGGACAATAATAGCGGGTGTCACGCCTATATCCGCACTTGCTGCAGACACGACATCTTTTTTGGGGGGGGTTCGCTGGGTAGGGGTACTCAGGAGGACATAAAAATGCCTCTCATGCAGCCGACTGCATTTGGTTGGGGATGTGAATGGGGGAAGTACGGGCGCTGCAGAAGTGGTGGGTTCCCAATTAGGATTGGCGAATGCAGCAGGAAGGGCACTATGGGCACGACGGGCCTGTGTTTGTTTTCTTCTTGGTGGCAGCAGGACACTACTTGTGCTTGCCACCTCTCCAGCTTGAACTGCACTTATGGGACTCGCCACGTCACCAAGTGTTACTGCAGTGCTGGTTTGACTACGACCGGGGTGTACTAGGCCACTGGTGCTTGCCAGTTCACCAAAACGCTACCAAAAAAACTGTACAGGGATCAGGCCTGACTTTGCGAACGCTGCAGTTACGCGTTTAGTGTTTTGTAAGTGACAGTGATCGATCAATACTGCACTTGGGTGGGCTGGGCTGGGCCCGGCGGAGGGGCAAAACGCAGGTGCTAGCAGGTATCTGGGCTGATCCCGCTAACACTGCGTTTTTGGGAACCCTAAACTGCTGGGGACGCTAGTATAGATCTGATCGGATCAGATATCGATGCGTTCAGATACTATACCACTAAGGGAGACGTATGCTGCATGCGTGGGTGTTAGCGGTACTGGCGCTAATCTGACGCTGCCTGGGGCGACGCATATCACCGTCGGGCGCTCAGGGGGCTAAACCTTTATTCAGTAATAAACGGCGGGTGCCCTGACACTATAAAAAATAAACAAACTAACCAGCGTCACCCGTAACGGTTATACAGTGATCAGTGGTGAAAGGGTTAACTAGGGGGCAATCAAGGGGTTAAAACATTTATTAGATAGTATATGGGGGTCCCCGACGTTATAAAACGCTGACGGCGAACCTAAATATTTATGTCCCTAACTAGCGTCACCAGTGACACTAATACAGCGTTTAGAAAAATGATCGCTTAGTGACACTGGCGACAGGGGGTGATCAAGGGGTTAAAACTTTATTAGGGGGGTTAGGGGGGTACCCTAGACCTAAAGGGGGCTAACAGTAACTGCCCTAACACACTAACTGTCACAAACTGACATCATGCAGTAATCAAAAAAAAAAACGCTTGGTGTCAGTGTGACGGGGGGGGGGGGGGGGGGGTGATCGTGGGAGAAAGGGGGGTGTAATGTGTGCCTGGCATGTTCTACTGTGTGTGTGTGTTTGGTGCACTCACATTACAGTCTTCTCTCCTCGGCGCCAGAACGGAAAATGCCGAGGAGAGGTGACATCACTTCCTCCGCTTCTGTTTACATTACAGAAGCCGAGGAAGTCTGTCATTGGCCAGGAGCGATCGGGAGGGGGTAGCCACTAATGAATGGCCTCTCCCTCACCTTTGATCGCCCCTGACCTGAATCCGACCGCCGCTGGCACTGGGAGGGGGTCCGATCGGACCCCCCACCTGCGGGAAGGCAAGGACGTACACATACGCCCTTTTGCCTGCCCGTGCCGCTCTGCCGACATACATCGTCGTGCGGCGGTCGTCAAGTGGTTAACCTGTGCAGTGCCATGCCGCATGCCTTCTGTTTAAGCACAAATCAACTCCTGAAGCCGGAATGTAAAGATTTACTGCACTGCTGTGTGTACAGGGCAATAAATTACACCATGAGACTACATGATCAATGCACATCTTATGAAGGTGAAAACACAAGGTGCAGGTAGGAAGTTTCAGAAGGCCCTTAAGTTCTGCTTCAAGTGATGCTTCACATAAGGACATGCATTTATTGGCTACATAAAGAACTGTCATGGCAGATATATTCTCAATATATCATAACATTTACTATATACGAAACTGAATAATTAATAGTAAGGTTATGTACATGGGACATTTTACAACCTCTTCTGAACGATTTAACTTGACAGATAGTAAACAGAGTTTAAAAACATTTGTTTTGCCGCATTTACATGCCGCGTTTAGAAGCTTATTTATAATTTTTTTTGAATAGTCAAAAATTAAAAACGCCTGTAAACGAAACGTGGTTAAGTGCGAGTTACCTCATTTACAAGCTGGTACAGGCATTTGGCGTTTCAATTGCCTCTGAACATCCATCCTGAATGCATTTTTTTGCTTTTCAAAAAATGCTTCTAAACTCAACTGCCTAGAAACTACTATAAACGACTGTGTACATGTACTGACAAGATAACAGAGGGGAGTTCAGGGGCAGCTGAAAAAATGCCCAACTGCTCCTAAACGTCCGTTTACCAGCAGCAGTGTACATGAAGCCTAATTATAAGGCAGGCCATAGATGAGTCTTTTTTCAGTTCAATCAGCAGGTTAAAAAAAAAAAAAATACACTGATCAGTGGTGCTGGCTAAGCCTGCAGTGCTGATCCGAGTGGGAAAAATCTGACAGGGCTGTTTCACAGAAGTTAATCGGCAGAACAAATTCAGTACAACCTCCCTGCCCATACATGGATCAAAATTCATTCGGTCCCTGCTCAACCAGCCAAATTTCAATCCATGCAAGTCAACGCACGAAACCTAGGGAACTTGGGTGGAATACTAAAGCGGGAATTTACCAGTTTATCACGCTGCTATCTTTAAATATATCTGTAAATATAACAAGTTATCAACATAAAGGCAATCTTGATATCGACACCCCGAAATGGCGGATCTGCAAATCGACGCCCAGCACCTTGCGCCATGTCACACATCTCAAGACCTCTTTAGCTCCATGAACACAGTCAGAAACATCTCTAAAGCTGTATACAGGGATAAAAGGATTACTGCCTACAGCCGAGAGTCACTACCTTCTCCTCGGGATGGGATGGGAGACATGTGTGACTTTGTAATCATAGGCAGACTAATATTTTACTCAAGAGGCAGTATGTCTGCAGAAGTGAAGAATGGCTCAGCCAGAAAGCAGTAAGTAGCCTGGTCTTGTTGTCATAAGGAGGAAAGTTGAAACTGCTGGCAAGATCAACAGGTAATTGGGACATATGAGGAAGGAATTATTCAGCTGAGTACTTAGGGAAGAGAAAACTTGAACACAAAGAAACTATACATGCAAAAGTTTTTATACAGGTTTACTGACACGTATTTATTATTTGATGGTTAGCATCCTAATAAAATCTGAATAAAATCTGAATAAAATCTGGGGGCTGTTGCATTGAAGAGCTGGTAACAGAACAAACTATTTTAAAACAATTTACATAAAATATATTATTGCAATATTATTGTAAATGTTCAGTTTTTATCACATGAGAGACTTTGGTACATGGGCACTGTACTAAATTTAAACTGAGGTTCCCCCATAACTCAAGCAAAAACATCTAATTTGGCAACAATTAGTGGTTCTAAAAGGCCCCTTTTTTAATCTACAAAAAAAAAAAAAAAAAAAAAGTTTATACTTACCTGGTATTGCAGAGAATAGCCCCAAAACCTCCTCTCTGGGGTCCTCCGCTAGAACTGTTCACTCCTCCTCTTCTGCATCTGCCCCCATGCCATGTTGCTAGCTATGAGGGCAGACGTGTTGGCCCACCCCCCACTCTCTCCTGAATGGATTTGATGGATAGCAGTAGGAGCCAATGGCTTCCGTTGCTATCAATCTGCTCTCTGAGACAAAAAGGAGAAAAAGCAGTGCTGCTACAAACGGGCACAGCGCTGGATCAATACAGGACTCAGGTAAGTATTTTGGGAGGGGTGAAGCAAAAAGCTAGCGAAGGGGGTTTTTACCAGGTAACGCATTAAAGCGGAGTTCCACTCAAATGTGGATCTGATTCCTCCCCCCCTTCTGGTGCCTGTTTGACAGGTACCCTGTCGCCACTTTCATTGGACCTCACCGCAGCAGGGTTCATCAGAAGTCCGGCCCTCCTCCTTCCCCTATTGTCGGGCCATGCGTCCCACATGCACGGTAGGGACCTGGCCATGAAGACGAAGGCTTTACTGGCACATTCCCTTCCAGCAATGGCAGCGGCAGCATCCGACAGCCGACGGAAACACCGTCTGCGGTGCCAACATTGCTGTATTCCAGGACGGGTAAGTGTCCTATTATTAAAAGTCAGCATGTACAGTATATGTAGCTGCTGACTTAATTTTCTGAGGGGAAGGCGGAACTCCGTTTTAAAGGTAAAAAACCTTGTGACTTTAAGAGAACCGAGAAGGGAGAATGCTTAATTTAAAGCTGTTCTAAAGTGGTTATAATCTCAAATGGCTAAAATTGATCTAGCCTCCATGTGTTTGCTCGTTAAGTAGTGCAGTGTTTTGTTTTTTTCAATCCTGAAAACCTTTTTTCTTTGTGCTCATTTGTAGTGACCTCTCTCTGCTCCCCGATCTAAGAGACCCAAGTGGGAGGGGCAAAGATTCCCTTCTGTTATAGGTAAACAGTATAGTCAGTGAATGAAGGCTGGAGGAGAGGGGAGGGGCTGTGAGGAGAGGAGCGGATAGGGGAGGCGCCATGAGATTGTGTTCTCACTACACACCACGGAGCTGACAGGTAGAGAGGAGGGGGGAGCTGCAGAGACACACAGGAGAGAAGCTAGATGACAGAGGCACGTATCCTGGCCATGATCTCATGGCTCAGTAGCCATGATAAACGTAGTCGGCTTACAGACGTGGAGTCAAGACTAGGCAGGATCAACCATGTACTGTAGAACATACCAAGGGGCAATTGACTAGGCAAAAGCACTACGCTATAGCTCGTGCCTTAAAAAGGACAAGAGCAGGATTTTTTTTGGAGGGGTGGTTAAGCTTACCAGATGCATAGAAAATAGACATGCTGCTTTATTTCATACAGGATGTAATGTGTGTACACATCCAGAATCAATTAGTCTGCCTATACAGTTTCCAAAATGAGAAGTTTAAAGAACTAAAGAAGAACTTTACCCATAAATAGAAATAATGTTCTTTAGCAAGAAATGCACATTCCACATTAATAACTATGCCACCAACATTAGAGTGTGCTTTAAATTGCATCCAGCATTGCTCCTTGCTGGAGGCTGCCATTTTGCTAAAGCCCAGAGCCCCGCGAGGGATAAATACTTTGTGGGGAGACGGTTTGTTTTTTGTTGTTTTTTTCCTATTTCAGGAAAGTGAACAGGCAAAGGGTGGATGATAGTGATCTCAATTTTTTCTGTTCTGGGCTGATGAGGGGGTATTCTGTGGACCGTTTCTACCAAAGACGGACTTATGGGTGGGTGAGGGAGGGATGGGAAAAGTTACTGGTGGTAATATGCTGGTTGTTTTTAAATTCTTGTTCTGGTTTAAAAAAAAAGCACATATACTGAATGAGTGATAAGGACGGTGAACTCAGGAATCTATATGTATAAACACTGAAATATGTTTATCAATGAAGGCTAAATTGTTCAATGTACGCCTCTATTCTGACTTGTATGTCACGTCATTATCAGATGTAATGTATAAATTCTGACTTTTGTGCGCAATAAAAACATTTGAAAAAAAAAAAAAAAAAGTCCAGAGCCCCTGAACAGCAGTAAATCATAAAGTGGAAATAAACCCATCAATTTAACGGTTTAAAAAAAATATATACATTCCTGGAATGTCAGGATTGCTAACTGTTACATTTGCTTGTGTCCTCAACCAAACTGTCAAACCATTAAATGGCTGGCATAATTGATGTGCATGGTGTGCAACACCATGGCAGTTACAGATCAAACAGAAGCAGCTTCCTTGGCTGTAAAGGTTTAATTCTGCTTTAAGGCTGTCAGCAGATCGGCCTTTACAAATTCAGAAGTGCCTAAAAATGGAGAGCAACTGAGCATGTGCAGAGCAGGGTAAGACAGTGAATTACTGGATTTTAAACAGAATAGGTACTTATTTTTAATGTTTTACACCTGCAAAAGGGGTCAGCCTGAAGTGATATAGCAGTACGTACATTTCCACTTTATAAAAAGTTTTAGACCCAGGTGTATAAAAAAAAAAAAAAATCACATACAGTATTCAAAATACTCATATACAATGTAAAGAATAATTTTCGTTTACAGTGCCTTGCAAAAGTATTCACCCCCCCCCCCCTTGGCTTTTTACCCATTTATTATTTTTTATTACAGCCTTTAGTTCAATGTTTCTTTAATCTGAATTAGATGTGATGGATCAGAACACAATAGTTTAAGTTTGTGTAAAATTAAAAAAATATATATACATAAAACTATTTTTCAGAAATAAAAAAATGATAATTGGCATGTGCATATGTATTCACCCCCTTTGTTATGAAGCCCATAACAAGCTCTGGTGCAACCAATTACCTTCGGAAGTCACATAATTAGTGAAATGATGTCCACCTGTGTGCACATGATCTGTCATTACATATACACACACACACACACCTTTTTGAAAGGCCCCAGAGGCAGCAACACCTAAGCAAGAGGCACCACTAACCAAACACTGCCATGAAGACCAAGGAACTCTCCAAACAAGGGACAATGTTGTTGAGAAGTACAAGTCAAGGTTAGGTTATAAAAAAATATCCAAATCTTTGATCATCCCTAGGATCACCATCAAATCTATCATAACCAATTGGAAAGAACATGGCACAACAGCAAACCTGCCAAGAGACAGCCACACACCAAAACTCACGTATGGGGCAAGGAGGGCATTAATCAGAGAGGCAGCACAGAGACCTAAGGCAACCCTGGAGGAGCTGCAGAGTTCCACAGCAGAGACTGGAGTATCTGTACATAGGACGACAATACGCTGTACGCTCCATAGAGTTGGGCTTTAGGGCAGAGTGGCCAGAACAAAGCCATTACTTTCAGCAAAAAAAAGGCACATTTTGAGTTTGCAAAAAGGCATGTGGGAGACTCCCAAAATGTATGGAGGAAGGTGCTCTGGTCTGATAAAACTAAAATTTTACTTTTTGGCCATCAAAGAAAACACTATGTCTGGCACAAACCCAACACATCACATCACCCAAAGAGCACCAGCTCCACAGTGAAACATGGTCATGGCAGCATCAAGCTGCGGGATGTTTTCCGCAGTCGGGGCTGGGAAACTGGTTCAGAGTTGAGGGAAAGATGAATGGTGCTAAATGCAGGGATATTCTTGAGCAAAACCTGTACCACTCTGTGTGTGATTTGAGGCTAGGACGGAGGTTCCCTTTCACCAGGACAATGACCCCAAACACACTGCTAAAGCAACACTTGAGTGGTTTAAGGGGAAACCTGTAAATGTGTTGGAATGGCCTAGTCAAAGCCCCGACCTCAATCCAATAGAAAATCTGTGGTCAGACTTAAAGATTGCTGTTCACAAGCGCAAACCATCAAACTTGAAGGAGCTGGAGCAGTTTTGCAAGGAGGAATGGGCAAAAATCCCAGTGGTAAGATGTGGCAAGCTCATGGAGACTTATCCAAAGCGACTTGGAGCTGTGATAGTTGCAAAAGGTGGCTCTACAAAGTATTGACTAGTGAGGGGGGTGAATAGTTATGCACATTGACTTTTTCTGTTATTTTGTCCAATTTTTTTTTTTTTATTGTGAAGCAAACAGACACCATCTTCATAGTTGTGGGCATGTTCTGTAAATTAAATGATGCAAATCCTCAAACAATCCATGTTAATTCCAGATTGTGAGGCAACAAAACACGAAGAAATTCAGTCTAAGTGTCAAGCTCAAGTACAGATACATTTCATAATCTATGTACATGTATACAATGTATGAAGAATTGCAGCCTAAGTTTCGGCCTCAAGTGTAGACAAATCCCATATTCAATGTGCTTATATGCAATTCTTCACAATAAAATGACAAAGATGCCAACAAAATAAAATGTTGCAAGCCATTTATATTAGGGTTAAAAGCTACAAAAAACTGCAAGCTTGAACATTTAAAAAAAACACTTGTTAGGAATTTGGTACCAAAAACTAAAACTGAAAAGCTCATGTTTGAGTGATAAATGGGATGTAAGACTAGCCCAAAACAACAGAATCAAAGAGATTCTACATGTTTAAATTGCCAACTGCAGCATACTAGCCATCATAACTGACAGTAAGCCTCTAAGTCTTTGCTTTAGCTCATATGCTAAGCTTTTGTTAACGTCACCATAGTAACAGTCCAAATTTACAGGGTTTATTTATGACTAAATGGAGTACAAAGAGTCATACATTATCCTCAAAAGGTATAATCTCCATTAATCTCCCAAAACCTCACATTTTTAGGACAAAGAATAAAAATACAAAAGAAAACTAACAAAAACATATATACATATAAGAAAATGACAGACAGCATGGATACTTTCTGTAGATTTTTATTCCCTAGTGTGAAATTGTTAATATATTGCAGCTTTCCAGTCCTTGGTAAGTTGCAACTGATCTGGGGTCTCAGTTTCAGGCTTTATTCCTTTACTTTCATCAGGTGATTATGCCATTGATACACCTCCCATCCTAGGGTAGCAACACACTCATCCTGCTCTATAAGGAAAGCAAAATCAGGGTAGGTCTACTGAAATGTCCTTTCTTCCTCCAGAACATGGATGGGTGGTGTTTTATAGTACTAAAAATGATGTATAACAGATATAACAGATATAAATGCGGCACAGGCAGAGAACCCAGGACGTCATGCGCTAACAAGATTTCTGTCAAGGTCAATGGTTAATTTTGCACTTAATAAACAGATCTAACATACTTTTATTGGCATATTTAAACAGAATAAAAAGGAAGCAAATACGGTAAGTTCATTGCTGGTGTTAAATTACACATGTATCAAAGTGTCTTCAGTGTTGTCACATGAAAAGATATAATAAAATATTTACAAAAATGTGAGGGGTGTACTCACTTTTGTGACATAATGTATACAAGATTAGAATATATATACCGTATTTATCGGCGTATAACACGCACCGGCGTATAACACGCACCCCAATTTAGGAGGAAATTTTAAGGAAAAAAAAACTTTTAGGAGGGAAGTTGAAGGGAAAAAAAACTTACATTTAAATGCCCATCAGTGCAGCCATGTCAGTGCAGCCTTGTCAGTGCAGCCATGTCAGTGCAGCCATGTCAGTGCAGCCATGTCAGTGCAGCCATGTCAGTGCAGCCATGTCAGTGCAGCCATGTCAGTGCAGCCATGTCAGTGCAGCCATGTCAGTGCAGCCATGTCAGTGCAGCCATGTCAGTGCAGCCTTGTCAGTGCAGCCTTGTCAGTGCAGCCTTGATTTGATTTGAAAATGGCGCCGCCGGCGCCGAAATACACAGAGCCGGTCCTCGGCTCTTCTCGGCGGCTCCCGTTCACTTTCGGTTCCACTCGGGATGGGCGTGACTGTGAGCGGAGCTATCCGAACCTAGCAGAGTACACTCGGCTAGGTTCGGGCGGCGCTCGAGTGAAGCCGAAGGTGGCCGAGAAGAGCCGAGGACCTGCACTGTGTATTTCGGCGCCGGCGGCGCCATTTTCAAATCGCGGTCGGCGATTTTTCACATCTGACAGGTCAGGATCGCACGGGATTGGCGTATAACACGCACCCGCGATTTTCCACTGATTTTAAGGAGAAAAAAGTGTGTGTTATACGCCGTTAAATATGGTATATACATACATATACACACACATACATATATACATATACACACACACACAGATGTGTGAAAAATTGATTTATTTAATTTTTTTGTGCATATTTCTTACACTTAAATGATAAGGGAAAAAAGCTGTTCAAACCTGTCTATGTAAAAAAGTAATTGCCCCCTCCCATGCTGAATCATGAATGAACTGATTAACCACAATTTTTTGAAAGCCGAGTTAAATTTCACTTGCCACACCTAGGCCTGATTACTGCCCGACCTGTTCAATCAAGAAATCACATAAATAGAAGCTGTCTGACAAAGTGAAGCACGCTAACAGATCACAAAAAGCCACACATCATGCCACAAACTAAAAAAAAATTCAAGAACAGATTAGAAACAAAGTAATGTACATGTTAGGAAGGGTTTCAAAGCCATTTATAAGGCTTCGGAACTCCAGTGAACCATGGGGCAGCGCTGTATTATGGCCTAGGCCGACAAGGCCCAGGCCTAGGGCGGCACTTCACGGGGGGGCGGCAAATAAAGCTGCCCCCCCGCACGAAAAAAAGTACCACCTCACACTGTGCTGCCAAACTGAAAATCAGTGCAGCGCGACCTTCATCAGGGCAGGCAGAAGGAGCAGCTCCGCCAGTGGGCCGGGTCCTGCACCAATCCAGAGGCGGCATAATGTCACTAGCAGCGGCGGAAGAGGGGCCTGCATGAGCTGGAAGTCCCAGCAGACGAGGATACTGGAGGCGCTGTATAAGTCGGCGGGAGGCTGAGTTTCTGGCTCTCTGTGCGGAGGTCAGGGGGGAGATCTACTGGAGGAGAGGAAGAAGCCGAGTGGAGTGGTCATGAAGAAAACTGTCAGCACCAACACAGATGGTACCAGGTGAGGCTGACAAGCACAGCACAGAGGTGTCAGGCAGGGACACCTTGCTCTGTATCGTATGTGACAAAACCTTCTATAAAAAGTGCAGTGCTAAAAAATATGCATCAATACATACAAGTAAATAATGTGCACACCGATTTATTCACTATTTTTTATGGTGAAGGGATCCACCACCAATCCATCAACTGTTGATTGATTTATGGACTCATATTTTGTTTTTTGATTGCAATTATTCACTCAGGCACTCTGAGTGCTATATGGGACATCTGATTTTATTGCACTTTATTTAATCTATACTAATCTATACTTTTTACTTGCTGTGTTTGCACATGATTATTATGTTTATCACTATTATACGCGGACCCACCTTCAGTTTTAGACTGTTTGCACATATCAAGCTCACTGCAGGAATACCTTTACATTTATATTTACATGTACATATTGATGCATATTTTTTAGCACTGCACTTGCACTTTTTATAGAAGTTTTTGTCACATACTATACACTGGCCGATGTTCAACAGCGCAGCACCATTATTATATACTTCAATTACTTCAATGCCCTCAGTCTCTGTCCCTTGTGCCATGCCCGCAGTCCCTGACCATCCCTTGTGCCATTCTCACAGTCCCTGACCATCCCTTGTGCCATGCCCGCAGTCCCTAACCATCCCTTGTGCCATGCCCGCAGTCCCTGACCATCCCTTGTGCTATACCTGCAGTCTCTGACCATCCCTTGTGCCATGCCCACAGTCTCAGACTATCCCTTGTGCCATGCCCGCAGTCTCTGACTGTCCCTTAAGCCATGCCCGCAGTCTGTAACCATCCCTTGTGCCATGCCCGCAGTCTCTGACCATCCATAATGCCATGCCCGCAGTCTCTGACCATTTCTTGTGCCATGCCCGCCCCTTGTGTCATGCCCGCTGTCTCTGTGGGCTGTGATATAAGGGGGAGCCCTGTGGACTCTTGTGTAAAGAAAGGGCTGTGGTTACCAGAGACCCCCTTACATCAGAATTTCCCTTTACAGAGTCTGCAGCAGTCCCTTTTAAATCAGAATTGTCAGAGTTCTGCTTTACATCGGGGGTCCAAAGAGTTCCCCCTTATATTGTAAAGAAGAACCCTGTGCTGGGTTTTATTAGCCTGGCCTTCATGTAAATGGAGAAATCTGTTTTTTGCTAGCACGTTATGAAAAACTTACCCTAGAACGAAGCCCAACAGTACCGTGATATTACCGCTGAAATGGCTGACATCTACCTGGTCTTCATTCCAGGTTTGCAGCCTCCGGCTACATGAGTGGCCAAGGGCACGATGACGTCACTCCCGCTCATGTTCGCGGGAGCCGCCATTTCTAGCAAAGGCTCTGAAGGTCCAGCACTGTAAGCTGGACCTGCAGAGCGCATGCGCCGATGGTGTCAACGGCTGCACGCACTCTGAATATCTCCTAAACGGTGCAAGTTTAGGAGATATTCACAGTACCTACAGGTAAGCCTTACTATAGACTTACCTGTAGGTACAAGTGGTAGTACAGGGTTTACTACCACTTTAGGGGGTGCACGATTTTAGTTAGGCCTAGGGCAGCACAAAACCTAAATACACCACTGCCATGGGGAGAGCCATTATCCACAAATGGAGATAACTTGGAACAGTGATGAACCTTCCCAATAGCGGCCGGCCTACAAAAAGTACTCCAAGAACATGACGACTCATCCAGGAGGTCATAAAAGAACCCAGAACAACATCTAAAAGAACTGCAGGCCTCACTTTCCTCAGGTTAGATCAGTGTTCATGATCCAACAATAAGAAAAGGAACTGGGCAAAAATGGCATCAATGGGAGAGTTCCAAGGCCAAAGTCACTGCTGACCAAAAAGAACACAAAGGCTCATCTCGCATTTACCAAAAAACATCTTGACTATCCCCAAGACTTTTAGGCAAATATTCTGTGTACTGATGAGACAAAAATGTTACTTTTTGGAAGGTGTGCGTCCCGTTACATCTGGCATAAAACGAATACAGCATTTCATAACAAGAACATCATACCAGCAGTCAGACATGGTGGTGGTAGCGTGATGGTCTGGGGCTGCTTTGCAGCTTCAGGACCTGGACAACTTACCATAATTGATGGAACCATGAATTCTGAGCTCTACCAGAAAATCCTAAAGGAGAATGTCCGGCCATCAGTTTGTGACCTCAAGCTCAAGTGCACTTGGGTTATGCAGCAGGACAATGATCCGAAACACAACAGCAAGTCCACCTCCAAATGGTTCAAACAAAGCAAAATTGAGGTTTTGGAGTGGCCCAGTCAAAGCCTGGACCTAAATCCAATTGAGATGCTGTATCATGACCTTACACAGGCCGTTCATGCTGGAAATCCCTCCAATGTGCCTGAATTAAAACAATTCTGCAAAGATTGGGCCAACATTACTCCACAGCAACCTGAAAGACTCATTGCCAGCCATCGCAAACGTATGATTGCAGTTGTTGTCGCCAAGGGTGGCAAAACCAGTTATTAGGTTTAGGGGGCAATTACTTTTTCACATAAAGCCAGGCAGGTTTGGACAGCTTTTTTGCCTTAGTAAATGAAACCATTTAAAAACTGCATTTTGTATTTACTCGGGTTATCTTTGTAATAAAATTTGTTTGATGATCTGAGTCATTCAAGTGTGACAAATATGCCAAAAGAAAATCAGAAAGGGGGCAAATACTTTTTCACACAACTGTACATACACACTCACACGTGCACATATACATACACACATCTGCACGCAGTATATAGATTTTAAAAATATGGGGCAGACTCCAAAGACCACTTTGGTTTATTTTTCTGCGATCGTTCTTCTGATTCGAAGTGAAACCAATTTATTATAATTAATTCCGATACACTGCATTTAAGCTTAAATCAGACTGATCAACTTTAGTCAAAGCTTTCTATGAGCTCGGTATGTGATATTTAGAAGTCAGTTTATGACTGTAAGAAAGGCAAAACATCAATCACACCAATAAAAAAGATAATCGGAGAGTTCCAGTCTTCTGGACATTTCCCCTCACTTCCTGTTCTGGACAGCACTGTCACCAGGATAGGAATTAAGGGGATTCTCCCAAGCAAAACCTTGTACAGGGCTAAACTTTGCAGAGTTTCTAATTGCCCCCGCTTTAAGACTATTATACGATTTTGCAGAATGACCGGAGAGCCATCTACAAGATTTCTGTTCGTCAACATGATCAGTTAATTGGCAATTTTGCAAATAAACTAAGACATCTTTCCCAGGGAAACTCATCATTTGTGCTTCACTCCTTTAACTTATATTTGTACTTTCCAATCTTCATTCTGAGCACACATTTTACTGAGGAAGCAATCATTGTGTGCCACTGCTATGCCATTACAATGTTCCCACCGGTGTGAGAGACTGTGCAATTCAGAATTAAATATTGCCAAGAGCAATAAAGAAAAGCTATAGCATGTTTTGTCCAGTTCAGAATACAGTATTCGATAAAAGGCAAGGAAGGAGTGACATCTGTATTAAGGCAGAAAAGTATCAAATACATTAACTTGTATTTCAATTATTGTGTTTACTTCCATCCAAGATATATTTGGGCTTATCAGATATTAGTCAGTGGTGGGATATACTCTGCCTCATTCAAAAGACCAATAACTGGTAGTTTGAAGTGACACTAAATTAAATCCTAGTTCTCCAAAAATAATCCATACACATCTTCCACTTAATGGCCCTGTAAACGATTTTTCATGAAACGGTTTTATTGTGTTTTTCTGCCTCGGTGAGCTCCTGAACCTTTCCTTTCCCTCTCACTTTCAAACATACCCACCCTCTGACATTCGAATCACTGCAACAAAAAATTAAATTTGAATATTTGGAAGCACCTGGGAGCAAGTACTCTTTTGATAATAAAATCAGTAAGTGTTCAGAGGTGTGGTGTGGGCAGCTGGCACTAAAGGTGACCATACAAACCTGTGTGAAATTAATTAACCAAAGAACAGTGCAGCGCTCAAATATTTAAACTCTGATACAGTAAACAAGGAATTATACAGAGTAGTAAGAGTCCATATAAAGCAAAAGTCCAATCAATAGTACAAATCCATCATCTCTATCTTCCAATGATAGAAAGAACCATCCATCATGTAGGAGTAACAAAGGCGTGCTACCTCCACCTTTTATGCCCTCACCAGATGAAGGATTTAATCGTATATGTTAAAACACTCTCTGCCAGTGTCTTCCACAGGGGCTCAACTTTCCTCTGGGACACCCAGATCAAGCCAGAGACTGCACAGAAAAGCTTTAATGAGGAATGCACTCCTACACAGTAGATGTTTTTTCCCATCATTGGGAGTTAATGGATTTGCACTATTGATTGGACTTTTTTGCTTTATATAGTATTCACTACTCTGTATAATTCCTTGTTTACTGTATCACAGAGTTTAACGATTTGAGCGCTTTAAGAGCAAAATCTACTGTCATAATTAATCATTGTATAGCTATGTTTATGCATAAGATGAAACCTATGAATAACGGTCACCAATGCACTGCTTTGCAACAAAAATATTCTGTATGCCAGAGTTTAATGTACAGGACACCGAACATGTTGTATATCATTTTAATACCCGGTATACCAGTAATTCTGGATTGGTACCAAATTATGTCAGGTTCCACATTTAGCAGCATGCCCAGACTCCTAAAAAGCATACATTCTGATGTCAGTATGGCGGAGTGACCCACAAGCTCCAGCACTGAAGGGACATTTAAAAAAAAAAAAAGAAATCTAGGTTGAGAAAATACGTAGGTTGCCATCACCGAAGTCTTCTGAAAAGGTTAATTGCCCGATGGTAATGTTGATCTAACGTTTCAATGCCTTTAGTGAAAACAAGTGTGGCAATCAGGAGTTCCAGCTTCACTCTGGCCTTGCTAGCTACATACTTGCTTTGGATCAGAACATACTGAGACAACCAGGCAACTGAAAATCTGAGAGGGAAAGTCAAAGATAGACTCCTTGTTTATTTCAGATTTCAGTACAGAGTTCCCTTAATTCTTATTTTAAAAAATTGTAAATGTCTAAGAAGCAGCTCTGATTTTGTAATGCTTTCAAACCTGGAGTGTGCATCCTTTGAATATAGTAAATTACACCTAGTCTATGATGTCCAGAAGCACTGAAGATAAAAACACGTGACAAGTGAACAAAAACAATTAAAAAAAAATTCCCATGATAATAATGAATTAATGGGCACTGAGAATTGCCAGGAAAATCAATAGTTGCTGTGGCTGAAGAGGGTTAGGGAAAAAAAAGGCAAACCACTGAACTGTACACAGGAATTTTCAGGAGGAGGAGCTGCAGCGACAACAGTGGATCTTTTGTCATTTGTTCAATTGCGGTCTGAAAGCGGAGAACTGACTAACAGAAAGAAAAGATTTTCTCTCTACTCCTTATGGCTGCTTTGGTATAATATTTGGCCCTTTTCTATGTACAGATTGTGGTGTTTGCACAACATCACTATTTTCAGCAGTGTTTATAGATGGTAAATATGCCAGTATGCTTAGATGATATGCATGGCAAGATTGTGTGAAACAAAGTTGTCGGATATAAACAGCAGCTAGTACCCAAAAACCAGACACACAAAGAACATACGTACCTCTACTGAGAACTGAGCAACCACATGACCACCTATCACACAGTTCACAATCTGTTCCGAGCACAGCACAATAACTGATTCACCGTTCTCCACTCTGCTTCCTCAGCACTCACTGGAGCCAGGATGTGAAGACGACGAGCGCAGCTGGCTCCAGCCCTCAGCCATGTTCTGAAAGGCGGAGCCAGCTGACAATCGGGCATTAGGGTGGATCCTGACAATATTGTCTGGAACCTTTTGGCAGTAATCCACTATCAGCTGACTCTGGGTCACAGGAGGACAAAAGTAAACAAACTTCTATGACCCACAAGAGAAATATGACCAAAAAAAAACATGAAAAGGTGAACTCACACCGCCATGGCCCCCACTGCACTTAACTGCTTGGATGATTATCTTTCACTGCCCATGCTAGTTACATAGTTAGTAAGGTTGAATAAGGACACCAGTCCATCCAGTTCAACCTGAGTGAGTGTCTACAATTGTCTAGTGAGTGTCTACAATTGTCCCCATCCCTGTACATTATGTCTCGATAACCCCTTCCCATCGAGCGTACGCAGATGTGCGGCCTCAGCTTTCGGGGGTTATACCGGGATGATGCCCGCAGCTGCAGGCATCATCCCGGTACAGTTTTTTTTAGAGCCGGCAATCGGCTTTCCAGGTATAACAACCGATGCGGCTAAAAGCCGCTCGACTGTTATCCCGGAGGAGCGGGAGGGGACATTCCCCCCCGCGCCGCTCTGAGCGGGCCTCCCGTCCCACCAGGAGACCGATCCGCAATCCGGTACTTCCGGCGCCTAGTGACAGACTGGAACGAAGACGGAAATGGCTTCGTTCCAGCCTCCTGAATGTAAACACGGAAGTGACGTCACAACGTCACTTCCTGATTACTCGGCTGCCGATGGCGCCGATTTAAAAAAAAAAAAATATACAATATTCAGAATCGCCAAAAAAGGCGATCTGAACACTTGTAAGTTTGAAAGAGGGATTTGGGTTTTTTTTAGACCCCCGATCCCTCCATAAAGAGTACCTGTCACCACCTATTACTGTCACAAAGGATGTTTACATTAAAAGAGTACACTTTTTTTTTCTTTTTAAAACACAATTTAATAAACGTAAAAATAAAATAAATAAGAAAAAAACATTTTTTTAACGCGCCCCTGTCCGCTCGCGCAGCAAAGAAAGCACATACGGAAGTCACGCCCGCATATGTAAACGGTGTTCAAATCACACATGTGAGGTATCGCCGCGATTGTCAGAGTGAGAGCAATAATTCTAGCACTAGACCTCCTTTGTAACTGTAACCTGGTAAGCGTAAAAAAAAATGTAAAGCGTCGCCTATGGAGATTTTTAGGTACCGTAGCTTGTCGCCATTCCACGAGTGCGTGCAATTATAAAGCGTGTCATGTTTGGTATCTATTTACTCGGCGTAACATCATCTTTCACATTATACAAAAAAATTGGGCTAACTTTACTTTTTCTTTTTTTTTTTTAATTCATAAAAGTGTCTTTTTTCGGATATGGATTTTAACTTGTAAACACCAAATGTCAGAAATAGGCTTAGTCATGAAAGGGTTAAGATGCTCATCTATGTTATTACTATTTATTTAAGATACCCATATAGTGTTGTCAAATTACGCAGCGCTCCACACCTCGCACATTCACATCGGTCCCTACCCTTAAGGAGCCCACAATCTAAGGTCCCCAACTCACATTCATATACTAGGGCCAATTTTGGAAGAAGCCAATAACCCTACCAGCATGTCTTTGGAGTGTGGGAGGAAACCGGAGTACACGGAGGAAACCCACGCAGGCACAGGGAGAACATGCAAATTCCAGGCAGGTAGTGTCGTGGTTAGGATTCGAACCAGTGACCCTTTTTACTGCTAGGTGAGCGTGCTACTCACTACACCACTGTGTCGCCCACAGTGGTGTAGTGGTGTAAATAGTTGATATAGCCACAGTATATAGTTGATATAGCAGTCTGTGCAATTGAAAGCCACACTCTTCTGCACCCTTCTTTCTTCTGGAAAACCATCCTGGAACAAAGAGGATTCAGAGAAACTCTCATAGTTCAGCATGGTCACCTACCGGTGCTGACTAATGCCAACTCGCCATCGTGAGCATAAGGTTCACAGTCTCCAGGCTGCATACTGCATTTTTCAGATGCTTGGACAGATACACCAGCTAGATAGAGTGGCAGAACATAATTATCTGAGAAGAGAAGTACAGCGTGGCCCAGGGGTGTGGGAGGGGGAGTGAGTAAGCTCACCGTTTCAGTTTTTTGTGAAAAGAGGTATTAATCTTTTAATCTGTAATAAATGGATGAGGCACAGAGGAAGTGATGGGAAATTTCCATAGTAGAGATGCAAATGGCCATACAAACCTGACAGGGGATCTAACACTTCCCAGACCCAAAGCAACTTTAACCACTAGCCAAGTACTAGCCTGTAATATACCATTATCACCAGACCATTTTTTCAGTGCCGTGAAAAAAGCAATTGCTCGGTCTTACAACACTGTATGTAAATGGATTTTGTCTTTTTTTTCCTTCTATTCATTGTGTGGTATCAACCAAATGTTTATATATTATATATATATTAATATATATATATATATATATATATATATATATTAATATATATAAATATATATATATATATATATATATATATATATATATATATATATATATATATATATATATATATATATATATATATATATATATATATATATATATATATATATATATATATATATATATATATATATATATAATTTTTTTTTTATTAAACTATATAAAAGAAAAAAGGTCACAATTTTGAAAAAAAAAACAAAAAAAAAAACTGAGGTCTTAAGGCTATAAAATTCCCTCAAAGTTATTAAATTTCAGGCTAGGTTCACACTGTCGCTCTGCTATAACGTCTGTGTGCTGAATTGTGCATCACTTTAAGGCAGCCCATTCATTTGAATGTGCTGCCTACAACACCAAATCATACCTTAAAAGATGCATGTGCTTTATTTGTAGGGCAGCACACCACAATGCATGGTAGTGCATTATTCTGCAGCGACACATGTGCATTGGGATGAATAGTAACGCAGGATGCCAATGCACATTTCTGTACATTCCAGCAGTGCAAAGCTGTGAACAGACCCCAAGGCAGTTTATGTAATGCACAGAACAGCTAGATTTCAGTGATCAGAAGCTAGTATTTCTTAGATTAGGGGTTAGCGGTGAGTTATAAAAAAGTGGTTTTAATGGTAGAATGTTTTTTACTTTCAAGCATTCTTTGCATGAAGGTAAAAAAACCTTCTATATACCACCCCACTCCCCCTCCCTATACTTACCTGAGCCCAATCATGAGCCAGCGCTGTGCCTAAGATTAGAGTCTCTCCTCACTCTAGATCAAGGCAGCAACGGGAGCCATTGACTCCTGCCACGGTCAGTCACAGCCAGTGATGAGAGAGTGTGAGACAGGCCAACGCCGTGCAGTGTGTTTCAATGGACACACACACAGTGTGGTTCAGGAGCAAATTTGCACAAGCAGCTTGCTAGGGGGGCACCAAGAGCTGGGGGGTCAGAGGATGGTGGAGCCAGAATTGCTGAGCAGGGACCCCAGAAAAGGAGGATTGGGGCTGCTCTGTGCAAAACCATTGCACAAAGCAGGTAAGTAGGACATGTTTAATATAAAAAAAAATAAACATAATTTACAAATCACTTTAAGCATACCCAACAAAAGCAGACTGTCTAATATTCTATACAATATTAAGCATGCTCAGTGTAAGAGAATATGCCATTAGGAAAAGTATTTTTGAATAGCTCCCTATCGATCTGTGCTCTTAGCTGTTCTTTTCATGAGTAAGCACCCTCTTCTCTGGTATGCTAAAAATGGTTCAGTTCACCTTTACAGCTCCCCATGCACCGCTCTGCTCATGAAACTTTAAAGCTTCTTTATTAAAACAAGCACACAAGCCTTTGGCAACAAACCTTAATGGTAAGTAAAAGATGAGAGGTGATGGGATTAGATTACATTTGTAAGAGCTGCACTTCGCAATAAACTGCCTTTTTATATGACCACAATATGAATATGGTCTGCCACAAACCATTAGCAGCGCCTAAGTGTATATAACACATGAATTTATTTAGAGATATACATTTTTACAGCACTACCCAAGTCTAGCATCTCTCGTATCAAGTGAAGGTATGACACAGTAACACTTGTTTTATGACATGTGAGTAATTTATGGTCTAAGAGAAAACAAGATGAACATTGTCTGACATACTTACTTCCCAATGTTTTCTGGAAGCGCCTGCAGCGAGATATCATTAATAGACAGACATGTCAGGCTTTCCAGGTCTGGAAAACTTTCAGGCAATCTACAAAATAAAATAAATATTTTTTTTTTCTTTTACACTTCACAGTAATCATAATACGTAGAATAAAATAGCTAAAAGAGAAATACAGCCAGTTGGATACCTGCATAAAAAAGGGGGAAAAATCAATGTAAAATCAGCTTCAAATCTGAAAAACAAAATTCTCATTACAATTCAGAAGTGTTTTACTGCTGCTATTGGATAAGGTTTCCAAGTAATCACAGCTTTGAAATATGAAAGCTCACTGAGCCATTAACAGTTTTTTCTGGAATTGCTCCGACAACTGATATTTATAGTATGCTGTGCCAAGGAAAATTAGGTTAGGTTAGACCTTAAGGGGGGGGGGGGGGGGGGGGTTATGTTTTCATGCTTTATGTGTAATATGTTTTAGCAACATTTTGCAGCAGGAGATGCAAATCTTTACAGGGAAAATAAAGTAAACCACATGCCCTAAAGAACTCTAGCAAAAAATGTTTTAAAATTTTGGACAGAGAAGGGAAGGGTTAGAACCTCAAAGATTTGATCACTGCCCCATTTAAGAAGCCTCTCTTGGACTGTCCAAGTGACTGGTAACACCATGACCACGCAGGCATCGGCTCTTTACTATACAGCCAAAAAAAAAAAAAAAAAACGTGGATACTTCGCGCCTGAGGAGAACACAGTCACAGTAGTGACTTGGCACCCGACGGTAGGCACAGCGTCCAGCAAGGTGTCCAACACACTTGTAAAAATGTCAGGGACCAGCAGTGTCTGTAGCTCTTGGAGAAAATTTGACTCACTGCCCACCACAACAATTAAACATCATGTTTTACATGATGCTGGTAAGTTAAGATTTTTACCTTAGGAACAGGGTCACGTTATGCTTCTTCCCACCCAAGTCTTTACTTCTAACACGCTAGGTTCACATTACTGTAAATGGAGAACGTGTGCAAAATCGCGCACATTCCCAACACAGACAAATGCACTCTTTAGCAGACACGCTTGCCAATAATTCCTAATGGCAACCCCCCTCCCAATCCACGAACATGGATAATTTTTGCGTGCACCAAACCACATGGTGCCACAGAACCATGCTGTTCAGTGCAACCGATTTTAAGCAAAAGGGCTGCCCATGGAAAAGAATAGGTTGCTCTACACACAGCACTCAGCCACACAAACGTGAAGCCAGCCTTAAAGTGATATTAAATGCAGATTTTTTTAAAACAACAAGCAAGCTATATTTACCTACTCTGTGTAATGGTTTTGCACAGAGCAGCTCCGATCCTCCTCTTCTTGAGTCTGTTGCCAGCACTCCTGGCCCCTCCCTTCTGCCGAGTAAGCTGCTTTCTATGGGGGCACCCAAGTCACTGCTCCGTGTCCATTCACATGCAGAGTGTGGTTTGGCCCCACCCCTGCTCTCTCCCCTCATTGGCCCACTCGCTGCGATTGACAATAGGGGTAGCCAATGGCTTCTCGCTGCTGTCTCAGCCAATGAGGAGGAAGAGATCCGGGAGGGCCGAGGCTCTCATGCACATGGCTGTATCGAGATGGGACTCAGGTAAGTATTGGGGTGGGGTTGCTGCACACAGAAGGTTTTTTACCGTCATGCATACAGGTAAAAAACCTTGAGCCTTTACAACCAATTTAACCTCTACAGGAAACCTTACCTTAATCTAGCCCTGAAAAATTAACCCTAAACTCTTGTTTACTCAACACATCACCCTCAAAGCTCATAAAACTTAACCCCTAGCTTTAAGTCTATTCAAATCCATTCATAATTTTGGCATTGTCAAAAGTATTAGGTCATCCTGCTCTGGAAACAAACATGAAAAACAAGTAGTCCCACAAGGCTTATGCCAAACCTGCTGGTTCTAGTATTTTATGCCACATGCATTTTCAGAGCACCATAACCATGCAACGTACTGCTACCAACACCCCTGGTCTTCACAGTCCCATCTCTCAGCTAGGTAACAGAAGGTAGGATAATAAAAGACAGTTACAAAACAATAACACAGGAGGATAGACAGACACACACACAAACAGTTGTGCTCATAGGTTTACATACCCTGGCAGAATATATGATTTCTTGGCCATTTTTCAGAGAATGTGAATAACACAAAAACTTTTTTCACTCATGGTTAGTGTTTGGCTGAAGCCATTTATTTTAAATCAACTGTGTTTACTCTTTTCAAACCATAATGGCAACAAAAACTACTTAAATTAGCCTAATCTAAAGCTTACATACCCCAGTTCTTAAAGCGGAGCTCCGCCGAAATTTTTTTTTTAAAAGTCAGCAGCTACAAATACTGCAGCTGCTGACTTTTAAAACATGGACACTTACCTGTCCAGGGCGCCCGCGATGTCGGCACCTGAGGCCGAACCTTCTCTCGGTCCTCGGGTGCTGCCGCCTCCATCATCTTCGGTAAGGGAATCATGAAGTGAAGCCGTGCGGCTTCACTTCCCGGTTCCCTACTGCGCATGCGCGAGTCGCGCAGCAAAATACAGCTGGTCCCTGCTGTCTCTGGGACCCGTGTGTTTCCCAGCAGACAGCGGGGGGGGGGGGACAGGAAGTGGCGTAAATAACCGCAGATTCTGCGCCTATCTATGCCGGAAGTGGGTACAGATACCTGTAATATACAGGTATCTGCACCCCCCTCCCCCCTGAAAGGTGCCAACTGTGACACCGGAGGGGGGGGGGGGGGTCCGATGAGTGGAAGTTCCACTTTTGGGTGGAACTCCACTTTAATACCGTGTATTGCTCCCTTTAACGTCAATGACAGCTTGAAATCTTTTGTGGTATTTGTGGATGAGGCTCTTTATCTTCTCAGATGGTAAAGCTGTCCATTCCTCTTGGCAAAAAGCCTCCAGTTCCTGCAAATTCTTGGGCTGTCTTGCATGAACTGCACGTCGGAGCCAAGATACACACACCCGAGTGTTCTCGGCGAGAACACTCGGGTATGTGTATCTCGGCTCCGAAGTATCCTTGCAGTCTCGGCGCCATATTTAAATCTATCACAAAGCTACACTGACATGGCTGGACTGGGGTAAAGCTGCACTGACACTGAAAAGGCTGCAGATGGACAGATAAGGCTGCATTGATGGGCATTTTAATGTGTTTTTTTTCCTTAAACTTCCCTCCTAAAAGTTTTTCTTCCTTAACATTCTCTCCTACACTTGGGGTGCGCGTTATACGCCGAAAAATACGGTATATATATATATATATTTATTAGGGCTGAAACAACTAATCGATTAATTGACAACTAATCGATTATGAAATTAATCGATTACTATTTTCATAATCTATTAATCGGCCAGTAACATAACGGGGTCAAAAATAATAAAATTAGCCCTTTATAGTACAAAAAGAGCAAATAATTGCTACTGTAAATATTACTTTCACAGTTCTACAGTAAAAAAAAAAAATGAACCCCTTACAGTAGCGATTATTTACTTTTTTTTGTACTATAAAGGGCTCAATTTTTTTTTTTTTTTTTTAACTCCATTATGTTACTAAACGTCTTAGACATGGTTCACATCTTTGTGTTTTTTGGTGCTTTTTGCAGAAACACACTACAGTTCATTTAACATGGTTTTCTATAGGACACGTTCAACATCTATGCTTTTTTGTCAGCCGCTGCGTATTTGGAAAGGGTCAAGGACTTTTTTTTTTTTTTTAACGCAAAACGGTGCTTTTTTGGTTGAATATACTTCAATGGAGGAGCTGCAGAAAAGCATGTAATGCGTTTTTGCAGCAATTTGTATTTTTTAATCTGCCCAACAACAAAGTGGCCAAAAAACTGTATTTCTCTTCTAAGAGTGTATACAGTATATCTCCTCTAATAGTGTATATACAGTATATCTCTTCTGTCTGTTATTCTCAGTGGATTCAATATTTTGCTCCCTAACCATATAGTTGGTTGTTTATATTTACCACTGCATAGAGATATTTAAGAATAAATTGCTTTTTTTTAAAACTTTACATATTAACTAAATTATACACCACACTTTTCTTTTTTAAGGTTATTAACCAATTAATCGAAACAATAATCGACCAACTAATCGATTATGAAAATAATCGTTAGTTGCAGCCCTAATAAATATATATATACATATATATATATATATATATATATATATATATATATATATATATATATATATATATATATATATATATATATATATACATATATACATATATACATACACACACACACATACACACACACACACACACACATATATATATATACATACACACACACAAACATACAAAGTATCTCTAGGAAGTGAGTACACCCCTCACATTTTGTAAGTAAAGTAGTGAGTGCACAGCTTGTATAAGTGATAAGTGTGTAAATTTTCTATCCCCTCAAAATAACTCAAACACACAGCCATTAATGTCTAAATTGCTGGCAACAAGAGTGGGTACACCCCTAAGTGAAAATGTCCAAATTGGGCCCAAAGCGTCAATATTGTGTGGCCACCCTTATTTTCCAGCACTGCCTTAACCCTCTTGGGCATGGAGTTCATCAGAGCTTCACAGGTTGCCACTGGAATCCTCTTCCACTCCTCCATGACGAAATCATGGAGCTGGTGGATGTTAGAGACCTTGCGCTCCTCCACCTTCTGTTTGAGGATGCCCCACAGATGCTCAATAAGGTTTAGGTCTGAAGACATGCTTTGCCAGTTCATCCCTTTACCCTCAGCTTCTTTAGCAAGGCAGTGGTTATCTTGGAGGTGTGTTTGGGGC
The DNA here is from genome assembly GCA_037952835.1 of Lithobates septentrionalis. NCBI lineage: Eukaryota > Metazoa > Chordata > Amphibia > Anura > Ranidae > Lithobates > Lithobates septentrionalis. Next base: position 396,831 of record JBBDGP010001506.1, on the reverse strand, counting down.
CATTATGTTGGAATACTTCCCTGCGGGAGGGGGATCATGCTCGGCTTCAGTATGTCACAGTACATGTTGGCATTCCTGGTTCCCTCAATCAACTGTAGCTCCCGAGTGCCAGCAGCACTCATGCAGCCCTGGACCACGACACTCACACTACCATGTTTGACTGTAGACAAGACACACTTGTCTTTGTACTCCTCACATGGTTGCTGCCACACACGCTTGACAACATCTGAACCAAATAAGTTTATCATGGTCTCATCAGACCACAGGACATGGTTCCAGTAATCCATTTCCTTGGTATGCTTGTCTTCAGCAAACTGTTTGCCGGCTCTTTTGTGCATCATCTTTAGAAGAGGCTTTTTTCTGGGATCAATTAGATGCAGCGTGCGGCATATGGTCTGAGCACTGACAGGCTGACTCCCACCCCTTCAACCTCTGCAGCAATGCTGGCAGCACTCATACGTCTATTTCCCAAAGACAACCTCTGGATATGACTCCAAGCATGTGCACACAACTTCTTTTGGTCGACCATGGCGATGACTGTTCTGAGTGGAACCTGTCCTGTTTAACCGCTGTATGGTCTTGGCCACCGTGCTGCAGCTCAGTTTCAGGGTCTTGGCAATCTTCTTATAGCCTAGGCCATTTTTATGTAGAGAAACAATTATTTTTTTCAGATCCTCAGAGAGTTCCTTGCCATGAGGTACTATGTTGAACTTCCAGTGACCAGTAAGAGAGTGAGAGCGATAAAACCAAAATTTAAACACACCTGTTCCCCATTCACACCTGAGACCTTGTAACACCAATGAGTCACATGACACTGGGGAGGGAAAATGGCTAATTGGGCCCACTTGGGAAATTTTCACTTAGGGGTGTACTCCCTAACATTAGACATTAACCACTTGCTTACTGGGCACCTAAACCCCCCCCCCCCCCACCCAGACCAATTTTCAGCTTTTAGTGCTGTCACTCTTTGAACGACAATTGCGCAGTCATACAACACTGTACCCAAATGAAATTTTTATTATTCTGTCCCACAAATAGAGCTTTCTTTTGGTGGTATTTGATCACCTCTGGGTTTTTTATTTTTTGTTAAAATTAAAAAAAAAAAAAGGATTCAAGAAATTAAAAAACAAAAACAAAAAAAGTTTTATATTTTGTTAATAAATTTCGCAAACAGGCAATTTTTCTCCTTCATTGATGTACGCTGATGAGGCTGAACTAATAGGCACCGATAAGGCAGCACTGATGGGTACTGATGAGGTGGCACCTGTGGGCACTGATGGGTGCCAGTGATAGGCAGCACTGCTAGGTGGCACTGATTGGCATCACTGGTGGGCACTGATAGGTGGCACTGATAGGTGGCACTTGCTACTGTGAGCACTGAATGGGGGCACTGTGGGAACTGATTTGTGGCACTGGCAGGCAGTACTTGTGGGCACATATGAGGCAGCTTCGCCTCTTCCTCTTCGGGACCGATGTCCCTGTTTCCCTTCTCATGCTGTCAGCGCGAGTAGAAAAAAAAAATTACCAATCCTCTGTTTACATCACGTGATCAGCTGTCATTGGCTCGGGGATCTGTGATCACCCGAGTCTCATTGACTCGGGTGATCACAGCGCGCGCCCCCTTCAGGGGGGCATGGCCAGCTCTGAAAGGGGAGGACGTTAATAGACGTAGTCCCGGCAAAGCAGATCCGCGCTGTAGCCACCATTCGGCTATAGCACGGATCTGAACAAGTTAATGGCTGTCTGTTGAGTTATTTTGAGGGGATAGCAAATTTACACAGTTATACAAGCTGCACACTCACTACTTTACACAATATATATATATATAAATATATATATATACACACACACATATATATATATATATATATATATATATATATATACATATATACATATATACACACACACACACACACACACACACACACACACACATACTTTTAAAAAATATTGCATGACCAACATTAAAAGAAATAAAATGTTAAAATTACCTTGTGAGTGGATTTCCACTGAAATCAGCCACTTGGAGTGCTTTACAAAATGAGATGCTTTCTGGTATCTCTGGAATATCTGAAAAATATTTCACACATTTAATGGCATCTGTGACAAAATACAAATCAGCAGTAGATGAACATGGACTGTCTAATAATCTTTTTCATACTTTATTTTATGATGCCTATAATACTGGAAGGCTCTGTGAACACAAGTGTTTTTCAAGCGCTATTCTGTATCTGTGTACAGGGGGTCCCCGGGTTACAAACAAGTTGGGGACTGTAGGTTTGTTCTTAAGTTGAATCTGTCTGTAATGCCGCGTACACACGGTCGGACTTTCTATCCTACTTGGTCCGGCACACTTTGACGGACTTTGTCCGCCAGGTGCGCCGGACTTTAAAACAGACGGACTTGCCCACACACGCCCGGACTTTGCGGCGGGCTAAGTCCGCCCATCTTTCCGACGGACTTTCGCCGGAGTTACGGCGGACTTTCAGAATGAACAGACTTGCCCACACACGGACAAGTCCGTTCATTTTGAACGTGACTCAGGTGCGACGGGACTAGAAAAGGATGTCAATCTTGCCGCTTTTATCGGCGAGATTGACACCTTGCGAGCCCCGTCGCGGGGCATACCAGGCCCTTAGGTCTGGTATGGATTATAAAGGGAACCCCCTACGCCGAAAAAACGGCGTGGGGTCCCCCCTAAAATCCATACCAGACCCCGATCCGAGCATGCAGCCTGGCCGGTCAGGAAAGGGGGTGGGGACGAGCGAGCGCCCCCCCCCTCCTGAACCGTACCAGGCCGCATGCCCTCAACATGGGGGGTGGGTGCTTTGGGGGAGGGGGGGCGCCCTGCAGGGCCCCCCCACCGCAAAGCACCTTGTCCCCATGTTGATGAGGACAAGGGCCTCTTCCCGACAACCCTGGCCATTGGTTGTCGGGGTCTGCGGGCGGGGGGCTTATCGGAATCCTGGCCCCCCACCCTATGTGAATGAGTATGGGGTACATGGTACCCCTACCCATTCACCTAGGGAAAAAGTGTAAGTAATAAAACATACTACACAGGTTTTTAAAATATTTTATTAAACAGCTCCGGGGGGGGGGGTCTTCCTCCGGCTTCGGGGGTCTTCTTCCGGCTTCGGGGGTCCCTCCGCTTCATCTTCTCCCGGCGTCCGGTTGGTTCTTCTCCGCTCTCTTCTCCCGGTGTTCCAGTTCTTCGGCCGGCTCCTCTGCCGTCTTCAGGTAGCTCTCTTGCCAGCAGAGGTCCGGACTTCTGGGCTTCTTGTCTTCTCTTCCCCAGATGTTGACACGACGCTCTCTCCGGCTGGACTGCTCTCCGAGGGCTGCGTTGTGACTTCTATAGGCGGAGACCCTGCCCCCTTTTGATGTCACAGTCCCTGGCCATGTTGAGGGCATGCGGCCTGGTACGGTTCAGGAGAGGGGGGACGCTCGCTTGTCCCCACCCCCTTTCTTGACCGGCCAGGCTGCGTGCTCGGATCGGGGTCTGGTATGGATTTTAGGGGGGACCCCACACCGTTTTTTCGGCGTAGGGGGTTCCCTTTATAATCCATACCAGACCTAAGGGCCTGGTATGCCCCGCGCTCGCCGCAATAGGAAAATTTGTTTTTCCTATTGCAGCGAGCGCGAGATGCAATACCCTGCCCTCGTGTCGTATCTGGTCCGTTGGACCAGCATACACACGAGCGGGCTTTCCGTCGGACCAGCACACAGATGAGCGGACTTTCCGCCCGAAACTGAGTCCGACGAAAAGATTTAAAACTTGTTTCAAATCTAGGTCCGGCGGGCTTTTGGGAAAAAGTCCGCCGGAAAAGTCCGCCAGCGCCCACACATGGGCGGATTGTCCGGCACACTCTGGTCCGCCGGGCTAAGTATGCCGGAAAGTCCGACCGCGTGTACGCGGCATAAGTCGGAACAGGTACATTTTTTAAGTGTAGCTCCAGCCAAAAAAAATATTTTTAAGCTTTTTGGATAGCATAGGGAAGGGTTAACACCTCTGTGACATTTGTTTTGCTGTCTGTGCCCCTGTTCAAAAGATTTCACCTCACTTTCTGTCCCAATGACAGTTGGATTTTGAAAAAATTTGGGTTGTTGTGGAAACAAGCCTTGGTGATAAAGCATCAGTGGAGGTACTTTTTCCCCATAATAGCTCTTACAGGAGAGAATTTCCCTTCCCAGGGGTAGATTTCCTCTCACTTCCTGTTGTCTCCCTCCGTTTGTAAGTAGGATGTTTGTAACTAGGGGACCCCCTGTATTTCTTTGAAACTTAAAGTGTCATTAAACCCACATCATTTAAAACTTTCAATAAATGGTGTATTACATGCTGTTCATACTCACTCAGTCACTATGGTAGGAGTTTCTGTATTCTGCAAAAAAAACTGGTTCATCCTGCTGTTCTGTCTCCCCCTCCTGTATAAGTCCCCATTGCAGTTTTGCACAGTGCTCAGCCCCTCTCCACATGCTCAGTTTTCGGTAAATTTTTTACCCTGAGCATTTCTTCCCCATCACATCTGAGCAGTCCTTGTGACTACAGTCATACATGTGAGTGTTTACACAGTGGTAAATGACAGCTTGCTTTCTGCTCCCTCCTCTATGACCACTTATCAGCTAAATACAATGGGGGTGGGCAATGATATCTTGATTAATGGAGGCTTCACCTTCCTGTTATTTAAAAGACAGGCTGGAGGGGTGTAACACAGCCTGTGATTGGCAGGCATCCGCCCACACCATGCTATTGCCAAAAATAATAAAGATTTAATTGTAAATATATATTTCCATGACAATTTATTGATTTTTACTTTGTATCCCAAAAGCTGTTTTTTTCTTTAATATTTTGAACATGGGACCAGCAGCAGAGGACTAGAACCCTAGAGACAGGCTCTTAAAAAGTTGGGTCATGTGACAGCTGTATATCCATTAGGAAAAAAAGTATAGATTTTTTTAATAAAAATAATTACAGTACCATCATCCACATACAGAAATAAAAGGGATAATGTAAATTTGAACGGTGTGTCTACTATCACGGTAATCCTACTTCTATGGCACAGTGAGTAATATCTGAGAAAAAAAAAACACTCAAAAATGATAACAGCAGGAATAATACACGTCAATGAGCTCTGATATGTTGTTTTTCACTTCAATTTAGATAGAAATGGCCATGAATGCAAAATAGAGCTAAAATGCTACCTTTATGCCACGTACACACGAGCGGACTTGACAACGGGCTAAACTCCGTCGGCATCTCAGACGGAAAGATTTAGAACATGTTCTATATCTGAGTCCGTCGAAAATGTCGACAGAAAAAGTCCAATGGGGCGTGCACACGGTCGGAATGTCAGACCAAAAGCGCCCATCGGACTTTTTCTGTCGGGAAGTCCGGCCATGTGTACGCGGCATTACACACAACATCCTGTAAGGATTAATTTAGGGTGTCTGCACCAATAAATACACAAGGGAATTATTTGAGAAAACATAGTTGCAAACAAAAAGGATAACCACACACGGAAACTGGAATTTTATTTGGATGTCCTATTAATCAGCAAAATTCTGTTGCCAAAGAGCCTTCTGCTGCAGACAAAATTAAAATAGCTGCAACAATCTTGTGTTACTTTTCTCCTATTTTGAAAGTTCTTATTCAGTTTTACAAGTACAAGTTATATGTTGCAAAGTGCAATAACCAGCAAGGTTACATGCTTTCTTTCTGCTGCCATTACAATGAAATATATAGGGATAGCACAATAAAATATGCTGTTTATGTCCCATTTTGAGTGTGCTAGGGTCATTATGGTTAAAGAGAAAAGAAAGATCATACAATGTTGGAAATAAATAAATAGTTTCCTGAGGTTTTGTATTGGGGTAGAAAGTGAGAAAAGGAAGGGGTAGAGGTCAAGTTGAGGGGAGGGGATGGAAAGTTTGTTCCACAGAGTTGATTTACTGTTTTTGTCATTCTATAGCCTTTTCCTAGGAGTTGTCAAGGCAGCCCACTGTTGTGATCCATTCTCATTTCTTGGTGTGGAATTTCCAAATGGATCAAGGACTAGAACTTATCAATTGTTGGGACCTTAATCAATTTTAATCTATAGTTCCTTTGTTTGTTCACCTGGTGATTTTGTTACTCCTATATTGTGCATTCATTCAGTCTTGTTGTCAAACCCCCCCCCCCCCTTTTTTTTTTATTTATCATATTTGGAGCTAGGTATCACTCCCAGGGGACTCATGATTAGGAAGCAGTGCAGCTTTTTGGATCCTGATCTCCACAAGGAGTGGCATCTAGCGTCCAAATTTTGTACCACAAAATGGATAAAGATCCTAATAATACAGCGAGAACGAAAGCTGAATAGCGCTATACAGAAGAAGACCACTATGGAAGAGGGATTATTGATATTCTCTTCTTCTTGTCTATTTTCAAAATGGACAACCGTTCAACAAGAACACTCAGAAATTTGAGAATGAATTGATAGACAAAAAAAATGGAAAATTGGACAGGGATGTTGAAGACTACAGGTTGGACCGTGTTTGACAGGAAAATTTTCAGACAGGAGCCCGGTCAGGCTGAGGATTTGACTCAACCTTTGTAGTTCATCACTTCCCAAAAAGCCTAAAGGCACGTAAAATGCAAACAAAAATAAAAAGGCCACACGCAAACAGGGCCCCTCTAAACAGATTTATAGAACAATAATAATACAACCAAAAACATTCATGAGTATAATGTTGCTAAGCAGGCACATAGTACCAACCATTCATTAAGCAACAATTAACCTAATATTGCTTCTCCCATTGTTGACCTTGTCGTTGACTTGCCCATTGAGAAGGCCTACCACCATGTTTCACCAGTTGATCCCATTGATGTGGACATTGGTTCACCTTTCAGCATCACATACACTTTGCCCAAAAAAATCAGTTTGACCCACCAATAGATTCATCTTCCAGTGCACATACAGGACAGCCCATGGTCTTTGCCACATATTCCAACATTTCCATAATACACCATACCCCTGCCCAAACAATTGATTGTGTGGAGTCTGACCATCTGGTGCCTTCCATTCCCACTCATAATAGGTACAGTCCTCTGGCGAGGGATCGTGACATCTTCTCTAAAAGAGGCTGCACCACATGACAGCTTCCACCCGGTGGATCGTCCCCTACAGGGTGGGAGTGCGGATATAATTGGTTCAGAGCAAGCTTCTAACACTATGATTAATCATTTTTTAGTACTGTCCCCAACCAGCCTTGTAAAAGAAAAATAGAAAGCCAATAACTACTGAGGTCAATACTATAAAAATCTAAAATTTGGCCTATTTAGGTTTACTAGAAACTTAACTGTCAAAAGATTTTACGCTAAAGATCAAATAGACAGGTCTAGACCCATAGCACCTGGAGAAGTTGCTACCAATGTTGATTACGCTGAAGAACTCATTCAGCAAGATGCTCTGGCAACACTCATGGAGCTATGGGATGATGGGTTGCCTAACAGCATTCCATGTGAAAACTATGGTATTCCTGAGGTGGCTCACACAGGGTTCAAACCTAAGTCTATGTTCTTTCCTTCAGCTTGTAAAGGTCCCCATGTTGAGACTTATCAGGCTACCTATAGCGATCTATTAAACTTGTGCAACACCAAGTCCTTGAGTCCCTCAAACTTGTCTAGTGCTGAATGCACAGCTCTAATTCCCCTAAAGAACAACAACCGGTTGGTTGGTCATCAAACAGGCCGACAAGGGGGGGCCTGGTTATACAAGATAGAACGAATTATGAGAAAGAAGCTTATCGCTTACTATCCGATCAGAAGACTTACAGTAGCTTAAAAGGAGACCCCTTGCCAGGGTTCCAAGTGGAACTGAAATCTTTGGTAGGGGGAGCTGCAGATGATGGGGTATTATGTAAAGGGGAGGAACAGTTCCTCCTGCCCCACATGTGCAGTACCCCCTACTTCTACCACCCGCCGAAGATTCACAAGTCCACCGTATGTCCTCCAGGCAGACCCATTGTAGCTAGTATCGATAGCTTTACCTCTGGACTATCTCATTATATTGACTTCTTTTTACAACCCATAGTCTCAAGTTTACCATCATACATAAAGGATTCAGGTCATGTGATTGAGACACCCCTGAACTATGAATGGGAGACAGACTACATGTGGGGCTCTTTGGATGTGGTCTCCCTCTACACCTCTATTCCACACAGTGTAGGCCTAGAGGCACTCCAACATTTTCTTTCCAAAGTTTCCAATATGAATTATAGACAGGCACAGTTTTTGACTGATGCTACAGGTTTTTGCTTGGAGCACAATTATTTTGTGTTCCAAGACAAGTTCTACATTCAGAAACATGGAACAGCTATGGGAGCAAACTTTGCCCCCTCATATGCCAACATCGTCATGGGCTATTGGGAAGAGCAATATATATGGACACAACCCTTTCACCAGACAGTGTTCCCAGGGCGTTATATTGATGATATTTTGATCATCTGGAATGGGAGTATTGAGTTTTTTGAGTAATTTGTTACTCATTGTAATGACAATACTTTGGGTCTCAGTTTTACACATGTGATAGATTCCACCAACCTAGTGTTTCTAGACTTGGTATTATACCATGAAGGCGGGTCCATTTGCACTAAAAACTATTGCAAACCCACTAGTGGCAACTCGTACTTACATTATACGAGTTGCCACCATCCCTCTTGGATAAACAACATTCCAAGTGGACAGTTTCAAAGGCTAAGAAGAAACTGTACCAACCCTGGGGGAGTATGAATCACAGTGTGTGTCCCTAAAAAACAAGTTTTTGCAAAAGGGATACCCAGCAAAATTAGTGCAAACGGCTCACGATAAGTTTTTCGAAACTGTACCACCTTCCAAGATTTGTGAAAAGCCAGATGTTAACACCAGCAGGTTGGTCACCGAATGACAGAAAATATAGACCCATTCAGAGTATCAAAAAAATTGGCATATTCTGCATATGGATCCGAAACTAGGACCCATTCTACCCCCAGCGCCACAGAACGTTTAAAAGAACACGTACTCTGAAGAACATTGTTGCCCCGAGCAAACTTAAAAATTCTCAAAGGCGAGAGTCATGGACATTAGGTCCTATTTCGAGAACAGAACTGGTACTTTCCAGTGTAAGAAAAGTGGATGCTTGACTTGCCAGTTTATCCAACATGGCCAAACCTCCTTTTCTGATAGGGCCGGTAATATGACAAAGCTATTTTTTACCGGCTCTACTGAGTATGTGATATATGTACTTATATGCCAGTGTAACTTGTTATATGTGGGCTGTACGATGCAAACCCTACGGAAACGTGTAGGGGAGCACCAACGTTTTATACAAAAAGGACTTCATGAACACAACGTTCCCAGCCACTTCAAAACTTATCATGCTACAAACATTGTCTAAAGGTTGTAGCCATTGAATGCGTCCCAGGTGGTCCCCTGACTGATTAAGAGAGGTTCTCATTATGTAAACGAGAAACATTCTGGATCTACAAATTGGCCTATCTCCCAATGGGTTGAACGAAGGTCTAGAGAATAGTAGTATCATCTAGATCCCCTCTGTTATTGTTCCTTATTGTTTTGCTACCACCATTCTATATCTTTTTTCAGTCTGTAAACCGTCTGTGTACCCATAGGTTACATACTGAGGAGATATATATATATATATATATATATATATATATATATATATATATATATATATATATATATATATATATATATATATATATATATATATATATATATATACCCTCAGTATGTAACCTATGGGTACACAGACTGAAAAAAGATATATAGATAGAATGGTGGTAGCAAAACAATAAGGAACAATAACGGAGGGGATCTAGATGATACTATTAATAAATATATATTATATATAAAAACATTGCGTTATGCATTGGGCACCATCTGTCCATTTCCACATGGCTTCCAATTACTTATCCTTTTTTTTATTATTACATCTTTACATACATGGTTCTCATTAGGTTGACACTTTGAACTATGGGAACAATAAATCAGAAACTAATGAATCATTGAATTAATTTTGTTTGGTGTTATCATGAATATTAGTGGACTAGGTTTCCACTATTGGGACCCCAAAGTTGTGCGATTTACAGTGCAACTTTGCAATGCAATTTTTGATGCGATGTCATGCGACTGGTGAGAACAAGTTGCATCGAAGTCGGAACAAATAAGTACAAAAACCTTTTTTGAGACACTGGAACACCAACTAGAACAGGGACTATTGAAATACATGGGTTTTTGACTTGTCAAGCGACTTCACGTGTCAAGTTGCAAAACAACTCGCAGTAATGGAAACAGAGCCAAAATCTCTATTGATCATGTATTTTGGGCTATCATTTACAGTATAGCTTTTATTTAATATTTTTTTTTCAGAATTCATTTAATACTTCTTTTGGGAATTATTTTTATTTGTAATTTATATTACTAATTTTTTTTTTACATTTAGTTTTACCTTTTTTTTTTTTTTTTTTTTTTTTTAACTATACTGCATATTTTTTTCTCAATCGTTAGAATTTAAATTATTTTTTATTCACATTCTAACCATTTTTCTGGTCCATTACTTTTATTGTTCCCCTTGTCTTTGTTTGAGTACTTGCAGTGTATGCAAGTTAAATTATTGTCATCGGGTTGCTTCAACAATGGAGGTATGCTGCGGTGGAGAAATCAATCACATGATACTTCCCGCAGTCCACCCCTATTTAAACCCCATTTGCTGTCTATGTCACATGACCTGAAAAAGGTCCACGCCCCGATAAGCGCTGTCAAGACAACAGCTATCCTCTCTCTCTCTCTCTCTCTCTCTCTCTCTCTCTCTCTCTCTCTCCATTCTTCTCGGTTTGCTCACCACCCTTTGTGCTTCAAGCCTTTGTTTTGGACTTGTGTTCCCCGATCGTAAGACGTCACGCACGGGTGTTCCTATGCACCAGCTTCGGTCGGTGGTTGTTCCGGCAGTCTCTCGGTCCCTTACTTCTTCCATGGCTGTTCCACTATCCTGCCACATATCATTGGGGATTCGATCGAGGCCTCATATTATCCATCTGGCTCTGCAAATGCTGGCTTCCCTCCTCCTAGTGACATCCAGGAACACATGAAGGTTTTGCCATCGCAGCATTGCTTCACCAAGCCAGTCCACCACCGACTGTTGCTTAAGGTACTGTCACAGTGAGGAGCACGCTTTGCAGTCGCTCCATCTATGCAAGGAGATTTTTAGATAATTGTTCATCTAAGTATATATAATTTTTAAATCGGCACATGATTTTATCTCATTGAGCTTGATTGTTTGTCCTTTCAAGACTGTCCTGATCAGCGCTTCCAATTGTGGTTGCCCCTGAATGTTTTTACTTGTATTCACACCCCTCCTGGTGTGCTCACCCACACACAGCTGCTTTGTGGGCTCTTGATGGACATTCACAAGGTTCCCAGTGCAACATATGTCCCATTTTCCTGGCGCCAGACTGTTTTTGTCATTTTATATTACTCTATGGTTCCTTGAAAGATATATTATCTGGGGATTGAAAGCACTACTGAAGACTTCCACTCTATCATTCAGTATTGCAAATAATATTCAGATATTATATAATATATCAGTCAGAATACTGCAACAAAATTGATCCAAAAAGTTAAAGATGGAACTGCAACCGTCTCACAAAGACATTCAGGCTTTTCACGGAAGGTAACACGGGATTGTTTCCTGTGACACAATACGGCGTACACTGCAGACAAATGGCACGCACATATCATCCATGAAGGACGCCTCTCCTAAATCCCATGCACAAATAAAGCCCGTCTAGATTTTGCCAGGGCCCATGGTGAAAGACGACGGGGACTCTGTACTCTGGAATGAGGAGACGAAGATAAATGTTTTTGGAACTGATGGCTTCAAAACTGCATGACGTTGCAAAGATGAGTAGTACAAAGAAAAAAAAATGCATGGTGCCTACAGTGAAACATGGTGGTGGCAGGGTCCTTCTTTGGGACTGCATGAGTGCTGCTGGTGTCGGGGAGCTGCATTTCATTGATGGTTTCATGCATTCACAGATGTACTGCTCTATATTGAAAGAGAAGATGCTACCATCACTCTGTGACCAAGGGCACGGAGTGATGAAACCATCACTCCGTGCCCTTGGTCGTCTTGCACTTTTCCAACATGACAATGTTCCAAAACACACATCTAAGGCCACGGTTGCATTCCTGGAGAACGGCGTGAAAGTGATTCAGTGGCCAAGTATGTCCCATGAATTTAACCCAATAGAACACCTATGAGGAATTCTGAATAGACAAGTTGAGCATCACTCTCCATCCAGCATCCAGGCTCTAAAAGATGTCGTTCTTGAAGAATGGAAAAAAAAAAATAGATGTTGCAATATGTCGCCAACTTGTTCATTCCATGCCTAGAAGACTTGGTGCTGTCCTTACAAATCCTGGAGGTCATACTAAAAACTAGATGGAGTTTTTGTTGTGGGGTGTATTCATTTTTGCATCAATTAATTTGAGTAAGACTGAAGATTTTATAATCCAAGTTATATTCTTAAACTTACTTTAATGTAATGAGCTAAACAAATGTTCTATTAAAACTCAGTTTTGTTAAAAGTTTGGAAATAGTGTTTGTGTTCATTGAGATATTAAGATGCTTTTTTTTTTTTTATGGCCATGTGAATGAGGCCTTGTGTGCACTGTATGTATTTTTAAATGCACAGCTATGGGTGTCCATGCACAGTGGAGAAGACAACTATTGAGTTCTGTTGGTTATGGCACACACACGAGGGTGGACTAATAATGTACACAGCTGCATTTCTGGTCTGCTGAAATACAGACCTGCACCAATATGTCAGGCAATAACTTGTTTCTCAGAATGCCTTAGATATATACATAGTGTAAAGACACCCTAATTGTGTGTGTACTGTGTTATCTAACACAGTACACACAACTAGGGCAGAAAGAAGAGAAGGGAAGGGAAGGGAAGGGAAGGGAAGGGAAGGGAAGGGAAGGGAAGGGAAGGGAAGGGAAGAGAAGAGAAGAGAAGAGAAGAGAAGAGAAGAGAAGAGAAGAGAGAAGAGAGAGAAAAGAGAGAAGAGAGAGAAAAGAGAGAAGAGAGAGAAAAGAGAGAAGAGAGAAAAGAGAGAAGAGAGAGAGAAAAGAGAGAAGAGAGAGAAAAGAGAGAAGAGAGAAGAGAAAAGAGAAAAGAGAGAAGAGAAAAGAGAAGGAGAAAAAAAAGGAGAAGGAAAAAAAAAAAAGAAGAGAAGGAAAGAAAGAAGAGAAGAGAGAAGAGAAGAGAAGGAAAGAAGAGAAAAGAGAAGAGAGGGAAAGAAAGAAGAGAAGAGAAGAGAAGGAAAGAAAGAAGAGAAGAGAAGGAAAGAAAGAAGAGAAGAGAAGAGAAGGAAAGAAAGAAGAGAAGAGAAGGAAAGAAAGAAGAGAAGGAAAGAAAGAAGAGAAGAGAAGAGAAGAGAAGGAAAGAAAGAAGAGAAGAGAAGAGAAGGAAAGAAAGAAGAGAAGAGAAGGAAAGAAAGAAGAGAAGAGAAGAGAAGAAGAGAAGAGAAGAAGAGAAGGGAAAAAAAAAGAAGAGAAGGAAAGAAAGAAGAGAAGAGAAGAGAAGGAAAGAAAGAAGAGAAGAGAAGAAAAGAAAGAAGAGAAGAGAAGGAAAGAAAGAAGAGAAGAGAAGGAAAGAAAGAAGAGAAGAGAAGAGAAGAGAAGAGAAGAAGAGAAGAAAAAAAAAGAAGAAGAGAAAGAAAGAAAAGAAAGAAGAGAAGGAAAGATTCTTCCATCCACACATTTGATGCAAATCGGGGAATCCTCCCCACTGCGGGATTATATTCTGACAACCGAGAGACTTTCAGGACGTCAGAATACACCAATTAGTGAAACCCTCAGCCATAACCCCGGTATTTTATTTTTGGCCAGCAGCTAGCTTTCTCATGGCTCATTGGATGCTGGATCGCTTTTAGAAGCGGAGGGAGGGGACGCTCCCCACAATACACTGCTCGCATGTGTTTCTCTGGCTTACTGGTTTTACCGGCGCACCTGAGAAATGATCAGATGGTGCAGCTGGCTGGTCGCCGGCACCCGACGATTGGCTCCAGACATTACCAAAGAGAGTCCTGTGTAGGCAAGTAAATGAGGAAGGTAAATGTAGGAAGTAAAAAACCAGCACATTGCTTAGTAAAAACAGCACACACACACAATACACAGTAACTAGGGGTGCAACGGATCAAAAAACTCACTGTTCGGATCGTTCCTCAGATCAGGAGTCACGGTTCGGATCATTTTCGGATCAACAAAAAAAAAAAAAAAAAACACATCTCAACCACTGTAATATCCACAATCTCCCTATTGGCAGGGTGTGGCAGAGTATTGCAGGGTATGGAAGAGTATTGGCAGGGTATGGCAGAGTATTGTCAGGGCATTGCAGCAGGGTATTGCAGAGTATTGGCAGGGCATTGCAGCAGGGTATTGCAGAGTATTGGCAGGGCATGGCAGCAGGGTATTGCAGAGTATTGGCAGGGTATGGCAGCAGGGTATGGCAGAGTATTGGCAGGGTATGGCAGCAGGGTATGGCAGAGTATTGGCAGGGCATTGCAGAGTATTGTCAGGGCATTGCAGCAGGGTATGGCAGAGTATTGGCAGGGCATTGCAGCAGGGTATGGCAGAGTATTGGCAGGGCATTGCAGAGTATTGGCAGGGCATTGCAGAGTATTGTCAGGGTATGGCAGAGTATTGGCAGGGTATTGCAGAGTATTGTCAGGGCATTGCAGCAGGGTATGGCAGAGTATTGGCAGGGCATTGCAGAGTATTGGCAGGGCATTGCAGCAGGGTATTGCAGAGTATTGTCAGGGTATGGCAGAGTATTGGCAGGGTATTGCAGAGTATTGGCAGGGCATTGCAGAGTATTGGCAGGGCATTGCAGAGTATTGGCACTGCTGCCATCCGAACTCTCCCCTCCACTGTACAGATCAGTACACAGAGGGGAGAGAGGAATCGGCGTCATGTCGTTACAAGTGATCGCTCCATCACTTGACGGAGCGATCACGTGCTAAACGGCCGCCGGGTGTACCAAGATGGCCGGAGCTAGGCTGAAGCCGTGGCCTTTCCTATAGCTGAGGCCACAGAGCGCTCCGCGGATCGCAGGTGTCCCGTACGGATCAACCTCTGCGGATCAGATCACGGATCGATGACGATCCGTTGCACCCCTAACAGTAACACATGTTAGTTATACATTTAAACCTTTGATCGCCCCGGATGTTAACCCCTTCCCTGCCAATGTCATTAATACAGTGACAGTGCGTATTTTTAGCACTGATCGCTGTATTGGTGTCACTCGTTGCCAAAAAAGTGTCAGTTAGGTGTCAGATGTCAGATTTGTCCACCGCAATAACGCATTCCCACTATAAGTCACTGATTGCCACAATTACAAGTAAAAAATAAATAAAAGTTCCATAAATATATCCCAGTGTTTGTAGATGCTATAACTTTTGCGCAAATCAATATACGCTTATTGTTTTGTTTCGTTTTTTTTTTTTTTTTTTTTTTTTTTACCAAATAGATGTAGCAGAAAACATACTGGCCTAAACTGATGAAGAAAATTGATTTTTTAATTTCTTTTCATTGGTTGTGTTTTATAGCAGAAAGTAAAAAATAGTTTTTTTTTTTTTCCTTTAAAATTGTCAGTCTTTTTTGTTTATGGTGCAAAAAAATGAAAAACCGCAGAGGGTATCAAAATACCATAAAAAAAAAAAAGAGCACTATTGTTAGGCGACATGTTAGGTATCTATTTACTCGGTGTAACATCATCTTTTTTTTTTTTAAATGGGGTACATATTGTGGGTTTTTTTTATTCATTAAAGTGTATTTTTAAAAAAGAAATGCAAAAAAAAAAAAAAAAAAAAAAACCGCTACGAAAACGCCTTGTGACATAAAAAAAAAAAAAAAAAAAAAAAAAAAAAAATCGCAATGACCGCCATTTTATTCCCTGTATCCACCATTTTCATATCTGGCACATTTCTTTATTATCCTCCTCGGTGGTTTAGCTCTACAATTTTCACCAATTCTACAGTATAATCTCCTACTTTCACCCATCTGGGCTTCAATTGACACTATCATATATTTGGCCTGCTCCAAGTTCAGGACACATTGCACACTGTGTATCACACATACTATTTTCTATAGAAGTCTTCCCATGATGGGTTTAACATTTATGATCACGAATAGGTATCTCTTATTCTGGACACTACCCGTCCTGGATGTGGTCCCTGTTGGTTCTGCGGGCTGATCACTCTACCTCAGTTTCCAGTATTGATTCCCTTTTGGGTGCTTCCTGTTCCTAGTGCCACATTCAACAAACAGCCTTGTTTGTAGGTATTTTAGTGTGTGGGACTCCATCAGTTCCAACACTGAAGAAATGAGACTTTGCTACAATGTAAAAATAGTGGAAGTACAGCTTGTATAACAGTGTAAATTTGCTGTCCCCTCAAAATAACTCAACACACAGCCATTAATGTCTAAACTGCTGGCAACAAACGTGAGTACACCCCAAAGTGAAAATGTCCAAATTGAGTCCAATTGGCCATTTTCCCTCCCCTGTGTCATGTTACTCGTTAGTGTTACAAGGTCTCAGGTGTGAATGGGGAGAATGTGTGTTAAATTTGGTGTTATCGCTCTCACTCTCTCATACTGGTCACTGGAAGTTCAACATGGCACCTCATGGCAAAGAACTCTGAAGATCTGAAAAAAAAAAAAAAAAAAAAAAAAAATTGTTGCTCTACATAAAGATGGCCTAGGCTATAAAAGATTGCCAAGACCCTGAAACTGAGCTGCAGCATGGTGGCCAAGACCATATAGCGGTTTAACAGGGCAGGTTCCACTCAGAACAAGCCTCACCATGGTTGACCAAAGACGTTGAGTGCATGTGCTCAGAGTCATATCCAGAGGTTGTCTTTGGGAAATAGATGTATGAGTGCTGCCAGCATTGCTGCAGAAGTTGAAGGGGTGGGGGGTGGGGGGGCAGTCAGTGCTCAGACCATACGCCACACACTGCATCAAATTGGTCTGCATGGCTGTTGTCTCAGAAGGAAGCTCCTTCTAAAGATGATGCACAAGAAAGCCCACAGTTTGCTAAAGACAAGCAGACTAAGGACATGGATTACTGGAACCATGTCCTGTGGTCTGATGGGACCAAGATAAACTTATTTGGTTCAGATGGTGTCAAGCGTGTGTTGTGGAAACCAGATTCATTGAGGGAACCATGAATGCCAACATGTACTGTGACATACTGAAGCAGAGCACGATCCCCTCCCTTCAGAGATTGGGCCGCAGGGCAGTATTCCAACATAACAACCCCAAACACACCTCCAAGACAACTAGTGCCTTGCCAAAGAAGCTGAGGGTAAAGGTGATGGACTGGCCAAGCATGTCCCCAGACTTAAACCATATTGAGCATCTGTGGGGCATCCTCAAAACGGAAGGTGAAGGAGCGCAAGATCTCTAACATTCACCAGCTCTGTGATGTCATCATGGAGGAGTGGAAGAGGACTCCAGTGGCAACCTGTGAAGCTCTAGTGAACTCCATGCCCAAGAGGTTTAAGGCAGTGCTGGAAAATAGTGGTGGTCACACAAAATATTGACACTTTGGGCCCAATTTGGATATTTTCACTTAGGGGTGTAATAACTTTTGTTGCTAACGGTTTAGACTTTAATGGCTGGGTTGAGATATTTTTTGGGGACAGCAAATTTACACGGTTATACATGCTGTACACTAGAGCTGCACAATTAATCGCTAAAAAATTGTGATCTCGATTCAACCCCCCTGACAATCTCTGTTGCAGTTTGCCAATGCTTTCATATAACAAGTGGAGAGACTTCTTATCCGCTCACTCAGCTGTCAAAAGAAATCAGGGCAGTCTGCCAAGTTTTAAAAAGAAGCATTGTATAACTCTTCCTTCTTAGATCAAAGGGAAACTTGTGTGTGTAAAGAAGAAAATCCAGGTAGTCTGCCAAGTTTTTAAACAGCATGTAAATGCAGGAAGTTTAACCACTTAAAGTCTAAATCTTTTTCTGACACTTGTTTAACCACTTCCCGCCCGCCCTATGGCGGACTGACGTCCGGGAAGTGGTTCTGTTATCCTGACTGGACGTCATATGTCGTCCAGCAGGATAACATGCTGCAGCGCGCCCCCGGGGGCGTGCATCGCGGCGATTGGTGGAGCGGTGTGTCAGTCTGACACACCGCTACACCGATTTTGGTAAAGAGCTTCCGGCGGAGGCTTTTTACCACGTGATCAGCCGTGTCCAATCACGGCTGATCACGCTGTCAATAGGAAGAGCCATTGATCGGCTCTTCCTCACTCGCGTCTGACAGACGCGAGTAGAGGAGAGCCGATCGGCGGCTCTCCTGGCAGGGGGGGGGGGGGGGTCTGCGCTGATTGTTTATCAGCGCAGCCCCCCCGCAGATCACCACACTGGACCACCAGGGATCGCCACTAGGACCACCAGGGAAGAGGCAACATGTGGATGGCCAGGTATGTACCCCATGGCCATCCACATGTGCCCAGTGTGCCAAATCTGTGCCAATCAGTGCCCACAAATGGGCACTGATTGGCACCATCATGTTGCAGTGATGCCCAGCAATGCCACCCTTAGGGGCATCACTGCAAACAAGCAGTGCCATCAGTGCCACCCATCAGTGTCCATTCATGCCAACTATCAATGCCACCTACGAGTGCCCATCCGTGCCACCTATGAGTGCCCAACAGTGCCCGTCAGTGCCGCCGTATCAGTGTCCATTCATGCCAACTATCAATGCCACCTACGAGTGCCCATCCGTGCCACCTATGAGTGCCCAACAGTGCCCGTCAGTGCCGCCGTATCAGTGCCCGTCAGTGCCGCCGTATCAGTGCCCGTCAGTGCCGCCGTATCAGTGCCCGTCAGTGCCCGTCATTGAAGAAGAAAACGTACTTATTTACAAAAAGTTTTAACAGAAGCAAAGAAAAACTTGTTTGTTTTTTTTCAAAATTTTCGGTCTTTTTTTATTTGTTGCGCAAAAAATAAAAACTGCAGAGGTGATCAAATACCACCAAAAGAAAGCTCTATTTGTGGGAACAAAATGATAAAAAAAATTTGTTTGGGTACAGTGTAGCATGACCGCGCAATTGTCAAATTGCGACAGCGCTGAAAGCTGAAAATTGGCCTGGGCGGGAAGGTGTCTAAGTGCCTGGTATTGAAGTGGTTAAGTTAAAAATCAATATTTTTTGCTAGAAAATAACTTGGAACCCCCAAGCATTATATATATTTTAGCAGAGACCCTAGGGAATAAAATGTCAATTGCTGCAATATTTTAAGAAGGGATGGGCTGCCCTTCAGTCCACCTGCCAGCATTTATCCATTAGAATGCATGTGCCTCCACTGTGGGGACACTCATATTTTAGTGTTAGGACCACAGATATTAGGGTGCCGTGACGAGGCTCTGTGGCTTACGCATGCATTTGCAAATGAGTGCGGACTAAACCCCTGTTTTTAACGCGTACGGTTAGGCAGGTCCATTTGGTTGTCTGCGAGCTGGTTGTAAGTAGGCTTTGGTTTTTTCCTGGGCATTCCCCAGGCTTTGTTTGCAAATATTTTATGTCACACTGTATTTGCCCAGCGATCTTTCAAACACACTTCAACGGAAAAAAAAAAAATGAAACAGTAAAGTTTGCCCAATTTTTATTGTTTTAATGTGAAAGAGGATGTTACGCCGCGAGAATCGTGAGAGAATTGTGATCTATCTTCTAAGCAAAAAAATTGTGATTCTCATTTTAGCCAGAATTGTGCAGCTCTACTGTACACTCACTACTAGAGCTGCACGATTCTGGCCAAAATGAGAATCACAATTTTTTTGCTTAGAATAAAAAGATCAGAATTCTCTCACGATTCTTGCAGCGTAAAAATCTTTCACATTATACAGAAAAAAATTGGGCTAACTTTACTAGTTAGGTTTTTTTTTTTTTTTTTTTTAATTCATTAAAGTGTAATTTTTTCCCAAAAAAATGCATTTGAACGACTGCTGCGCAAATACAGTGTGACATAAAATATTGCAACAACCACCATTTTATTCTCTAGGGTCTCTACTAAAAACAAAATTATATTATATTACATTATACAATATAATTTTTTTTAGTAGAGACCCTAGAGAATAAAACTATATTTCAGTTTTTCTTTTTTAATAAATCTGCAAAAATGTCAACAATTATGTGTTTTTCTGTCAATATGGGGTGCTGTGTGTACATTAATATGGAAAAAAAAAATGGCTGCAATACAACAAAGAGTGAAAAATTTAAGGGGGTCTGAATACTTTCCGTCCCCACTGTGTGTGTGTGTATATATATATATATATATATATATATATATATATATATATATATATAAAAATGATTTTAACTTGAAACCAACAGATGTCAGAAAAAGGTTTAGTGTTTAAGTGGTTAAACTTTCCTCATTAACACACCAAAGTATATTCCTTTGATCTAAAGAACAAATTGTTACAATGTTTATACTTAAGTTCCACTGCTAAAGAATGTTGTGATTCTTGGCAGACTGCCCCCTTTTTTTCCCCCCTTCTTTTGAGTTATCGGCTTCAGCAGAGCAGAGAGAATTTTCTGCATAGAAAGAAATCGGGAAATACTTTGTCAAGATTGCAAGGGGGAAAAAAATTGGGATAACTATTCTTAACTTAATTTTAATTCTCGAACGCTTGTATATTTGATTATAGGAAAATTGAATAGAACTCATACATTATTCAACACAAAGACTGAAATGTACCAAATTGGTATCAAGGAAACATTTTACAGAGATGTACAGTTTTAGAAAGTTCCAAAAAAAAAAAAAATTAAAACCACAGCCTTGAATGCGTAGATGACTTTTCAGGAGACAACTTACGATGCGTGAAGACATAGTACTCAGTGAATGACTATTCCAAGTAAAAACATGGCCTAAATACAAAACTGGTTTACTTTCAGCCAGATGTTACAGGGCATATGCTGCACCACCAAAAGACAAATGCTTAATGCGAACAATGCCATGCAACAAGGAACAAAGAACAACATTAGGCTCAACATAATCCCAGAGATTGTTTCCAAAGTACTGCTCATTTTATTACCAAACAAATCACACATGTAGCAGAAAAGCAATCCTTATTTTGTACTGCACTGCTAAACCAGAGACCTCTGAAATAGCATCATAGGCACTGGCACTTAAAGTCATTAAAGGCAAGTAAAAAAACAAAAAAAAAAACAAAGCAAGGCCAGGTATCATGTTGACATCATATACATATATGATTTATACATAGTAACAAGTTTAAAGGATGTCTGCTGATATTATAGAATTTTCACTCGTATAAACGTCTTGTCTGTGCATACTGACATCCCCAAACATCATCTGGCTGATTCTTTCTGGGGAGAACGATTGGTCAAAATGGATTTCCCCAGCCAAATCACCAAAATAAGCCAGTGTCGGGCTGAACTTTTTTTTTTTTTTTTTTTTAAGAGGAACGTATATTGGTTTTGTACACATCCCAGTCTAAATATAAAATAGGACATTCAAAATCTATAGAATTCTAAACAGCCAGGAGGTGGAGCTGTAGGCTTCTTTTAATACATGAAACAATATTACTGAAAGGAACCCATTTCTCCAAAGAGTAATCACAGCTGTAAGACCCCTTTCACACTGGGGCATTTTTTTCAGGCGCTTTTGTGCTAAAAATAGCGCCTGTAAAGCGCCTGAAAAACACCTCCCCTGAAGTCCCAGTGTGAAGGCCCAGAGTGCTTTCACACTGAGGCAGTGCACTGGCAGGATGTTAAAAAAAATGACCTGCAAGCAGCATCTTTGGGGCGGTAAAGGAGCGGTGTATACACCAGTCCTGCCCATTGAAATTAATGGGCACCGCTGCAGAAGCTCCTCGGCAGCGGCGCTACACGGGCCCATTTAACCCTTCATTTGGCCACTAGCGGGGGTTAAAAGCACCCTGCTAGCGGCCGAAAAGCGCCGCTAAAATGGCTGTAAAACGCTGCTAAAGCTAGCAGCGTTTTACCGTCAACGCCCCACCCAGTGTGAAAGCAGCCTAAGGCCCTATGTACACGGGACGCTGCTAAACACATGTTCAGAGGCAGTTGGACGCTTTTTTCAACTGCCCCTGAACTCATTCAATGTTATCCTATGTGACCATGTACACAGTCTAGTTTATTGCCTTTTTTTGCAGTTGCGTTTAACAGCGTTTCTTTGGAAGCAAAAATTGGGTTCAAGCACAGAAGATTTCCACGATTCAGATGCCAAACACGGCTAAAATCGGTACCGGCGTGAGCCGCGTTTTCATTTATAAGCGTTTTTAAAGGTGCCCTGTTTTTTTTACATTAAAAATCTCAAAAATGATGGCAAATGATGAAAAACCATTAATTTTTTTTAAAAAAAATTGTAATTGCTTGCAATGATTCATAGACCATTTATATACCCTAATGAACCCTTGATCCAATCCAGTATACCACTAGAATTGCTGTTATCAGAAGTATAATTGTAATTTGACCCACATGTTGTTTGATTTAAACAAGCAACTTGTGGCAGGTGACGTGGCAAGTGGACAATCCACAACTAGTGGCAGGTGACGTGGCAAGTGGACAGTCTACAACTTGTGGGTGGCAAGTGGACAGTCTACAACTTGTGGGTGGCAAGTGGACAGTCCACAACTTGTGGGTGGCAAGTGGACAGTCCACAACTTGTGGGTGGCAAGTGGACAGTCCACAACTTGTGGGTGGCAAGTGGACAGTCCACAACTTGTGGGTGGCAAGTGGACAGTCCACAACTTGTGGGTGGCAAGTGGACAGTCCACAACTTGTGGGTGGCAAGTGGACAGTCCACAACTTGTGGGTGGCAAGTGGACAGTCCACAACTTGTGGGTGGCAAGTGGACAGTCCACAACTTGTGGCAGGTGACGTGGCAAGTGGACAATCCACAACTTGTGGCAGGTGACGTGGCAAGTGGACAATCCACAACATGTGGCAGGTGACGTGGCAAATGACAATCCGCAACTTTAAAAAAGGTACACTATTTTTTTTCACCTGAAAAGACCAAAAAATGATGGAAAACAATGGAAAAACATAAAAAAAGATAGTTAAAAATGTTTTAATTACTTGCGATGATTCATAGACCATAATAGCCCTTGATGCAATGCAATACACCACTGGCATTGCTGTATCCAAATTATGCTCATTATTGGATCCATTGCAAAAAAAAGCACAGAAATAGAGGCAAACACAAGTAGACTGCTCTCTTTGCTGCTGCTACACACTCTGGTCAAAATGGTCGAATTAGTTAACAAACAATGTTTTTTGAGCTTGGGGAGGGTCTTAAATGAGGTAATCATAATAAACGCTTCTAGACGCAAACGCGGCTAAACGGGCATTTTAAACGCCGGTTTCAAGGTGTCAAAAAAATCTGTTCAGAGGACTTTGCCTCAGCATCCTGTGTACATGGGGCCTAACTCATCTTTTTTTTTTTTAGACCGCTTGGTAGGAGGTTTTAACAAACTGAACCTATATAATACAATAAAGCAAATTTCACACTGGGGCAGGCGGTAAGCGGTGCTTTACCGTTGTTTTTGCGGCGCTTTTCGGCCACTAGCGGGGCGCTTTTAACCGCTGCTAACGGACGAAAAAGGGTTTAAAAGTGCTGCGCTTTGCCAGGGCTGCCCATTGATTTCAATGGGCAGGGGCGCTTTGGAGTGGTGTATGCACCTCTCCTAAAGTGCCTGAAAGATGCTGCTTGCAGGACTTTTTTCAGCGTCGTACCAGCGCACCGCTCCAGTGTGAAATCACTCGAGCTTTCACACTGGAGTGACAGGAGAGGCGCTTTACAGGTGCTATTTTTAGCGCTATAGCACCTGTAAAGCCCCTCAGTGTGAAAGTAGCCTAAGTGTTTATGTGCAAAAGATTGTATATTTAAAAAAAAAAAAAAAAACAATCACCAAACCAATATAGTTTCCCCAGAACTATTGAGTGAATTAAAGGAGAATTACTTTTGGACATTTGCATCGTAATATTAGAAAAAAAAAAAAAAAAAAAACACCCAGTAATAAAGTATGCCCCATGTGTGGTTGCTGTTTTTGCCAAAATGGTTTCATTACTCCCCAACACTACAGCAAGCACTGAACAGCTCTCCACCTCATCCATTCATAAAATATCTTGTATTCTTTTCACTGAAGGTATTCTGTGATCGGAGGAGGGGCAGATGAACGTCACCATATCCAGTGAAAAGACCTACGTTACTTACCGGTAACGTGGTTTCTTTGAACCTTCCAGGACGGAACACCTGAGATAGTAGGCCTGCCGTCCTGGAAGGTGATAGGATAAAGTTCTACGTTACTTCCAGGATGGCAGTTCTACTATCTCAGGCGTGCCATCCTGGAAGGTGATAGAAGAAATAAGCTATTTAGTGAAGGGAGGGGGTGGAGAATGAGTGACCTGATACTCTAGCTGAAACTTAAGCTTCAGGGTTGAGTGTTAGCTTCATTAATACTGTACACTGCATTAAGCAGCAAACAGTTTTAGAAAATGCAACATCACTAGTGGTAACCTATTCCTACGTTTCCTTGGAGTTCAGCTTTAATGGAATATTATGGTTAAAGTTTACATTTAAAAAAAAATTAAATCTCATCCAAAACTGAAAAAGGCAAACTTTGGCCTAAAGATACATTTAAGTGTTAGTGTTATAAATGCACATCTTTTTGCATGTAAAAAAAATATGTGCATTCTTTTTTTCTAGCTTGAAGCCTGGAAAGCATTGCACTCACAATCAGCAGATTGCAAATGCCATGCAGGACTCCTGCAGATTTGTCAATGTATCTGTCTGCTCGTACCTCATACGGGCAGGCAGATACACACTGACAGGAAGAATCAATGAACTACCAGAGCGCTCACAGCACTATGGTAGTTCTTTGAAACTACAAGCCGACAGCCACAAAAGGGATGTTGTTTTCCCCATTTACTGTGAATGACTTACGTGACAGTGGGCACCCAGAGAGGATGCCCGCCTTCTGCAGCAGAGAGGCTGCAGGAACATGCTACATGTTCCAAAAGGTGAACTTCTCCTTTAATCGGTTCTCAGAGCCTGCCCTGCATCTTTTTCTCAAACTCCAGGCACTCCAATATACAAATCTTGACTTTCTCTGCAAATGTTGGGGGTAGCACTGACTGTCGCCTTCAACAACTTTATTATTAGACTTTGAGACTGTCCTCAATGTCTGTTAAGCTGTGTTTCGCTGCACATGTATGGTGTGAACAGGTACATATAGCGTGACCTGTACACACTACGTCCAGTATAGGTGTGCAAAAAAAGTAGCTCAACGGACATGGTATGATCATGTCCTTAACAGGCTGCAGGTGCCAGTGGGCCGGCCTTGACTTTTACTGAGAATTTTCTATGGGTCTTCCAGGTCGTCCATTAAAAATAAAGTATATGTGGATACTAAACAGTCACTACAATTCTTTCAACACTATCTTTAGGGTTAACAAATACTACAAATCAGTCCTCTGTATGCCAAGCACATGAAATCATTTGTCCCAATAGCTGTCTAAGATAGACCTTGGGACTTCACTAAAAAAAAAACATTTAGACTAGAAAAACCTCAGGCAGTAAGCTATACCACTTCAAGTGTTGGAATATCACTAGAACAGTACAACCAAATCTAATTCTTGTACACAGACTTCTGTTTTTTTAGAGACCTTTTTTTTTTTTTTTTCTTCATAAATCAGGATTAATACAAAACTAACATTACATATGTAACCATAGGTCATCAGCTTCACAAGATCCTCAGAGTCTTAGAGATTTTTTTCAATATTCTTTTACTACGTACATAACTATAGAGGCCATCCTGATACAACAGAGCAAGCGGTGAAGTGCACATAATGCTCCTTTCATAGTCCTCAGTAAATACAAAAAAAAAAATGTTATTACCCAGCAGATGGCCACCAAATTCACTCACTTTCCAGTGTGTGTTGGCAGTAATTGACAACTGTAGAGGAAATAACATTTAGTAATAACGTGCTCATACGCAAGGCTCTAGTTTGGGAATGTCTTAGGTTGCTATCCAAATTCTTTAGAAGTTATTTCCAGGCAGAGAGACATCACTGGTGATACTAGGCGTCCGTTGTCTCAGTACAATCTCCATTGGGATACTGCAACACAGTCAAAGCTGTGTCTTCTTGAATGAACTCCTTCACACAGTCCTTCCATCTCCTCCTCCTCCTCCATGAGAAACATTGAGACTTCATTTTGGGCTTTACTTTTCTCAGCTCATCAGTATGTCCGCCCCAGGAGGAAGCTCAGCCGGGAATATCTCTTTTAAAGACCATTTTACCTGTCAACTCTACAGAAAACTGTACATAATCTGACAGTGATAAAACTCCAAAAAAAAAAAAAAAGATTCTAACAAAAACTGTATGTACATTAAAAGGACTCCATTAAGATATAACATAATGGCATACATTAAAGCAGCTCTGTATACTTTAATACATCATTAAAAAGTATTTTCAAAGTAATGTTAATACCTGGATTTGACTAGGTATCAACTGCTTGCAATCTACTAAACATCAGGGTTTAGAAAGGGGGAGGGAGAATTAGCACATGCAGCCAATCAGAAGCACCGAGATGCTAGGGGCATGCTGATAGGAGGAGAGAGGGCAACAGAGAGCTATGCTTATCAGCATGCCGCTTTTTATTTCCTTGTCCATTTCACAGATTTGGGGTTGGAAGGAGACCATTAAGTTATTATGAAACTTCAGTAGAGAAAGTGGAGATCTCCTCCTTTGCTGGCCAGAGCTGTGCAAGTCTTAGGACTAAAAAGGGACAAATGCAAATCCTCTGGCAGGGAAAACATCTCCTATATATGATTTTCACCTGTGTATTTGGCCTGGAATGAAGTTCAACTTTAAAAATGTAAGTAAAGGCCAATATACACCCAAGATTTGAAATGCTGCTTTCCCCCTCCTTATAACAGTGCTGCCAACAGTTTGTAAAATAGCTTTCCCCTGTATCAGTAATGCCGCGTACACACGGTTGGACTTTTCGGCTACAAAAGTCCGACAGCCCGTCCGACAGACTTTCGACGGACATTTGGCGGACTTGCGGCAGACTTTCTAACGAACGGACTTGCCTACATACGATCACACAAAAGTCCGACGGATTCGTACGTGATGACGTACACCGGACTAAAATAAGGAAGTTGATAGCCAGTAGCCAATAGCTGCCCTAGCGTGGGTTTTTGTCCGTCGGACTAGCATACAGATGAGCGGATTTCTGAGTCCGGCGTAGTTACGACGTAAAGATGTGAAGCATGTTTCATATCTAAAGTCCGTCTGATTTTCAACTGGAAAAGTCCGCTGAAAGTCCGGGGAAGCCCACACACGATCGGATTGTCAGCCGTCTTTAGTCCGTCGGACTTTTGTAGACGAAAAGTCCGACCGTGTGTACGCGGCATAAGGGATGCTTCAGCTGATATAACACCAATAACGGAGAAATGGAAGCTGGGGGGTGAAGTCACGGCTCTGGGAATTCAGCCTTGTTGTCGAGTGCTCAACTGACACAGGGGACCCTCAGCTTAGAGATCACGTGAAGGACATGAAGGCAGCATGGACAAAAAAAAAAAGAAGTGGGGAAGCGGCGTTTTAAATATTGGCTATATTAGCCTATACTTCCACTTGAAGGATGAAAAACTCTGCTGCTGTGAAGTATTCTCCAGATATTCCAATGAATATGGAGAAGTCACAATTAGCAGTCGTGCCAGGGATGAGGGAGAAACCTCTTTACTGGGGTCTCAGAAAACTATAAAGGACCTTGTGGTCAACTTGGACCTGCAGCTACATAACCTTTAAAGGAAAAATTATATTTTTGAGCACAGTTTCACTTTAATGGTAGCATTGCCTGATATACAGTAGGTCTTCAAAGGCTCTAGCTGTATTTTTTAACCTACCTGTGAAGACCAAATGAATAAAGCATACTGATTTAAACAGCTTTGAATTAACATATAGCTTTGATAAAAAAGGGACTTTACATTGGATAGAACAAGAAAAATCTTCAATAATATGAGACTCACCGTTCCGCGATACATCAAGTTCTACCAGCTGCATGAAATTTGCTATCTCTGGAGGAAGTCGCTGGATTTCATTATCACTAAGGCCAAGTTTTCTTAATTTCACAAGCTGAAAAAATTGCTGGAAAAACAAAACAAAACATGTTATTTTAACCTTAATGCAAAAGGTAATGCATACCACCTAAGATCTACCTAATGTCAATGTTCTTGCAACATATTTTTTGAAAAAGGCAGCAAAACAATAAAATAAAAATTTTTTATGAGTGCTTTAAGGCATTCTAATTAGTGTCCAACTGTAAAACCTATTTTTCTGCACAGCCAGTACATCAGTAGCCCACCACTAATAAGGCTGGTCACCAATTTTAAGATCTCCTTAAAGCGGAAGTGTAACCTAGAATTACTCTGTAAACATTAAAAAGCCATAAAATGCATGGACCTTAATAAATGTATTTTTGAATTCTGTCCATGCTCCGGCTGTCCAGCAATCAGCATTGGAGATCTTAAAATGTTAAAAAGTATAGCATCTGATTCGGTGTGCAGCTTCTTCTCAAAAGGCATGCTGTGATAGTAATTACCTGGCAATGCTGCCAGTTCCCTATTTAGAGTAGCAACGCCATTGATGGTGATCTGCAGTTTTCTGCATTGCCGCTCAGTCTGGGCATGTTTGGAACTTCCCCTCTGCTCCAGGGCAAGCCGCCCCATATGGAGGCGACTCCTGCACGTCACGAAGAGCGGCTCAAAGATCATGACTGGCAGTGAAGCATATCCTCATTTATCCTCGATCAGTGTGGTGGTATATGTGAGTATCTGGGTGGAGCTCTGGCGGTCATGAGGGTTGTTTAAAAATAAAAAGTAACCAACATTATGTGAAACAAATCCAAGAAAAAACATTGCTTGCTTTCATGTGTTTTAAAGCGGAGTCTCACCCAGAAATGGAACTTCCACTGTTCAGATTCCTCCCCCCCTCCGGTGTAACATTTGGGGGAGGGGGAGCAGATACCTGTCAAATAGATCGGCTTCAGGTGCAGACATCGTTGGCTCCCTGGGCAGGTAAGTGCCCTTATATTAAAAGTCAGCAGCTACAGTATTTGTAGCTGCTGACTTCATTTTTTTTTTTCCACCGGCAGAACTCCGCTTTAATTCCTATAATGCGATTTGCATTTAGATTAACATCACGTGACCAGAGCTCCACCCACAAATGGCACACAGACTTCCTGAAGAAATTAAAAAGGATCACGTGACTGACTCTAAACAAACCAAATAAACGTTACATAGACGGTAAGGTTGAATAAAGAACCAGTACATCCAGTTCAACCTGTGGTGTGTTTATGTCAATGCATGTCTTCTAAATCACCAATAGATGTACCTTGATTTTAAATGACACTATAAAACTACATATACTGTATATTAAAACATGTGCACATGGGTTGAATGACACATTAAGCTTTAACAACTGTGCCATTCTACCTGGCTGTAAATAAACCAAATTTGTTGCTAAGGTAGACCAGTGTGTCATACAACCGCAGCTAAATCTAAAAGAAAATTGTAGAGAGGTTATACAAATTAGAGATTTTAATGTGCGAGACTGAAATAAAGTTGAATGGTGGGCTGGAGCACAAATTACAGCGAGGGAAAAAAAAAAAAACGTATTTGATCTCCTGCTAATTTTGTACATTTGCCCACTGACAAACGATCGGTCTATAAATTTAATGGTAGGTTTATTTTAACAGTGAGAGACTGAACAAAAAAATATCCAGAAAAACTCATTTCAAAAAAGTTAAAAAAATAGATTTGCATTTTTTTTTTAAAAAGGAGTGAAATAAGTATTTAATCCCCAATCAGCAACATTTATGGCTCCTAGGTGTCTTCTATACAGGTAATGAGCTGAGGTTACAGTAGGAGCACTCTCAAAGGGAGTGATTCTAATCTCAGCTTGCTACCTTTAAAAAAGGCACCTATCCTCAGAAGCAATCAGATTCTAATCTCTGCACCATGGCCAAGACCAAAGAGCTGTCCAAGGATGTCAGGGACAAGCTTTTAGACCTATACAAAGCTGGAATGGGCTACAAGACCATCGCCAAGCAGCTTGGTGAGAGGGTGACAACAGTTGGTGCGATTATTCGCAAATGGGAAAAAAAAAAAGAACTGCCAATCTCCCTCAGTCTAGGGCTCCATGCAGGATCTCACCTCGTGGAGTTTCAATGATCATGAGAAAAGTGAGTAATCAGCTCAGTACTACACGGGAGAATCTTGTTAATGATCTCAAGGCAGCTGGGACCATAGTCACCAAGAAAACAATTGGTAACACACTACGCCATGAAGGACTAAAATCCTGCAGCGCCCACAAGGTCCCCCTACTCAAGAAAGCACATGCACAGCCCTGTCTGAAGTTTGCTAATTAACATCTGAATGAGTCAGAGGAGAAAGTGTTGTGGTCAGATGAGACCAAAAATAGGAAGGAAGGAAGGAAGGAAGGAAGGAAGGAAGGAAGGAAGGAAGCCCATGACTCCAAGAACACCATCCCTACTGTCAGACATGGAGGTGGAAACATGCTTTGGGGGTGTTGTTTTCTGCTAAGGTGACAGTACAACTTCACAGCATCAAAGGGACGATGGATGGGGCTATGTACCATTAAATCTTGGGTGAGAACCTCCTTCCCTCAGCCAGTGCATTGAAAATGGGTCGTGGTTGGGTACTTCAGCAAGACAATGACCCTAAAAACATGGCCAAGGCAACAAAGGAGTGGCTCAAGAAGAAGTACATTAAGGTTCGGGAGTGGCCTAGCCAGTCTCCAGACCTTAATCCCATAAAAAATATGTGGAGGGAGCTGAAGGTTCAAGTTACCAAACGTCAACCTCGAAACCCTAATGACTTGGAGAGGATCTGCAAAGAGGAATGAGACAAAAACCTGGTGGCTACAGGCTACAAGAAACATTTGACCTCTGACTGCCAACAAGGGTTTTGCCACCAAGTACTAAGTCATGTTTTGCGAAGGGGTCAAATACTTTTTTCACTCATTAAAATGCAAATCAATTTATAACCTTTTTGAAATGCGTTTTTCTGGATTTTTTTGTTATTCTGTCTCTCACTGTTAAAATAAACCTACCATTAAAATTATAAACTGATCATTTCTTTGTCAGTGGGCAAATATAAAAAATCAGCA
The DNA here is from genome assembly GCA_037952835.1 of Lithobates septentrionalis. Lineage (NCBI taxonomy): Eukaryota > Metazoa > Chordata > Amphibia > Anura > Ranidae > Lithobates > Lithobates septentrionalis. The sequence continues at coordinate 365,535 of JBBDGP010001506.1, read as the reverse complement.
AGGGATCAAATACTTTTTCCCCCTCACTGCATTTTGTTGAGGGGGGGGGGGGGGTTGGGGGAAGCACTATTTACCCTATTCCCCATTTCAGCAGCCTCCAATGCTGTCCTTCTCCCCCCAAAGGCTCTGTGGTTGGTCCCTCTACATCATCATTAACAATGTAGGGCTGCCAACCCTGCACTGCATGTCCCCCTAGACCAGGGGTCTCCAAACATTCTAAACAAAGGGCAAGTTTATTGTTCTTCAGACTTTAGGGGGCTGGACTGTGGCCAGCAGAATTGGAAATTTTCCTGGCATCAGTGGGAGTAAACATCGCCACATTTGGTATTGGGGAGGAATAGTGCCTCGTTGTTGGAATCATTGAGAAGAATGGTGCCCCATTGTTGGTGTCAGTTGGCAGGATAGGGTCTCATATCAATGAGAGGAATATGCCCCAAGGGCCAGATAAAGGCAAGAGGAGGGCCACAGTTTGGAGACCACTACCCTAGACTAAACAGGCTTCTAACCCTTGCAGTGCAAGGGGGCCCTACTGCAAGGGTATTTTTTGTTCCACCCTGGTGTTCAGCTTCGAGGTTTTGTTCAGGTCCTGAATTATCTCTTTAAAAAAGAAGTTCACCTTTTGGGAAAAAATAATAAAAACATACATATTTTTTGCAGGAAAAAAAAAATTGCATTTATTAATGTTTTTCCCCAAAGGGCTTAGAAAGCATTGCACTTGTGGTCAGTGGATCAGGGTTGCAATGCCAGACTACTGCAGACAAGCCCTGTAACTCAGCCCATACCTCCGTATGGGCTGGCTGTTCACAAGCTGCAAGGCTAGTGAATGAACTTATGAGCAACCTTGCAGTCCATTCAGAACTGCAAGCCGGCAGCCACAATGGCTGACGGTAGTTGTGGTTTATGCATTCACAGTGACTGAATGATGCAGCCGTGTGGGTAGAGCCCTGCGCAACCACGTTATTTTTCAAATAGTGACAGCGGTCACAGGGAGACTATACCCTGCTTGCTGTCCCGGGAGGGGAGGGAGAGAGGCTGCAGCTGCTGGAACATGTTCCAAGGTGAATTTATACTTTAAGAGTCCCAACTTCCTATTTAAGCACCTAGCACTAAGCAAGGGACACCAAGTTTTACACTCCTAACCTGCTGGGACTGCTTGTAGGGCTGTGCTGCAGATCCAATTTTTTTTTATACACAGGTTTTATTATTGCTTGATCAATATTGCTTGAGGTTGTGAAACATTTTGCTGAAAATATGGAGCTTGGTATACTGCAGATGACATGTTTTTATCTGTTATGTAGAGTACAGTCCTGCACCTGTTGATGGACAATACACAGTTGCGACAGCGGTTGGCAGAAGGATCCACAGTGACCAACAGGGGGACAAGATATCTGGACGCACTGTTGCAGAACTCCAGACAATGCTCCCGAGTTAATATTTCCCGACCGCCCACCAGACAAGCAAGTCTTTATCCTTTTCTTTACAAAGTATCTGCTATGGATTTCTTTTAGGATTGCTACAGGGTCACTTTAAAAACACTGCAGAGAGCTGTGAACTAAAGCTACCCATAATAACAAATTAAATCTAGAGATTAAGCTGAGAACACATTTCTAGCTGTCTGACATGGATTAGTCAGGCCACTGCACTCTGTGCCTTTGTATACTGTAGGGAACAACTCTTAACCTTGAAAGCAGAGTGCACAGTCTAATTATTGTGCTATCTAGTTTTTCCACACATGGCAAGCAGTAATAACAATGAGGAGGAGGTAAGTGGCATTTTTTTTATAACGGCAAGCTATTGAGCAAGCACTTTGTGCTGTAGAATATAGAAAGGCCTACATGGCTGTTTATTGCACTTATGTAGGAGTTAAAAGCAGCAGAAGCAGAGAACACAATCTATTTAGTTAATGAAGGGATTTGAAAGTTTTTTTTTTTTCTTTGAAGATGAATTACTCAGAATTAAACCAGGCCAGTTCTGTCATTTCTCACATGCATGTAAAATCCACATTTTTTGCTAGAAAGCTACTTCGAACTTCTACACATTATATCTTTTTTGAAGGCAGAGACCCTGGAGAATAAAACTGTGGTCGGTGCAATTTTTTTTTATGTCACATGATGCTTGTGCAGCCATTTTTAAAATGCAATTTTTCAGGAATAGATGTTAATGAATTTTAGTGCACACAAACACAATATAATACCCATTTTGTTTGGTGGAATATACAAGATGATGTTATGCTGAGTAAATTGATACCAAACATGTCATGCTTTAACCACTTCAGCTCCGGAAGATTTCACCCCCTTCCTGACCAGGTCATTTTTGCAATACGGCACTGCGTTTCTTTAACTGACAATTGCGAACATGCGGCACTGTACCCAAATAAAATTGATGTCCTTTTTTCACCACAAAATAGAACTTTTGGTGGCGATTGATCACCTCTGCGGTTTTTATTTTTTGCGCTATAAACAAAAAAAAAATTAGGGATTTTGAAAATAGCTATAAAGCATATCCAATGAAAATAAAATGTATAAAAAAAAAAAAAAAAAGTCTTCATTAATTTAGCCCAATTTGTATTCTGCTACATATTTTTGGTAAAAAAAACAAAAAACCCAAGCAGCGTATATTGATTGGTTTGCACAAAAAAAAAGTTATAGCATCTACAAACTATGGGATATATTTATGGACTTTAATTTTTTTTTTTTTTATTGTTTTTACTAGGAATGGCGGCGATCAGTGATTTTTAGTGGGACTGACATTGCGGCGGACAGATCTGACACTAAGTGACACTTTTTGGGGACCAGTGACACAAATAGTGATCAGTGCTATAAAAAAAAAAAAAAGTAGTCACTATATAAAATGACACTGGCAGGGAAGGGGTTAATATCTGGGGCAATCAAAGTGTTAAGTGTGCTGCTAGGGAGTGATTTATAACTGAGTGGGGGGTGAACTGACCGATTAGCAGGAACACAAGATCTCCCTCTCCCTTTCTGAGAAAACTGCGGTCTGCCTTGTTTACATAGGAGAGGCGGAATGGCGGTCAAGTACGTGATTTTGTGCTTAAGCCCTGCCGCAGTATATGTACATGAGGTGGTCCTTAAGTGGTTAAAATTGCACATGCCCATAGAATGGCGACAAACTGCAGCATTTAAAAATTTCCATAAGCGACGATTTAAAAGCCTTTACAGGTTACATAGTAATGGTGCTAGAATTATTGCTCTCATTCTGACGTTTGCGATGACGCCCAAATATGTACCGTCCTCCCCTTTGTGTTACCCAGGCCACACAGTTGGCAGTGGTCTCGGGCTCCTCGATCACACTGGAGAACTCGGGAATGGCGGCGGGGGCCTCTGCACCCTGTAAAAGGGAGCTGGCAGTTGTCTGTCCGCTATGTAAACCGGTTGTCCTTGGTGTGATCTAAAGCGCAGTGTGGAGTTTATTAGGTGGATTCCCCGATAGTGCCGCTTTTTCTTCTTTTATACAATACATACTGCACATTACCCACCCTGGAAGTTCGGGAGCTGTACTAAAGGAATCAATCACAGAGGAGCCAGTAGAGCTACTGCACTGGGTTTGGTCCCCATAGATGACCTAAAAGCACAGAAGAATTTTTGGCCATAAGGTAAAAGGAGTCCAACATATTTGGCGAGTGTGAAATTTTACACTAGCCCAGCTGGTGGAAATATTGGCATTGTTGGTTACACGGAGCACAGCAGCACTCTCTTTATTTGCACTAATAAGGACTTTATATGCACTTTAAATTATTGTCACTTTACATTTATGTTTATGTTAAATCTTTATGAATGTACCTCTATTGTTGCCACTCAATCATAGTTGGGGTATATAAGAACATACATAAGCAAAGTTAATCCATTGACATTTTCTACATCCAAGGTTATTGACCCAAGAATTTAATACGGGTGTAGTCCAATAGTAATTAGCACATGGAAGGAGCAGACGCTGTCTATTAGTTATTCAAGGAGGGTTAATTACTCTCTTTGAGATAAACACAAGAACTATGCACAGGAGAAAGGACAGCTCCAAATTTTTCATCATTTTACATCATGAACAGATATTTTTTGGCACTTATTGAACAGATATAATGAAAATAAGAGACGTTCATTGTCAGGGTTTACATACACTTTAGGCAGGCCAGCAGGATATATTGATTATTCATATTTACTATGAGAGAAATCTCAAGGTTCTGGACCTCTTTTAGAGAAAACTAGCTTTCTAGCGGTCATACTGAAGATTTGCCTTCATCACTTTCATTGTCGTTCAAGTCATTGACTCAGAACAAGTATAAAAATGAGAAACTGATTTTTCCTGAACTGTGACACTGAAATTCTTAAAATAGGCAGAGCCAGGAAATCAGGATTTTCAGGTGGTGGCTGGTGAAGGCAGCATTCACATTTCTCTCATTTGCTTGCAAACCTGGATGGCTGAAGCTCAAATTCCACACATCTCCGAATAATGTAGTGGCTCACACCCTTCCCTTCACCTGCCCTGGTCAGTTAGGAGTTCTTGCTACTCTAAAGCCATACATCCATAAAGCCAATGGCTGTGAGCACTGATCAGTGTGGGGCTGGTGGTGTTTGGGGGAAGTCAGTATACAATAGTACAGTGGGGGAGATCACCACTGGGTTAAACAAAATGAAAATTTGCAATGTGTATCGGGCTTAAAGTGTTACTAGAGCCAGTACCCTTTCCATTCACTAGATCTAGTCTCCCACAGTACACTTAACAAGGAAATGCATTTTTTTTAGTAAATATAAACTGCTAAATACATTTTCTTCCCCATCAGCAGTATATAGCAGTCTTGTGACTATCAGTGTCCAGCCGAGCACTGGTTAAAGCTTGTAGGAGGACTTTTCATTCTCCTCCGACTGTCCTTTGAGGGTGCATGACCCCTTACCCTCTGTCTGGACAGTGTTGATCACATGCACCCTCCCCCAAAAAAAAAAAAAAAAAAGCAATACACACCAAACTGAGCAAGTGCAGGGTGATTCCAAGGCTCTGGACGATCAGCAAATGGATTGGGGACAGTAAAAGAAGGGGAGGATTGGAGAGGGGGATCTGAGAAGACAGGATCAAACAGCCTTTTTACAGAATAAAGAATAGGATGAGTAGCGCAAGTCCTCACACCAAACTCAATATACAAATATATATATATATATATATATATATATATATATATATATATATATATATATATATATATATATATTAGCTTTTATTTATTCATGCAACCATTATCCCAAAAAGGAAAAAAAACAGTTTGCTGTAACTGATTATAAAGTTTGAGCTGGAGTTTGGCTTCTATTTGTTCATGTACATAATCTGCTAATACATTTAACCCTCCCCCCACCAAGACTGACAATGCGGTCAGCTGTGACTCCCGAGTCGAGTCTCAGTAATATTGGTAGTGTGTTACTGGCCAGAGCACTAGGTAAAAGCAGAGGGGGGGGGGAGCCAAAAAGAAAAAAACTGATGCAGCCACCCCTAGTCAGCTACAATATAATACATTGTGACAACAATAGGCACATAATAGGTACTCTTTATGGAGGTATCCGGGGTCTATAAGACCACAAATTCCCCCTTTTCACTTGAAAGCATTCAAACACACCAAGATCTGCATTTTTGAATACCTTAGATTTTCAAAAAAATGGGGCAGGTAAGTTGCTTAAGTTTCTTCGGGTCTCCAACTAGCCGGCGCCCGGCGGACGTACTGGCTAGTAGCTTGGGTTTCCCTGTGTGAGCCATGGAAGGGAAGGGATATCTCCTCCCACTGCTTGTAACAACAACCGAGTTGTTCAGTTATTACAAGAGCCGACCATCGGCTCCAAAAATAAAAATCGGTACCGGGGTGATGTCCAGGTACAACCAATTGAAGTCAAAAAGACATGATTTGGAGGCAAGTGGTCAACTAATACAATTGCAGGAGAGCTTGTTCTTTTAAAAAACATACTTATTGGCTAGATCACCAGAAAATAAACGAAAGAAAGCCAACAAAATAAAAACAAATGCAACCATCGCATCTAAGAACAGGTAAGTTACAACATAAGAAATGCTTGCTGTTGGGTTTAATACTGCTTTAAGTATATACAGAAAACAGAATCGCACAAAAGCTTATAACCACAAAACAGGTGCATCAAGTCTATTTAAAAGCAAAAAATAAAAAATACACACACACACACACACACACACACACACACACACACACACACAAAAGGTGTGCCTACAGCATAAAATAAATGGTCTACCAGATGCACTATTTCTTGGCATGATACATTGGCTCCTAATGAGCAACATAAAATAGGTTACTCCATCCCCGAAGGGCTGGGAGACTGTTTGGTATGCCGTGTGCTCGTTCTCCTCACTGGATACATAGTACGCTACAGGTTTACTCCCCAGCTTACATAAATGTTACATTCTGGGCAACTACATACACTGAATCTTAATAATCAAAGCTCCATACTTTGATACATCACAGTTTAGCATGGTATTACGGTAGCAAGTCTGAGCTACTTGTTACGTAATAGAATTTAATAACTATGTGCATTTTTCTCATATCAGATTTTTTTTTAGCTCATCATTCAGGGGGCAGAAAATAGACTGACCGGGAGTAGGAATGTTTATGCAATGGTGAATTTACATAGCAAAGATGTTGTGTAATGCAGGGAAGATCTATAGAGCAAACCGGTACCAGTTTATAGTATAAACACATACGGGTTACCTAGGAGAAATGGAATCCTCGCAATGAAGCTACAAACGTAACTGAGGTTTTTTTTTTTTTTTTTATCTCTGTGCAAAAGTTCTGAGGATAGTGCACAAAACTCCTTATTCAATTACTGCAAAAATGTTCTCAAACTGTAGACTTCTAATAAAACCTAGTAGTTAGAATCAACGAGAAGTTCTACATTTTTGTTACTTGAGCTGCCCACCCAAAATAATATGTTTTTATAAGAAAAATCTACAGTCTGTAATTGCTTCACCTGCCAAAAGGATATAAAATTCTGTTCAACCACTCTTATTATCCAGACATCCCTGCCAGATATCAGAGCTAGATCTATGACCTAATTTTTCTATACTTCAACTGAAACTAAAAAGTCTTTTTTTTTTTTTTTTTGAATAAACAAACACACACACACACACACACACACACACACACACACACACACACACACACACACACACACACACACACACACACACTATACTTACCTGCTCTGTGCAGTGGTTTGCACAGAGCAGCCCAGATACCCCTCTTTTGGCTCTCCCCTGGCCCCTCCCTCCTGTTTAGTGTCCCCACAGCAAGCAGCTTGCTATGGGGGCACCCGAGCCGTGCCACAGCTCTGTGTGTCTATTCAGACACAGAGCCACAGCCCCGCCCCCACTCTCTCCTCACTAGCTCACTGACTAATTGACAGCAACAGAAGCAAAAGGCGCTTCACTGCTGTCTCAGCCAATGAGGAGGGGAGTCCCAGACAGCCGAGTCTCTTGTGCAACATCGCTGGATCGAGATGGCGATTAGGCAAGTACTAGGGGGGCTGCTACAGACATATGGCTTTTTATCCTAATGCATAGAATGCATTGGGATAAAAAACCTTCTGCCTTTACAACCACTTTAAAGCGGGAGTCCCGCGAAAAAATTTTTTTTAGATGTCAGCAGCTGCAAATACTGCAGCTGCTGACTTTTAAAATAAGGTCACTCACCTGTCCCGGGGTCCAGCGATGTCGGCACCCGAGACCGAACCGTCCCTCGATCCTCAGGTGCTGCCGCCGCCATTCTCAGTGAGGGAATCAGGAAGTGAAGCGTTGTGGCTTCACTTCCAGATTCCCTACTGTGCATGCGCGAGTCGCGCTGCGCTTTCTCAATGGTCCCCGCTATCTCCTGGGACCTGTGTCTTTCCCAGGAGACAGCAGGGGAGTGCGGGAGGGGGCGTGACTCCCATGGGAGTCTATTCCCGGAAGTGGGTGCAGATACCTGTCTTAGACAGGTATCTGCACCCCCCTCCCCCCTGAAAGGTGCCAACTGTGACACTGTGAAACTGTCCCACTTTTGGGTGGAACTCCGCTTTAAGTCAAGCAGTTCAGCTAGGCCAAAGACCCCAGGCCTGCTGACTGGACTATCATGGAACAGCAACACACTGAAGAGGTCATCTTTGTTCCCCCCCCCCCCCAGTAAACATGTACACAGTTTCATCCTGCCACCATTGTTCAAAGCAATAAAGACGTAATTATTATGGATTATTATGGAGTGCGAACCCTTCCATTATTCCTAGAGCAAGCGCTAATTGATATAAGGTTACAGAAATTTAAAGACAGATTCAAGTGGTTCTAAATAAAGTAGTATAGTGCAGCGCTGATGAAAATGAAATAAGCAATAAAATTATACCAATATAAAGTGGATATGATAAATGAATATTCAAAACAAAAATACACAGCAATAAAATATCACAACGATAACGATAAAATAGTATAAACCAACAGTGTTAGTGCATATAAAGTGCATAAAGTCCATATATGACATCAAATATAGTGACTGTGAATCTGTGTGAACTGCTTGTCTGTAGATAATCCACCACCGTAAGGAAAGGGGCTTACCAGACAGGTTGAACCCAACTAGGCATATGCCTGATGAGTCAACCAAGCTTTTGGTGTAACACACCCAAGGAGGTACAGCAACCATGACTTCCAAAGTAGACCAAATCAGATAGGGATCTGTGACCGTTTTGACATCAGTATCTGTATTTGAGAAGACATTAAAAGCATTGGATAAAATCAAAGCAACGCAGTGGCATCAGCAGCAGAGCCCGTCCCGACGTTTCGTCCTAATAAAGGGGGTTATTATTCAGTTCTCTACGCATTTGGAGAGTATATTGTGATAAATCAGCAAATATTTGAAGGTGTGAATATGGATCAGGTAGGGACTGCCCACTTCTGGATTTCCGCATAATTTGTTCCCCGATATGGTAAAAGTGTATGCGTAAAATCATATCCCTTTGGATGGTGTCAGGCAGGGATGGCGGTTTCGGCAAACAGTGGGTATGGTCAATCACCATTATTTATAACCAATATTTGTTAGGTCAGGCAGTAATGCTTTGAGAAGCCCATTTGCATAGCCCGCTAGCTGATGGGATTGCACTGTTTCCGCAATTCCTCTGATTTTTATGCTGTTAAGATGCGACCGGTCCTCCAGCTTGGGTTTGATCCAAGCGTGATCCTCAAGATTATCCTCATGTGCATCCACTGGGTCGTTTACAGTTGATGCAAAACCCCCCAGTTGGTTTTCAATTTGTGACATTCTGCCTGAAACTGAGAATATATCAGCATGTAGGCGCTGCATAATGGATAGCATATCTGACTGCAGAGAATTCCTTAGGGTGGACAGCATGTCTTTAAGTGTAGTGTCTAGTATAGCCTGATAATTAGTAGGGAAGCTGGCAAATGGGTCAGGAGCACTACAGGGGTTAACAGTATGCACATTGTTTAGGCTCACCTCTGGCGTTGCTGTATGGTCTGTGTCCAGTCTCATCCTAGCTTTAGCAGGGCTGCCTGCCAGTGGAGTGCCTGGGGAAGAAAAGGGCAAGCCTTGCTCAGGGTTGGCGAGCTCCATAAAGCCATCCTCTCCATCTTCTGTATTTTGGCTCAGATTGAAAGCTGAGAGGGGAGAGATGCAGACGCTGCAGCCACGGCGCCATCTTGGATTCGTCCGGCGGTGTTCCGTGCATCCCCCCCTTGCAGACAGTCCCATTCTGCGCTTGCATTTGGGGCAATGCACTTGTATGGCTGTCAAATTGGGAGCTAAGGGGGTGTCCATGCAGCAAATTGAAATAAATGGGACTGCCTGCATGGAACACCTGTGCATCCCAATGCAGGTAAACATGGCTCTCGCATGGGCGTACACTATAGCATGCTTGTGTGAATGAGGCCTTAAAGTCTCTTACCTGCCTGTCTGCACATATATACTGTGCACAGTACATGTGCACAGGAGTGAAGCTATCATGGCTCAGCAAATCAAAATGGCTGAAGATTAGAAGCTGGAAGAAAACTAGCAAAAGGTAGCAGCAGCTGGCGAGGGAGCTCCAGGACACCATAGCGGGGCGAGTACAGTTCATCTATAATCCAGCTAAAGAAGAATTATATATATATATATATATATATATATATAGATATATAGATATAGATATAGATATAGATATAGATATAGAGATATAGATAGATAGATAGATATATATATACCGTATATACTCGAGTATAAGTCGAATTTTTCATCACATTTTTTTGTGCTGAAAGTGCCCCCTTCGACTTATACTTGAGTCAAGCACTTTTCTGCAGCAAAAAAATTCATTTTCCGAACCGACTTTGGGGCCCGCTATCTCAGGGCCACTTGGTGCTAGGAACCCCAAATTTGGTATGCAAACCCAGTGGAACTGGTATCACAACATATCCAAAGATGAAGTTCCTAGCACTAAGTGGCCCTGAGATACGGGGCCCCAAAATCGGTTCGGAAAATGTCATTCTCTGCTGAAGAAAAGTGCTTGACATTTTCTGAACCGACTTTGGGGCCCCATATCTCAGGGCCATTTGGTGCTAAGAACCCCAAATTTGGTATACAAACCCAGTGGATCTGGTACCATAACATATCCAAAGCTGGGGTTCCTATCACCAATTGGCCCTGAGATACGGGGCCCCAAAACCGGTTCGGAAAATGTCATTCTCTGCTGCAGAAAAGTCAGTGAACTTATTTTTGGGGCCCTGTATCTCTGGGCCACTTGGTGCTAGAAACCCCAGCTTTGGAAATTTTATGGTGCTAGTTCCACTGGGTTTGCACACCAAATTTGGGGTTCCTAGCACTAAGTGGCCCTGAGATACAGGGCCCCAAATTCGGTCAACTGTGTCCATCTGCAGCAATGTCATTTCAGGACCCTTTGGGTTCAGAGACCCCAAATTTTGGCTGCAGCTAGGGGGCATCTAGGAACCCTTAACTACCGAGTTTGAAGTTCAGGGGACCTATGGCTGCAAATGGGCACAGTGATGCTGCAAATGGGCATTGTTGACCCTCTTTTCCACTTACAGTAGCTGTGCATTTCTCACCCTCGTCTTATACTCGGGTCAATAAGTTTTTCCCATTTTTTTTGTAGTAAATTAGGGCCTCGACTTATACTCGGAACGACTTATACTCGAGTATATACGGTATATATATATATATATATATATATATACCCAACAGTAAAATTGCACTTTTTTTTATTTTTTTATTTAATACATGCCTGAAAATTCTACTTTCAAATGGATCTAGTGCCAGATATACTTTCATGTTAAGTGTATGCATGCCGAACAATGTACAGGTGTTCTATTACAAGTGTTTAATTACTTGTAAAAAAAAAAAAAAAAAAGCAAGCACTAAAGTCTTGCAGATAATGCCTTCATCTTCATTTCTAACCAAACTCAACAACATGAAATCCATACTCCGGCTTTTTTGTACTCCAAAGACTGCAGGCCAGAGGATGCCTGAGCTCATCACCAGTCTAAGTCCATTGTGGAGATTTTTCCCTCATTTTCTGTCCCTGTGACACCCATACAAAAAATATGTCAGGAGTGATCAATCACCAAAAAAGGAAGGCAAAGCATGCAAAAAAAACACTCAGACGATGTTCTAACTCATGCCCTCTCTACTAAACTATATTGTCTGTTTCCACTGGAGAAATTTACTGTCACTTCCTGTCCTGGCAGGAAATAAGGAAAACCTTCCCTATTGGGACACAGATACCTGTCAGAGGCTCTTGTCCCTTTTTTTTTTTTACTCTATTCAAAATCTGATCTGGGGGACCCGGAATCTGATCTCCGGGTCCCCAACGCCACCATCTTGCTTGTAGGAAGCCAGCTGTGACTTTCTGTAATGTGTCCCAGGAGGTTCCTGGTGGGGAAGGGGGTGTATTGCAAACTTCTGCTACTATTGCCTAGAACAGGAATCTCCACACTTTGTAAAGGGCCAGTTTACTGTCCTTCAAAACTTAAGGGGGGGGGGGGGGCAGACTGTGGCCAGTGGGAGTAAAACATGCCCCATCAGTGACAGATCATTGATCTCAATGTGAGGAATAGTGCCCCAATGTTGATATTAATGAGAAGAATAGTGTCCCATTTTTGGTGTCAGTAGGGGGGTGGTGCTCCATCATTGGTGTCAGTGGGTGGCAAAGTGCCCCAAGGGCCAGATAAAGGCAAAGGGCCACATCTGACCCCTGGGCTACAGTTTAGAGGCCATTGGCATAGGCAATCCAAACAGGCGTAGAAGCAGGTACCTGTCAAAACTAGATATCCATTACTAGGGAAAAAAAAAAGAAACGTTTCCAAATGTGGTAAAGGAGGGGAGAAGAGAGATGAAAGGGAAGCTTTTTAAAAAAAACAAAAAACAAACAAACAAAAAAGGGAAAGATCTGCTTCAATCCTTTACGTTGCCCAAAAACTTTTATTTGTAATACAATCCACCCCCTTTATCAATAAACAAAGCTCATTTTTCAGAGGAATATGCTTATGACTTAGGCCGGTTTCACACTGGGTGCGTCGGCGGTAAAACGCAGCTATTTTTAGCAGCGCTTTACCGTCATTTTAGCAGCGCTATTCGGCCGGGTGGTTTTACCCCCTGCTAGCGGCCAAAAAAGGGTTAAAACCGCCCGCAAAGCGGCTCTTTGCCGGCGGTATAGCCGCGCTGCCCCATTGATTTCAATGGGCAGGAGCGGTTTAGGAGCGGCGAATACACCGCTCCAAAGATGCTGCTTTCAGGAGTTTTTTTTACGTCCTGCAAGCGCACCGCTCCTGTGTGAAAGCCCTCGGGCTTTCACACAGGAGACACAGCAGCGGCTGTTTCAGGGCGCTTTGCAGGTGCTATTTTTAGCGATGTAGTGGCTGCAAAGCGCCCCAGTGTGAAAGGGGCCTAACTATAAAAAGACCCGAGGCACAGTATTAAAAGAAAATGCTATTTTATGCAAACAAATGTTAAAACTGCTCAATGTTACAGTATGCAGTTCTAGGTAAATCTTTTAATGAAATGGAATCCCAACGAAAAGGCTCTTAAAAGGAAACCTATATTTGATATACAAAGAACCCCTGAGCTAAAAAGTAACATATCATGTGAAAATAATCTTTAGTTATGTAACCAAGGTTAGAGGGGAAAATAGATTTTAGGAACAAAGGGCTTCTGGTTAGCTATAGGAAGTGAGGTTTTCATATCAAACCTGCCTTAGGACTACATGAGCAAATTGAATTCTTTGCTACTGCAAGACTTAACCACTTGATGGCAGCCACTTCATTTGGAGCACACGTAAAGCTACAGTTAAGGGATTTTTTTTTTTTTTTTTTTTTTTTTTACAAGTGTGTGCTGTGCTGGTGACTGCTTTTTACAATAGAAAGAAATCCTTAGTCTGCCCCTGGATACCCCACACAGTGGTGATGCTGTGGGAGTGAATATGAGCAGCTGCACCTCATCACTGGTACTCATCAAAAGTACAGACTATACTTTTGCCTCTGTGCTTCATTCATAGCACCTGTACTATAGGTTCCCACAATGCAAAGTGTTTTGTGAACGGAAGAGGCATCTGCCCCGTATTTATCAGCCATTTTGGCTGTCTTCGCACCTTTGCATTGTGGTACTGTAAGTTACCACAATATATTGTACACGCACGCACAAGTGTGCTGAAGGTCCATTCATTCTAAAAGGTGCCCAAATACACTAAGGCACCAGACCTACTGCATGTTGTGGTGCATTGCTGCATCAGTAAAAAAAAAATATAAATAAAAAAAGGTTAGATCTGAATTTCTACACATGGTGTCATTAAGCTGCACAACACACATTAATATGGGTAAAGTAATACGCTGTGAAGGTGTGTGGGGTTCCCTTTAAATAATGATCAGTCACCAATATAGAGCACCTCTAGAAGTGGAAGGGCCAAAATCAACATTACAATAGAAATAAAGCTTTGCATAGAATTTTAGTTGCCTGTATATCGGATTCTACTGGTCATTTTGATATGCAGTTTTCACTTAAAAATTTCTCATACAATTTATTTACTTATTTTTAAAGCTGAAGTTGAGTTAACTGCCGATTGCTTGTTTTTGTAGAAATCTACTCTCCAGTGATGAGAGGTCCTCCTCATAGCACTGATCTTCCAGTGCTTTATGAGTGAATTGCCATGGTTCTAAAATTTGCAGTACATTGAAGAAATCTTGAAAGCCACCAACACCTTATCTTCTTCTTCATTCATAAAAGCCCTTGCATTGTTTTCACAGAATACAACACGTTCTGTAAATGGAGAGGTGGATGAACAACAATTTTTCACCTTGAATTTAGTGACCACGTTAAATTCTTCACAGGTTTCTTTGAGCTCCTTACATTTGTTCTTTTCTTGCATTTTCCAGCCGGGGCCAAAAATCCTCTTGAAAAGATTTATTTTCAAAGCACGCACTGGATTCTCTTTCATTGTCAGGCCCTATTTTTCTGTTGAGTAGATTACGATTTTCTTTATCACTGTTATCTAGTATAGTAGTCTGTGATTGTAATATACTGTATCATTTAGAACAAAGTAGCAGTGATTTTCTGCCGCCATTTCAGCTTTTATTTCTGTCTCTATGTCATTGCTTTTAGTTCTCATAATTCCCAAACACTTATAAAGCGGACTTCTAAGAGAGTAGCAGGTAACGTTAGGATTTGTTCAAGGACAAATAAAAGAAATATGGTGGGATAAGGAATGAAAAAAAAAAAAAGCAGAAGAAAGTAGGTGAGGATTAGGTGGATATACAGAACAACTGGGTCAAGAGTGTAATTTAACAGTGAGGTATAAATATGGAGTAATGTCCTTGCCAACTTGCTGTGAACACTCGAGGACCCAACACTTCCTTCCTTGGAAGATGGAGAACACCAATGTAAATTTCAACAGAGAAGGATTACAGAGACAGAAATAGTACATCTCCTGCTTGTTCATTTTAGTAAAAAGCAGCGAACAAATGAGTGAATAAAAATTGTGTGACAAAAAGAAGTCTGGAAGGTAAGGTTATAAGCAAAGCAATAGCAACGTAGCTCTGTTTTATTAGCAGAGAAGAGCCGCTAAGGCACATTTTCTTATTCTGCCAACATTCCCACATCATGCAATATACAGCTCTGGCACCCCAAACAAATGGGTACTCGCTGTTTGCCATCTCCCCTTGCCTAAATAACCAATCAATCCATCCTCAATGTGGAAAGGAGGCATCTATTGCCATATTCCACCATGTCTAGCTGCAGCACATCACAGCAGCAAGGTTAGAACAGGGCTATGTACCAGCTACAAAGCTCTCCACTTATTTTCTCTAGTGATTGTAGACACCTATAGATTTGCTGCTGTAATTGACTACCATGCTTCTCTGTGAAGCTACAAATCGATGGAGTGCCATGATCACTAGCAGCTCTGTTGGATAGCATTGATGGCTATTGAAACTGATTTCTGTAGTTTGATCCAAATGATGAAGAGATAAAAAAAAAAAAAAAAACACAAAGCCATTCATCCAGAGACTAAGCGAAGTATATCTGGAATTACTGTAATGCAGACATTTCATTATCTCCAAGATCCCATGCACACTGGGCGTTTAACCACATTGCATGAGACTGCGGCATTTAGCCATGGGTGGAGGGCTCCTCACCCTAAAGCTAAAATACCAGAGTCCAATGCACTGGGGCTAAACACCCAGTATCAGTGGCGGACGCCCATCCATAGGGGGTACACAGGTGCCACCCCAACCCCCCCCCCCCCTCCATCCATGTGTCCGGCCCCTAATCTACATGCAGGGAACTGGACACATGGATTTCAAATAGTTTTTTTTTTTTTGAAGCACAAGGGCTCTAATTGTAAAAAAAAAAAAAAAGGGTGGGCTTGGGGCGCAGAGCACTGTGCCCTGACCCCACCTAGTGCAACATTAGCATGAGCTTGAAGCACAAAAAGGCTGAAAGCGCTTTCTAACCAGCTAAAAATATCTGTGGGTGTTTACATTATATTGCTGCCATCCTGACAACATTCTGGTGCAACAGAAAGTAATAGAATATTAGATAAGGTTTTAGTGACCGGATTTGAACTTTAAAGATGAATTTCTCCATAACGCCTATAGATACAGAGGTCCATGGGGGTGTTTTTTAAAGTCCTTTACTGCTTGCTCAGAATGCAGTACACACATAATTTACGGTACATGTACACAGCTGTAATGAAATTACTGATCATCTGCATAAGGTCTTACAGATGCATGAAAAAGCCTTTAGACATGTATAATTCCACTTCCATTTTATTCATTGTACGCATGTACAGAAGTAAATTACTAACCATAGATGTCTTTTTTCCATTTGGATATTATTATGGATGTATCTGAACGCTGCGCAAATTTACTGATCCTTACTCACTGTATGCATGGGCCCAAAGAAAACAGAACTGCATTTAGACCCTTTCAATTATACAGTACTGATAAAAACACAACTTGTTTGCGTCCGTGTGCATGAGCAGTGTACAGTCTGAGTACAGGTTCACTTTAATATTTCAATCAGAAAGAAATGTATTAATTAAAGCTGAACTAAATTTTCTCAAAAACATAACTAATGCTAGTAGCAGAATGATTAATAATGGTTAAATAGATTGGAAGGTATATTATATTTGATTGTTTTAAAAAAGAAAATTAAAGTTGCTTCCTGGTTTATGGCCTAGGCCAAAATTATGTCATACATCTGATTGGAGGGGAGGAGGGGCTATCTCAGCTAAGCACACCATCCTCTCTGCATGCCTGAGCTAAGACCAGATGGATTCCAGTAAATGCTATATGAATCAGCCCTTACTCAAGATGGTCACAATTAGAATGCTGATTTTTGTTACTAATGGTGTTTTTCAAAGTGATTTCCAAACAAAATAAAGCTTGGAAACATGGATTAATGGGAGCGTTTGCTTTGAATATTAAACATAATAATTTTGTGGTTCTCAGATACAGTGTAGTTCAGCTTAAAAAAAAAAAAAAAAAAAGGAAGAAGGAGGCAGGTGTACTGTTTTTTTTTTTGTTTGTTTGTTTTTTTTAAACATGAAGTGTTAAACATTGTGCTGAAAACATTTATGGTTATGGCCTGTTCACACTAGAATGCAGTGCAGGAAAGTTGCATTGTTGTGTGTCCTCCTGCACCGCATTCCAATGACACTGCCCTTGCAATCTACAGCCAGGGTCAATGCAATGCCGCAGGGAACTGAGCCAAGAAGTTCGCCCGCACAGTACCTGTGCGATTCACATGCACTTCCTAGTGTGAATGGCATAGGAAAATGCAGAACACATTTGAAGCAGGCTCTTAAGAGTACTTTGCAATCAAGACACTAATGAATGATTGACGTTTCAGTGTGAAAGGGGAAAACCTGCCGTTTGAACACTTTGTATATTATAGAATTATATTAATTTCTCAACAGGGGAAATCCTTATATGAACTAAGAAACAGAACATCTGCAGGTAAGAACCATGAACACAAATACATTTGATCTCTAAAGACACACCCTGCTGAGAGTCATACCAAAAAATTGCAAATATTGACACGTACATGTATGAAAAAACAAGTCTACCTAATGTAAGTCTAAAGCCATATTCTTCTCATATTGGATACAGTACAGGAGGGTTAAAACTGATGTCTGTTGCATTTAGATATATTTTTATATCTAAAACTAGCCATGTAACCAAAACGCCACGTGTTAGTACTATTCTATTAGAAAAAAAATCTTAATGCAGGGCTTGACAAACACCAGGCGCCAAGAAATTGCATCCTGGCACCTGGGCTGCGCCACACCTCCTGTATGTATCCAGGGTTCTGCTTGCCCATCTGTGGGCCTGGAACCAGCATAGCGGGCGCCACTGGGTAGAGGGAGGAGAGCTTTGTTGTTGCTGACCCGGTCTTGTTGTTGACCTTGTTGTGACGCCACTTCCGGGTCTCCGTTGACAGTTTCTCCGGCTATGAAGGCAGGGAAAGAATAAAATGCAGTGTGATGTGCATTGCATTTCATTCAGTGGAGCACAGGGGAGACATGTAGCATCTAGATATCTAATTAAAGAGAACCTGTCACCAAAAGACATCACCACAGGACTTTGTCCTCGATGTGATGGGGGGAAAAAAAAAAAAAAAAGTAAAAATAAATAAAATGTTTCTCAATGTAAAAAATTACAGTTACACCCAAGCACGTAAAATCACCCCCCAAAAAAGTGAACACCCGCTCACATATATGCACATACAAAAGTAATCACGCAGCAGGGCACCTATGCCTGAAAATGTTGACTGATACACGTTACATATCGCCACGCACGTCGGAATGAGAGCAATAATTCTAGCACCAGACCTCCTTTGTAACGCTAAACTAATGACCTATAGGGGACTTTTAAAGAGTCACCTATGGAAAATATAAAGGTACTGAAGTTTGTCACCATTTTACTGGCGCACACAAAATTTAAGTTTTGGCACGTTGAGTATCTATTTACTCAGTGCAACCTCGACTCTTATATTTTACTAAAAAAATTGGGTCATTTATTGAGTTTTTGTGCCTCCCATAATTTACTTTAACGTGTTTTTTTTTACTGAAATTTCGTGTTTCCTAGACCTATGCAGTAATCTCATGTGACCAAAAAATTGGAACTATCACTATTTTATTCTCTAGGGTGAAAAAGGAGGGGGCGGTTTATAGTGTAATAACCTTATCACAGCCTTAAGAAGAAGGAGCATGCATGCTCCTGAACACGCGCCTGACGGCATTGTGTCCCACATCCTGTGATGTTACAGCTGACGAAGAGGGGACTGCCGGATCAACTCGGAGCCTTGGGGATCCCTGGAGCTAGTGAGACATCAGCCGCGCCCCACACTGCCAGCTATCTGTACCAGGACTACACGGCAAGGCCATTATTGTGACAAGCCTGTTTTAACCTCTTACTCTGCGAGTTACACATTTTAACTTAAATAAATCATGTACCTACCTGTTCTTACTGCTCTCAAAATGAGCGCCACTGTGTCTTCCTATTCTATTTTTTTTATTCTCTAGAATGTCTGCTTTCAGAAAATATATCATGTCTGTGGGTTTTATGTAATCTTTAGACCTAAAATGATTTTTTTTTTTTAAACATGCAAAAAACGCAAACACAGCTCAGGCTGTGAAAGGGTTATAAGGATAAGTTCACGTTCGGGAACATGTTACATGTTCCACCCTAACTTTTCTTTAGCTGGCTCCTAGATTCAAAGCAAATTTGTTCCACAAGCCTCCAACATCCAGGTAAACGTGGAGGAATTCAGACTGCACTGTGTTCAGCTCCCTAGTATGTTGGCCATAGTAGAGCAGGTCTATGGAGAGGTTGTCTATTAGACCCCATTCACACTGGGGCGATTTTCAAGCGTTTTAGCGCTAAAAATAGAGCCTATAAAGCGCCTCTCAAGGCTCCCCAGTGTGAAAGCCAGAGTGCTTTCACACTGGGGCGGTGCGCTTGCAGGACAGGAAAAAAAAAAAAAAAAAAACGCCCTGCCCATTGAAATTAATAGGCAGCGCCGCAGCACGGGCGATTTTAACCCTTTCTTTGGCCGCTAGCAGGCCGAAAAAAGTGCCGCTATAACGGCGGTAAAGGCACCGCCCGGTGTGGAAGTACCCTTATGGGAAGGACCATTCCATATCTGAGGATCATTAGAACAGAGGTTTCCATTTGACTGAACTCCTGTTTTAGGCTGGGTTCACACTGGTGCAATGCAGAAACCTTGCAAATCCAGTGAGGGTTCCCGCAAAGCACCTGAATCGCACACTGGTTCACACTGAGATCTGTGAACGCAGTCAATGTAAAGTTAATGACACCCCCAGATCGGTTCGCAGATAGCAGTGCGAACTGTGAAATGGTGCAGGAATCGGATCACAGGTGTGAACGCCCATGCAATCCCATTCCAGTGCGGACCAAAAAAAGTGTCCTGCACCTCTTTGGTGGTTGAAATTGCATTGCACAGATATCGCATGTGATCCACACAGTATGTCTGGCATTGCACTAGTGCAGGGCTCGACAATCCCCGGGCGCAAGGTCGCCTTTGCGACTAGAATTAGCAACCTGGCGCCTGAGGCGGTACAGCTTGGGTATCCTGTCTCTGCAACACTCCCCCCTCCCGGCACGATCACGTCGGGTCGCGCCGGTAATTGAGGCCGCGGCTTTGCGGTCTTCTGCAGTTCTATGGTTTCTTCTGCAATCGGGCGCCCTCTTGTGGCGACTCTTGGTATGACAAGACAACCACCAATGCAAATGGTGCTTCCCCTGCCTGTTTTCACTGCTTGCTCATCTCCTTCCCTTTACTTAGAACCCCCAAACATTTATATATATTTTTTATTCTAACACCCTAGAGAATAAAATGGCAGTCATTGCAATACTTTGTCACACCGTATTTGCGCAGCAGACTTACAAGCGCACTTTTTTGGGAAAAAATACTTTTTTGAATTAAAAAATAAGACAACAGTAAAGTTAGCCCAATTTTTTTTTATATTGTGAAAGATAATGTTA
The DNA here is from genome assembly GCA_037952835.1 of Lithobates septentrionalis. Lineage (NCBI taxonomy): Eukaryota > Metazoa > Chordata > Amphibia > Anura > Ranidae > Lithobates > Lithobates septentrionalis. The sequence continues at coordinate 344,994 of JBBDGP010001506.1, read as the reverse complement.
CGCCGAGTAAATTGGTTCCCAACATGTCACGCTTTAAAATTTCGTCCGCTCGTAGAATGGTGACAACCTTTTACCCTTAAAATCTCCATAGACGACGCTTAAAAAAAATTCTACAGGTTGCATGTTTTAAGTTACAGAGAAGGTCTAGGGCTAGAATTATTGCTCTCGCTCTACCAATCGCGGCAATACCTCAAGTGTGGTTTGAACACCACTTTCATATGCGGGCGCTACTCACATATGCGTTTGCTTTTGCACGCGAGCTCGGCGGGGCGGGGCGCGTTTAAAATTATTCTTTTTTTTTCTTATTTATTTTAACTTTTATATTTTCTTTTTTCACTGTTCTTAAAAAAATAAATAAAGTCACTTTTATTCCTATTACAAGGAATGTAAAAATCCCTTGTAATAAAAAAAAAGCATGACAGGACCTCTTAAATATGAGATCTGGGGTCAAAAAGACCTCAGATCTCATATTTACACTAAAATGCATTAAAAAAAAAAATTGTCATTTGAAAATAAATAAAATGTCCCTTTAAGAGCTATGGGTGGAAGTGATGATTTGACGTCGCTTCCACCCTGCAATGACTTGGAGACGGGCGGGGGGCCATCTTCCCCTCACTCGTCTCCATGTCAGGCCAGGGACAGGTCCGGATCGCCTCCGCTGTTACCGACGGCCACGGTGAGCTGTGAAGGGCACTGGAGCGCGGCGGTAAGGGGGGGCCCTCTCCCACCGCCGATAAAAATGATCTCGCGGCGAATCTGCTGCAGAGACCACTTTTATCTGAAAGAGAACCGCCGGCTCTTGAAGAGGATACCGGGGTTATGGTAGCTAGCTGCTACCATAACAATGGTATTTCTCTTCAAAGACAGGACGTATATAGTCGTCCTGCGGGAAGGAAGCGGTTAATTAAAATTAATTTTATTTTTCATCTCCCTGCTTGGCCCCTTTCACACGGGCTGTCTGATCAGGTTCGCCTGTCAGTTTTTCAGGCGGACCTGATTGGACCCTTAAGATTGGTTAATTTTTATATTGAAAATAAAGCTTTGTCCATCGTTTAAAAAAAAAAAAAGCCTGGCTCCTAACTTTTTTAGCTGGCTCCTAGATTCCAAGCAAATTTGTCAAGCCCTGCACTAGTGTGAACCTAGACTTATTAAATTCCCTCACAAACAAAAATTAACATAGAGATAGAGATGATAGAGATAGAGATGATAGAGAGCTCCATCTATATATATTTTAAAATAAAATAAAAATAAAAAGTACAAAACACTGACTTCTGCTTGTTGAATGGACCAGGTTATTTCACAGTTTTCTACTTTTCTGTGCCACCAATTCCCTTTACCTGTATGCATTTTCTATGGCTCTTAAGCTGATCATAAATAAAAAAAAATATAATTTTTCTATCCTACCAGTGGGTTAAATAAAAAAAAATAAATAAAAAGACCGAAATCCCCCATCCACACATTCGAGTTGAATAGGGGAAAAAAAAAAAAAAAAAATCACTCGTGCTGTGCTATTTTGTTCTAACAGCAAGGAGCTTTCGTCGCCATCAGAACACATTGAACAGCGCTGCAGGCTATAGGCGACTGCACTGATCATCCAGAAAAAAACTTGACAGGCTTGTTGTGCAGAAGTCAATCGATAGATCAAGTTCTGTACAACCAGCATGTATGGCCAATTTTCCTGTGGAGAATATCGAACACAGCAGAGAAAAAAAAAAAAATTAATATAAATATATATATATATATATATATATATATATATATATATATATATATATAGTGCATATAATCAGAAGAGATGTGACATAGGTGAATCCAGCATCCAAAGTGATTCGCACCCAAGTGAGGTATGAGGCTCCTTACCAGCTCGAGGTGACCACCATAACAGTGGTCTCACCAGGCATTTGGGAAATTATCAGGTCACCCACAAACCTATGCCGATCTTTCCTGTAGTGAATGTGGTACTCAGAAGACAAAATCAAGAAAAGCTCCCATAGCGTAAAATTGCAAAACAGTGATTTATTATGCTAAAAGTTTGCACTTACAAGAATCTTCCTTCATAGACAGCGTATAGCCAAACATAATCGTGGCGTCTCCACGAGCTTCCGCCTGCTTACTGTGTATGTTCCATCAATCACAGAAAAAACGTAATGACGTCAGCGTCACAGGCTCCTCCCTCATATAATGAATGAACACATATGCAAAATTACATCACAAAGTGCAATAGTGCAAACAAAATATTCATATAGAGCTGGAGCCTATCAAAGAGTCCCATGGGAGAAAAGAGTGTTTGGAAATGACGATCATACACCTGACGGCATCATTTCCAAACACTCTTTTCTCCCATGGGACTCTTTGATAGACTCCAGCTCTATATGAATTTTTTGTTTGCACTATAGTCGCATGTGATGTAATTTTGCATATGTGTCTTCAGATATTATTCATATATAATTGACTGTCTGTATATTTATTTGTTTGCATTTGCACGAATATATATATATATATATATATATATATATATATATATATATATATATATATATATATACACACATACACACACACACACATACATATAAACATACATATACATACACATTTTTATACGCAGGTGAGCAGTCCTAACCACCACCTATAGCACATGAGCATCCCTGGCTCACTTGTAGAATGCTGGCAATCTCCAGATGCCTCTGTAGCAGTCCATAGGCTACTCCCTAGCAACATGTTCCACACTTAAGCTTTATACTAGATAATCAAACTGAGGACACAATCGGTCAATTTATGAACACCCTCAGACTAATGTTCTGACGTGGTAGCAATTTTTTGGCGAGTTTGTCCTAAGCAATACATTTACTTTTTAAACTAATTTTTACAGCTCACTTATACAAAGCTCTGTACAGAAAAAAAAACTGAACCATCAGGTGTTTATACGGTGGTGTGAAGATATACAAGTTGTTGACAGGATTTTCGGATTTGCATCAGCCTACTTACAGACTTGGATTGTAAAAAGGAGCAATAAATGTACAGCCATTGTGTAAGCACCGCAAAGCATGAAGTAACACTGACTTGATAAGCGAATACAGCAGGCCCCATACACAGAAACAAGTTTTTTAAATATTAACATATACCGTAGACATTTAACCACTTAAAGTGGAGTTCCACACAAAAATTGAACTTGCGCTTTTCGGAACCCTCCCCCCCTCCGGTGTCACATTTGGCACCTTTCAGTGGGGAGGGGGGGTGCAGATGCCTGTCTAAGACAGGTATTTGCACGCACTTCCGGCATAGACTCCCATGGGAGTCTATGCCTCTTCCTGTCCCTCCGCGCTGTCTCCTGGGAAACACACAGGTCCCAGGAGATAGCGGGGACCAGTTACGATGCGCAGCGCGACTCGCGCATGCGCAGTAGGGAACCGGGAACTTCCTGATTCCCTCACCTAGGATGACGGCGGCAGCTGCCGAGAACCGAGCGGGTTCTCGGCGTCGGCTGCCGCCACCGCTGGACCCTGGGACAGGTAAGTGGCCATTTATTAAAAGTCAGCAGCTGCAGTATTTGTAGCTGCTGGCTTTTAATATTTTTTTTTTTTAGGCGGTTTAGGTGGACTCCCTCTTTAAGGACCTAACCTCTTTTTGAGATGTGTTGTTTACAAGTTAAAAACAGGTTTTTTGCTAGAAAATTACTTAGAACCCCAATCATTATACATTTTTTTTCTAACACCCTAGAGAATAAAATGGCGGTTGTTGCAATACTTTGTCACATCGTATTTGCGCAGCAGTCTTACAAGCGCACTTTTTTTTTAAAAATACATTTTTTAAATAAAAAAATAAGAGAACAGTAAAGTTAGCCCAAATTTTTTAATATTGTGAAAGATAATGTTACCCCAAGTAAATTGATACCCAACATGTCACGCTTCAAAATTGCGCCCGCTCGTGAAATGGCGACAAACGTTTACCCTTAAAAATCTCCATAGGCTATGTTTAAAAAAATTCTACAGGTTGCATGTTTTAAGTTACAGAGAAGGTCTAGGGCTAGAATTATTGCTCTCGCTTTACCAATCGTGGCGATACCTCACACGTGTGGTTTGAACACCGTTTTCATATGCGGGCGCTATTCACGTATGCGTTCGGTTCTGCACGCGAGGTCGGCAGGACGGGGCATGATAAAAAAAAAAAAATTTTCTCTAATTTATTTTACCGTTTATTTTTACACGTTTAAAAAAAAAAAAAAAAAAAAAAAAACATGGGTCACTTTTATTATTATTATATTATTTTATTATTTGTAAACATCCCTTGTAATAGAAAAAAAAGCATGACAGCACCTCTTAAATATGAGATCTGGGGTCAAAAAGACCTCAGATCTCATATTTACACTAAAATGTAGAAGAAAAAAAAAATTGTCATTTAAAAAAAAAAAAAAAAAAAAAAAAAAAAAAAATAAAAATATATAAATTCAAAATGACCCTTTAAGAGGTATGCAGTGATATGGAGACGGGTGGGGGGGCCATCTTCCCCTCACTCGTCTCCATGCCAAGGAAGGCACAGCATCCGATCACTTCCGCCACTGCCAGCGGCTCTGGTAAGTGGCGGAGAGCACCTTAGCGCTGCAGGAGGGGGGTCCCCCTCTCCCGCCGCCGCTAAAAGTTTTCTCACGGCGAATCCGCCGCAGAGACCACTTTTATCTTGAAGCAGACCGCCGGCCGAACAAGAGGATACCGGGGTTATGGCAGCTAGCTGCTGCCAAAAACAACAATATCCTCCTTTAAAGTTAGGATGTATATCTGCGTGCGGCGGTCCGGAAGTAGTTGAAGGGGATCTATAGTCACAGTATACATTTTCATTTTACAACATCAACACTGTCATGGCAAAACCAACAATAGTTATATTTGACAATCAAATATAAGCCTACTTTCAGGTTGTGAGCGCTGCTTTCTGAAGGGACACAAGGAGCTGTGACTCGGCTCGGGTGCCCCCATAGCAAGCTGCTTGCTGTGGGGGCACTGAACAGAAGGGAGAGGCAGGAGCACCAAAAAGGGACCCGAGAAGAGGAGGATCCAGGCTGCTCTGTGCAAATGCATTACACAGGAGGCAAGTATAACATAAGTTTATTTTTATTTTTTAGTTAAAAATAACACAAGACTTTACAATCACTTACATTAGACTATATACCTTCACTTTGGAGTGCACATTAACAATAGAATGCCATAGGAGGCATTACATTGAGTTGTGCTCATTGCAAACTGCAGCTGCCCGTGTATTTGGCATCTCAATGAAGATGCAATTAAATTTATAAATTGATACCAGACTAAAATGTTTACAAATTACTTTTTTAGCAGACACAAAACATTTATACTTCATTAAAAGTGTATACCAACTAAGATTAATCATAATTGGTAAACAGCAAATACTGCATCTCCTACATAAAATAAACAGTATTAGGAGCCAAATTCAAAGAAACAAATACCTTACATTTTTATCAGTCACAGGACGATATTAAAGTGTGAAATCACGATTAAAAAGGGGCCTCAATGTCCTTCTCCAGGTATAAAAACATACCAGCACTTTATCTGCTAGCTTTTCTAGCCCATACAGATGCTTAGATTGCAAACTGCCAAATGTATCTGTTTGGGCTTGCTGCCACATTTCTGGTTATAATCCACAGCTTATGTCTGTACTGCATGAAAAACAAATTGGAAGTAAAAATCCATACTTCCATGATAATGGTTATTGTAATGGATAGAATGATCAGTCACACAGTCAAGTGTAGAAAAAAATATATAGAATTCAAAAACATAGAGCATAAAATCGGCAACAATGTGTCCTAATGATATGCTTTAAAATTAGATATTCAAAAGGGAAAATGCAGGCAAACTGATCAGTGCACAATAAATACACTGTTAAAAAAAAAAACTGAAAGGAACACTTTTTATTACTTTTTATAGCATCAAGTCAATTAAACTCCTGTGATATTGATCTGGTCAGTTGAGTAGCAGAGGGGGTTAATTTCATTAACACCAAAGCAGCTAAAACTTATTAACAGGTGCACTAGATGGGCAACAATGAGACGACCTCCAAAAACAGGAATGGTTTTACAGGTGGAGGCCACTGACATTTTTTTCCCTACTCATCTTTTCTGACTGCTTTTTACTAGTTCTGCATTTGGCTAGGGTCAGGGTCACTACTGCTAACATGAGGTGATACCTGGACCCTATAGAGGTTGCACAGGCAGTACAACTCCTCCAGTATGGCCCATCAATACGTGCCATTGCCAGAAGGTTTGCCGTCTCTCACCAGCAGTCTCAAGAGAATGGAGGAGATTCCAGGAGACAGGCAGTTACTCCAGGAGAGCTGGACAGGGCTGTAGAAGGTCTTTAACCCATCAGCAGGACCGGTATCTACTACTTTGTGCAAGGAGGAACAGGATGCGCATTGCCAGAGCCCTACAAAATGACCTCTAGCAGGCCACTGATGTAAAGGTCTGACCAAAGAAACAGACTTCATGAGGGTGGCTTGTGGGACCTGTACTCACTGCCTGGCATTGTTGAGCTCAATTGTCATTTGCCATTGAACACCAGAATTGGCAGATCCGTCACTGGCGCCCTGTGCTTTTCACAGATGAGAGCAGGTTCACCCTGAGCACATGTTTATACAGATGTGAAAGGGTCTGGAGAAGCCACGGAGAACATTACGCTTCCTGTAACATCGTTCAGCATGACCAGTTTGGTTGTGGGTCAGTGATGGTCTGAAGAAGCATATCCGTGGAGGGACGCCAAGACCTCTACAGGCTAGACAATGGCACCCTGACTGGCACTAGGTATCGGGATGAAACCCTTGGACCCATTGTCAGACCCTACGCTGGTGCAGTAGGTCCTGGGTCCCGCCTGGTGCACGACAATGCAATCCTGGAGGATGAAGGAATCTATACATTGAATGGCCCCCACGCTTACCTGACCTAAATCCAATAGAACACCTATGTTTCGGTCCATCAGACGTCGCCAGGTTGCACCTCAGTTTGTTCAGGAGCTCAGTGATGCCCTGATCCAGATCTGGGAGGAAATATCCCAGGACACCATCCGTCGTCACATTAGGAGCATGCCCCGATGTTGTCAGGCATGCATTCAAGCATGTGGAGGCCACACAAAGTACTGAGTACCATTTTGAGTTGCTGCAATGAAATTTCAGCAAAATGGACTAGCCTGTATCATTATTTATTATTTTGCTTTGATTTTCAGGGTGTTTTTAAATTAGCCCCTCTGTAGGTTGATTGTTTTCATTTCCATCAAACAATGTGGCATCCTTTTGTTCCTAACACATTACCCAGTCCATATCAGTATAGATATACAGCATATTTCTCCCCATTGAGATCTGATGTGTTTTCAAAGAGTTCCTTTAATTTTTTTGAGCAGTGTATATGTAAACGTATTTGCTAAAAAAATATATAAATCTGTTTAGCCACACTGCATAGCCTTATGCCCCGTACACACGATCCGATTATCGGACGAATGATCGTCCGGGTTTTTTTGCATGCTAATCTCATGTCGAATCTGATGAGTTTACTAGTCATGAAAATTCCCGCAAGACAGAAAAAAAAAAAATTCGGAAGTGATGTCATGTGTTGTAATTTATTTGTATTGCATTTTCGAACGATAGCTGTGGTGATTAAACAAAAATCGTAGGAAAAATTTTTTCGTGCATGTCCAATATCCGAATAATATCGGATGAACTGTCCTGACCGTCTCTCGAAATCTCTGTACCAACGATCCAATTATCGTACGATCGATTCAAATGCGGCATTTTTCGAATGATTTTCGGATCGTGTGTACGGGGCTTAAGAGATCCCACTTAGCACTCCGCTCAGATTTGCAGTTGTGTCACCTGCTTGGACACTGAAATCGTACATCCAAGGAGCAGGCTGGAGGTGATGACATAGGAAACTACAGTTAAAATTAGAAAAATGAGTAATCTGCCTGGCTATGCACTGTGACAGAAGGGTATACATTAAAAGACTGGATAAATAAAATTGCTAGACTTTTAGCTGGTATACGTGCTCACATTTAGGGCCCGTTCACACTAGAATGGCATGCGGGAAGCCCACATTTCATGCCAGTTTTCCGCACTGCATTCCAATCGCACTGCCCTTGTGATCTGCAGCGGGTGTCAGTGCAAAGTTGACAACACCCCAAACGCAGTGCATTTGCCTGCACTGTCACGCATAGTACAAAAGTACCATGTGATTCAAGTGCAGTGTGCTTTCAAAAGTAGTGCATGCACTACGTTTGGTGCGGCGCAATTTCAGCCAATTGAAAACGAACGGGGTTAAAAATCGCACTGCACAGAACTGCATGTAAGCCCGGTTTCACACATGTGCGGTGCGAATAGAAGCTCAGGTTTCACTGGGGAGATAAAAATCTCCTGTTTAAAGGAATCACTGCGTTTTAGCTCAGGATCAGTGAGCAGGGAGAGGGGGAGGGAGGGGGGGGGGTGAAGTGAGAAGTAGAAAATCCATGTTCAGAACGCAATGCATCTGCGAAGCAGATGCGTTCCCATAGAAGATAAGGGGCTCGTAATTCGCACCGTAATGCCCAGAAAACGCACGTTTTTTGTGCAATGCGCAGTGCGAATGCAACGCACATATGTGAACCAGATGCATTCATATGAATGTATTTTAAAATGTCCTGCAAATTAGATGCGGTGTAAGCCGCATCTAATTCGCATAGGTGTGAACCCGGGCTGAATCACAAAGAAAGCTCACAGCATTCCTGTGCGATTCCTAGTGTGAATGGGAACTTAAATATGTAAAACAGTACCTTTTAGGATAGGCATCACTAAATAGTGGACCAGGGTCCGGATCCAGACCAAGTCATTGTCCCATCTGGATCATGGAAGTGGAGTCATTTAGAAGTTGTTTTTTTCCCCCAGCCTCCGTCACTGTCATTCTCACTGCGGAGTTGAGAACGGAAGGCACAGCAGCACTGGGTGGAGGGCAGGAGCTGCCCAAGTTAACTTTTCAAGGTAATCAGCAGGTGAGTGCTTGCTAGGATGCAGGGCTGTCATCACTAGCTTGTTAATATTATAGGTTAACTCCATCAGCCCCTGATTCTGCCCTATGTCCAGTGCTGCTGGGCCTTCCGCTCTCTGGTTAACACCTCTGTAAGGTAGGAGAGTGAAGGGGGCTAGGGACACATCTTTGAAGGATGGGGGGGGGAATGAAGGGAGACAAAAAGGAGGACACTACAGGGGGGGGGGACAAACGTTGGTCACTACTTGATGTGAATAGGGCAAAGGAGCTCCAGGGAGGGCAACGGACTTGCAGCAGAATTTAGGGAAGATTATACACAGAGCGAGTGGAATATCTAGTCACCTGCTACTTTATAATAAATGGGCTTCGTACAAGTCAAAAAGAATAACGCTACTTTTAAATCATTATACCTCATTCAAAATATCTAGGCAACTTTGTGAATAGGACATCCTCTGCCCATCTCCACCCAGCAGCCTTATAAGTGGGCAGCTTCCTACGGCAGTGAGTTATTGGGAATTGATTGGAGAGGCAGGACACAAGTGACTGTGCTCACTGAGGTAGGTGTTACTTCTCTGACCTGACACCTATTAATAAGGTGTTCTATTATTCCTTGGATCTTATTTCGGTTCTCTGTTTGTCTCCCCCCCCCTCTCTTGATTATAGGTTGCCATCACTGTTGATTTGCTGAGGGATTATTCCTAAGCATCTCGGCCACTGATCACAATTGCCTGTGTGTGGTCAGCATTTCTTCACGTATTGGCTCCATGCTCTATCCCTCCCCCCCATATATGGAAGGAATAAGGGATTGATTGAAGCATCTCACCCAGCCTGCCTCCATTAATTATTATATACACTACTGCTCAAGTTACAGCGTTTTTTTGGGGGGGGTTACTTGTTTAGCAATATACATGCTTTTTTATGCCACTAATAATCCCAGTGCTAATGTATACTTAAACATTTTTGGGGCACACTGTCATATGATCTGGTCCGCCTATGTGTGCTGTTTCTTTACCCCCAGGTTTTTTCTTGCTATGCCGGTCCCGGTTTGTACACGGGGGATCACCGTGTTTGCCTCTCCCCGCAGTGAGGAGACTACTTCCATTTTCTTTCTCTCCATCTCCCCGAGGCAATTTGGCCCTTCCTCTTACTACCATTTTGGGCCCTACTCATTTGTGGACATGTGAGTATATGAACAATGTGACCTATATGTATTCTTGCCATTTTTGTAACTATGAATGCCTATTGGATATATCATGTTTATTAAAGAATTCTTTTGTATTTTAGGACTACCATTAAAACCATAAACTACATATCGAACTATCCCTGAAGAAGGAGTCTATCATACTCCGTAACACATAGGAAATACGATTGTATTTTATGTTCACACATTTTGTTACATGTTCAAATGTTTGGGTATTATGTGCACCTCTTGTGTTCCGTACAAACAACCCAACCACCAATGTTTTTATAACCATTTGCTACTTTCTATAATACTACTTTCTTGATAAATAAAACTTTTTTTATAAACATGCATTGTTTCACAATCTTTGCCTAAAAAGTCCCGTTTTCCGAGGGGAAATTTGTATGCTGCCTTGATCAGGAGTGAACATAAGAAAGGCATCATTGATTTCCCTAGATGGGGAATGCCTGGATGTGGGAACAGAAAGAGCTTAGCTAAACATAAACCTATCAAGCATTTTGGGATGGTTTCACCTCGGATTACACAATTGCAAACACAGAAGTTATTATTAATGGCCCCACTGTAGACCTGGAATCAAACAGGTAAGCGCTGAACAGGTAAGTGAAGCAGATGCAGTTGTTTGCACTTGTTGTCTGCAGGAACAGTGCAATCAGGCCGAATGCAAACACAGCATTGTGTACACTGGGTTGGGTCTGTGATGGCTGCTCTCAAAACACAAAAAAGGCACAGAAAAGCAGAAGTGATGGATTATATTTTCAATATATTCCTGCATATATATGAAAAACGTACAGCTATCCTTAAAGGGTCAGCCAACCCAAAAGTGATATTTTAGTTAAGGTCAAGTCTAGTGGACAGTCAGCCCCAATGTCTTATGCTAACACAAAGATCTCTCTGCTATAATTCTCAATGCGGTTTCTGATCAACTGGGACTTTTCCATGTCCCCACCCATCACATCAAAATCATCAATCAATAAAGAAATCCATTGTCAGGTAAAGTTTATACACAGCCAAAACTTTAGTTTGTGTAGAGTTAGAATGGTTAAAAAGAAAAGAAAAAAAAAACTGCAATTTCCTGTCTCAGAAACACAACAAGAAGTGACAGGAAACCCCAGAATAACGTAAAGACAGAAACAAGAAGGTGGAAGTTTAAGGTAGCCTTGCTGAAGCTCCCTCACATGGATGGCAGAGTTCATGTGAGCGGGATCAGCAATGACATGCATACCTCCCAACTGTCCCGGATTCTGCGGGACTGTCCTGGGATTTCAAGTAAGTCCCGGGGTCCCGCGGATCTGGGGTGACGTCCTGGAAACCAGAGCCCAGTGCCATTACAAGTTCCAGTACTGGGCTCTATTCAGTGGTGGTATTGTGAATGGGTGCAATGTGTGCTCTTGCACGCTGCACCAAGTGAGGATTCCTGTGAGGAGAGCCGTTCTCCCATGCAATCCTCACTGTCATTTGTTGCTAAGACTGCCAGCGTCCTAGCAACCGATGACGTTTTGCAGGCCACCTCCCAGCTCCGCCCACTGCCTCCAGCTTCTTGTTTCTCAGCAGCACGGTAAGAGGAGCCGCAAAAGGTATCTTTTAAACAGTGACAGGCAGCGACCAGGAGGCACCATGAGAGCAGCAGAGACCAGACGCATCTTCTACACTGCCTCTGCAAGCCAGCGATCTGGTCAGTATCATCCACCAGACCACCACCCTTCCTAATCCATCTCCACATTCATACCCCCCTCCCCCCATCCCTGATAGCATGACTCTCTCGCCAACCCAACCATCAGCTGGCCGGTCTCCTGCCAAATGCCACTGCTGCACCAGCCAGCTTTAACCCCCCCACCCCAGCATCCTCTGCCAGCAACATTCCATCCAAGTTGGGTAGCTCGCTTATCCCACTCCCGCTGTCACCGCTGCTCGATGCTTCCCTGCCTGTCACTCCAATCACACCCTTCACTCCCCTATCTGCCACTCAGTCATTTCGCCACCATGCAGCACATCATAGCCAACACTATTGGATACCCTTGCCAGCTGTCACAACCGCCCCCCATGCCTCCCAGCATCTTCACTCTCTCCCCCCTTTATTGCCCCTCCCAGGCTCTTCCAGCATCCATTTCTAGCCCTTGCCCCCACTAGCCTGAGGCATGGTTTTCAGAGATCCTCCTCACACGTTTAATAATTAAAATTAAACATCAAAACAGTGTCACGGACTTCTCAATGCTGTATTTAACGATATAAGCTCAGATTAGTGGTAAAAATAAGTGTGAAATGCAAGATTTCAGGGTGTGTAAAAAGATGTCCTCTTGGCGACTTCAGACTGTAGGCTTACGGTGGCTGAGTGCGGGTGTACCAAGATGGCCGTAATGGAGCGTCACTTCCATTACACGATTTTCACAGTTCACCTAATCTGATGGAACATGGGGAATCCAGGAAGTTGTGGAAAGAGATTGCCAGCAGACAGGCAGCACTAAAAGCATGTTTACAATATCTTGCCCAAACCCTACTCTTGAGATTATGCTGCAAGTACCAGATTTAAAAAAAAAAAAAAATTTCCCGTCATCTCATACAGTTAGACTCCTTTCACAATGGGGCGTTTTTCAGGTGCTTTTGGGCTAAAAATAGAGCCTGTAAAGTGCCTGCAAAACGGCTCCCCTGCAGTCTCCGTGTGAAAGCCTGAGTGCTTTCACACTGAGGCGATGCGCTGGCAGGATGTTAAAGTCCTGCAAGCAGCATCTTTGGAGCGGTGTATACCACTCCTCCACCATTCCTGCCCGTTGAAATGAATGTGCACCGCTGCCGAAGCGCCTGCAAAGCGATTCGGCAGCGGTGCTTCACGGGCGCATTCAACCTCTTCCTCGGGCGCTAGCTGGGTTATAAGCACCCCGCTAGCAGCCGAACAGCAACGCTAAAATTACGGTAAATCGCCGCTAAAACTAGCAGCGTTTTACCGTCAATGCCTGCCTGCTCCAGTGTGAAAGCAGCCTTAAGTAATAAGTGATACAGAAAATTTCTTACATTTAAAACAGGTAATCAAAACTTTGACGAAAAAAAAATGGGCTAACTTTACTGCTTAGTTTTTTTTTTTTTTTTTTTTTTAATTCATTAGTGCATTTTTTCCAAAAAAAATTGCGTTTGAAAGACCGTTGCGCAAATACCGTGTGACATAAAATATTGCAGCAACCGCTATTTTATTCCCTAGGGTCGCTGCTAAAAAAAAATATATAATTTTTGGGGGTTCCAAGTAATTTTCTAGCAGAAAATACAGGATTTTTACTTGTAAGCAACAAATGTCAGAAAAGATTTATTCTTTAAATGGTTAAACTGAGAGCTTCTCCACACAGGAGTTCAGTTCATTGACAAGTGGAAACATTGGATCTTCTTAGTTTCTTTTATCAGTCTTGGCAGGCTGCCCAGAGAGGATAGAAGTCACTCCATAGAAGACTTCAGGCAACTTGCATTGACTTCTATTACAGAAGTCATTTGCAAGTCGCGCTGAAGTTATAAATCAGCCTTTTTTTATCAGCACAATCGTACAATGAAAATGAATTAAAAAACGCCAAATATCGGCCGCTATATCGGTCGACCTCTAATCTTAGAACCCTTGCACCCATAGGCGTTTTTCAGGTGCTTTTGGAGCTAAAAATAGCAACTGTAAAGCACCTGAAAATTGCCTCCCCGGCCACACCTAATGTTTTTGCTCTCTCTCTGATGGGTTTGTTTTGTTTTTTCAGCCTAATGATGGCTTGCTTCACTGATAGTGACAGCTCTTTGGATCTCATATTGAGAGTTGACAGCAACAGATTCCAAATGCAAATAGCACACTTGAAATGAACTCTGGAGCTTTTATCTGCTCCTTGTAAATGGGATAATGAGGGAATAATGCCGCGTACACACGAGCGGACTTTGCCCGGCGGACTTTTCAACGTACTTTCCGACGGACTTTCTGAATGAACGGACTTGCCTACACACAATCCACCAAAGTCCGTCGAATTCGTACGTGATGACGTACGACCGGACTAAAACAAGGAAGTTCATAGCCAGTAGCCAATAGCTGCCCTAGCGTGGCTTTTTGTCCGTCGAACTAGCATACAGACGGCGGACTTTTCGACCGGACTCGATTTCAACGGATACATTTTAAACAAGTTTCAAATCTAAGTCCGTCCAACTTTTGAGAAAACAAAGTCCGCTGGAGCCCACACACATCGAATTGTCCGACGAAATCCAGTCCGCCGGGCAAAGTCCGCCGTAAAGTCAGCTCGTGTGTACGCGGCATAACACACACCTGGCCATGGAACAGCTGAGCAGCCAATTGTCCCATTACTTTAGGCCCCTTAAAAAGTGGGAGGCACATATACAAACTGTTATAAATTCCTACACTGTTCACCTGATTTGGATGTAAATACCCTCAAATTAAAGCCGAAAGTCTGCAGTTAAAACGCATCTTGTTCGTTTCATTTCAAATCCATTGTGGTGGTGTATAGAGCTACAAAGATTAGAATTGTGTTGATGTCCCAATATTTATGGACCTGACTGTATAATTAGAGATATAGATAGAGATATATATATATATATATATATATATATATATATATATATATATATATATATATATATATATATAGAGATAGAGATATATATATATATAGAGATAGAGATATATATATATATATATATATATATATATATATATATATATATATATATATATATATATAGAGATATAGATAGATATATATATATATATATATATATATATATATATATATATATATATATATATATAGAGATATAGATAGATATATATATATATATATATATATATATATATATATATATATATATATATATATATATATATATATAGATATATATATATATATATCTATCTATATATCTATCTATATCTATATCTATACATACATATCCATACATACACACACACATATATACACACACACACACCGTATATATTAAAATTGTATGCTCTATGAAGAGAATTTCCCAACTCCTCTCTCTGAATGAACCAGGAGGTTCAACTCAAAGTTTATCATTGGATTTTACAGTGAGGGGCAGGGACAACAATGAAGATCAAATGGGGTTCAAAAAAAACTGATCAAACCAGCCTGGAACCTGTCCATTTTAAATGCATGTATCTATGTATATCAAAGCGTACACTAGAGAAATCACACTCAACACCTGTCAAGGCAGGTTATTGTTAAAGTGATATAAATGTCACTGCACTTTTCACTAGGTAGCATTAGACTCTAGTCTGCTGTCCTGTTATTTCACAGCTGATGTTTCAAAAGCCACGTAGAAATCAGGTCAAACATTACACGTGCTTCATGCGGTCTGTTTATTCCAAGGGCCAGCTCTGAGAAGATGGAGCAGTCTTATGCTATGACATTTTTAAATGGGATTACAAAATCATGCATCTCATCTTGAGTAGCTGTCGGAGAAAAAAAAATATCGGTCATAGACCAAAATCAATGACGCAATGTTCTTCCGCTTGAAAGCGGATTATCTGCAGTTTTGTGGACACTACACTATTCTCAGAGGGGAAGACCACTTTACTTTGTGATGGGAATAAAGTACAGCTTCTGAGTGACAAAAATCTAAAATAACAGAAATCTATTATCTTCACTCACAGCATCATAGAATATTACAAATGTTAAAGAACTGAGAAGTTGCAGTACCATCCATAAAAACAATAGTACTGCAAGTTATAAAAGAATCGACTCAAAAACAAATATAGCTCAAGGACTCAAAACCAACAGTGATCCTGAAAATTATTCAATTTTACCTAGTTTCAGTATTACATTTTCACGGGAAGGGCAAATATGCTGAGCAACATGTACTGTATGTATAAACACTTTCAGCTAATTATCTCTCAGAGGTCACAGTACTCCCCCTGAGAATAGCTTCATTTGCTTTTCTCTCCAGAAGGATGGCACCATTTTTGCTCTGGTATTATTGAATGCCAACTGAAATGGCACAGATCTGCCCCTGTTGCAGTCTTTAACCTTTTTAACAATGCACAGCCGTAGCCAAAATGTGAGAATCACACCAATATTAATTTTCTCAAAGCCTGCTGCCTCAGTTTTTATGATGGCAATTTTCATATACTCCAGAATGTTATGAAGAGTGATCAGATGAATTGCAAAGTCCCTATTTGCCATGAAAATGAACTTAATCCCATAAAACAAAAAAAAAAAAACAAAAAAAAAAACATTTGGACTGCATTTGTAAATAAGGCTTCAGGGTGCCCAAGAAAGTCCAGCCAGCACCAGGACGGTCTTCTACAGTTGATTCAGCTGCGGGATCGGGTGCACCACCAGTGTAGAGCTTGCTCAGGAATGGCAGCAGGCGTTAGTGCATCTGTAAGCAGTGAGGCGAAGACTTTGAGGGTGGCAAGCTGTCAAAAAGGGCAGCAAAGAAGCCCCTTCTCTCCAGGAAAAACATCAGGGACAGACTGATATTCTGCAAAAGGTACAGAATTGGATTGTGGAATACGGGGTAAAGTAATTTTCTCTGATGAATCCCCTTTCCATTTGTTTGGGTCATCAAGAAAAAAAAAAAAAAACCCTTTCCGGAGAAGAAAAGGTGAGCGCTACCATCAGTCCTGTGTCATGCCAACAGTAAAGCATCCAGAGACCATTCATGTGTGGGGTTGCTTCAGCCATGAAGAATGGTACAAAAACCATCTTCCGAGAGCAACTTCTCCCAACCATCCAAGAACAGTTTGGTGATGAACAATGCATTTTCCAGCATGACGGCGCACCTTGCCATAAGGCAAAAGTGATAACCAAGTGGCTTGGGGAACAAAACTTTGAAATTTTGGGTCCATGTCAAGGAAACTCCCCAGATCTTAATCCCATTGAGAACTTGTGGTCAATCCTCAAGAGGCAGGTGAACAAAAAAAAAAAAAAAAAAAAAAAACTTAAAACCACAAATTCTGACAAACTCCAAACATTAATTATGAAAGCTATCAGTCAGGATGCAGCCCAAAAGTTGGACAGCATGCCAGAGCGGATTGCAGAGGTCTTGATCTTGATGCAAAAGTAACAAATTGTTTAAATAGCAGGTGTAAACTGTCTGTAAGCACCTGTTAAATCCTCCAAAACATTTTCAGGAAAATCATCCTCATTGCCAAGTTTAGATAATGTAGACTTTCTTGACCATTTTGGACTTAAAATAAACCTGTAATAAGAGAAATTTTTTTTTGTACTAGTCGTAAAATACATTTTCTGAGAGTTTATTAGGTGGAGGACACAGCTCGGTTAGGAATCTTGACCAAAGGGGTTACAGTGCCAGAACACTAGGCAAAAAACAAAAAGCCACCTAGGGACAGCCCCTGTTGGTGGCCAAACGCCACATCTGCAGTAGTCACAAAGCAATCCAAAAAAAAAAATAATTAGAGGAGTGGGTTTTGTGTCCTTCAATAAACTCAGAGAAAAAAGGATTGTACAGTTAATACAAAACAAATTCCATTTTTTATTTCATTCATTTAAATGGTAAGTTCATCTTAGCAGAAAATCTGCAAGGTGAACTTACACTGGACCCCCTCCCCATCCCCGCTGTACCTTAGGCCGGCCATCATCCGCTAGCAGACATCGGGTCGCAGCTTCACCGGCCTGGGGATTTGAATTCCCGTAGCCTAATCTCCTAAACGTACCTTGTAAAAGATACGTATAGGAGGCAGTCTAATTGGTCGGCGCCGTCACATGGATGGCGCCGACCAGTCAGAACCCGCCTAGCCCATCCTGTCAGCGGTGGGAGAAGAGGAGAGAAAGCTCTGTCAGCACTGTCTGTTCATGGGAAAATTGCACAGTCTATGGAATGAGCTGTAACAGGAAAGAGGAACCTAATCCCTAATAGGGAAAGACTTGAACAAAAGTTTGCCTAATCCACCTCAAAATGGTAGCCAAGGAGGAAGTTATATATAATATATATATATATATATATATATATATATATATATATATATATATATATATATATATTTTATTTATTAGTATTTATTCCAGTGCAGGGAAACCAGCAGCTTGCCACAGTGACCTCATCACCTTACTCCAAACCAAGGTGGCCACTAAAACCCCACTGTGCATATCGCCAACCATCTGGGCCCATCCAAGAATAAGCAATATCATCCCAAAGGAGAGGAGTTGTCCCAATTAAAACCAACCAGCCCCAACACACCACCATACAGGGGGATACAGAGAAGGGGTACTCTGGGTCTACCAATACCCACAGTGAGGGAAAAGGGGAGCAAGGCACATTCAGAAGCAAGTGGATACCTTTCCCAGTAGAGTCCACCTCCCACCAAAGTGGGGGTTTGTCGGCCAGGGGGGACACTGACAGAAACATAAAAAAAGGTGGGATGGTGACATTTGTCTGCAATGAGATTTCTCACTGGCCACCCCAATCCCAGATGGAACTGTAACAGTCGACTCTGCATGTAGCTAGGGACCTGCATGCACCTGATGGCCAAGCTGGGGTGACTTCTAGGATCTATATTATCCAGCCTGTCTCCCAGCTTGGTTGTTAATTGTAGATCAAAGTTTACCAAAACGAATAAAAAAAAAAGTATAACCCAGCCAAATAGGAACCAGGAGAGAGCTAGCTTCTTACTCCTAAAAACTGAAAAAAGAGAGAAATTCCCCCAGGGCGGGGTTTTTAGGCAGCAAAGTGAAAGGATTGAGTCAATGAGGTGTAAAAAAAAGTAGATATATTTATTTTTACAAAAATAGCATGACATGAAAGTTAAAAAATGAGCTCCAGTAGGAAGTACTTTCAAACTTATAGGGCCAAACATACATTATACAGACATATTTCCATAGCAACATTAAACAAAAATGTCGACAACAGGAAAGTGAATCTGACGCGTTTCAACCCATATACCAAGGGTCTTCTTCAGAGGGTCAGTCTGTTAAAAGCTATACGATATAGGTACACATGTAAAATATTGCTTACGCACAATAAAATTGATATACAGTGCATACATGTGATATAGTTACCCAACAATGTATGTCCAGCAAGGAAAAAAAGGCCTCCTACATGGAGATCCCTTTAAAAGCTACTTTTTCTGTTTCCCCAAGGGGTCCCAAAGCACTTCCACCTCCACGGCAACCAAATAAGGGGCAGTAATCCATCAATGTGGCTTATGAGAAGTCACACTAGAAGTCACCCCCCGCCAAGCAAGACGATCGGTTGGGGAGCAAACCACACCTGCAGTGAGAACCCAAAAACAGACTAAGCAATACACCCATGATATATGGGAGGAATTAAAGAATATTTGTTCAAATAGATGGTCAAATAACCAACTAGGAGGCACCAATCTCCATGCATACCATAAATGCAATTGGAGGCCTCAAAAAGATTGGACAGATACATATGTAAGAAAAAGTAATAAATAGAAATAATTAATTAGAAAAAATTAATTAAGTGGAGTGGTTAGTTGAAGGGTCAAAATAATAAACGCCAGCTCAATCTAAATAGGCGATTGTGATTAAAAGGAAAAAGCTGAGTGGGAGAGTGATTGGACATACACAATGGTGTGAAGGTGAAGGAAGATACGTGTGGTGTGCACGGAGCCGCACATAATGAAAGACAAGTGACGAACAAGAGTGCAAAAGCAAGCAATGTGACAAAAAAAGGGGGAGTGCCCAAAATAAAACCAAAACATAAGAGAAATTGACTCAATCCTTTCACTTTGCTGCCTAAAAACCCCACCCTGGGGGAAATTCCTCTCTTTTCTTTGTATCATTAGGGGTGAGCAGCATTCTTTCTCCTCTCTGTGTCTTCTTTCTTACTCCTAAACTTGATTTGTTGTAGCCGTATTAGTGCAATTGTGACAGAGAAAATTGAGTACTGTCCGTGATACTTTTTTTATTTGCACTAACATACAATTTTTCAGGACAAGCTTTCGGGGTATGTCCCCTTCTTCAAGGTCCAAGCAGTACTGATTCACAAATTTTTAGGCAGAATGCTATCTTTATTACCATTGATTTGTATGTGTTTTGTTTTCTCTTTTTTTTTTTTTTTCCCTTTCCTTTTTTTTTCTTCTTTTTCTTTAACATTCTGCCTAAAAATTTGTGAATCAGTACTGCTTGGACCTTGAAGAAGGGGACATACCCCGAAAGCTTGTCCTGAAAAATTGTATGTTAGTGCAAATAAAAAAAGTATCACGGACAGTACTCAATTTTCTCTTACTCCTAAACAGTAGGCAAAAAACTGAGCCAACTATAATGGAGGGTTTGGGCACCAGCAGGGGCCATCCCAAGGGAGGGCTTTGCTTTTGTGTCTAGTGTCCTACTCCTGGAGGTGGTGCTATAAACTATACAGATAGTAAGATTCCTTATCAGGCAGTGTCCTTCAATGAAGGACAGAGAATTGGGGTCTGCCATTGCTGATCTCCTTCTGAAACTGCATGTTGGTTGACTAATACTGACCAAACTGGTGTAAATGCTTTCCGATGCACAGTCCTGATCAAAGAATTTAAAGAAGAGTCAGACATCCTTTCTGAATAGTTGCTCTCAGTTAACAACTCAATTCATTTCAGAAAAACGGCAATATTACAGCCAGGCAGTAACCATTTCTAAAAAAGAATGGCCACTGATGGCAGCCTCCATGTTCCTCTCCTGCCAGGTTAACTATAAGCCCTGCCCTTCAACAATCCAATACCCGGCCATAGTTGGTGACAGAAGCTGTGGTACTGGACTTTATAATGGCAAGACTGTGGCTTAGAGGTAGCAAGGCTTGTATCTGTCAGACAAGTCACGGTTTCCACTAAATGGACAGCGCTTTGGATGGTTTAAAAGGCATCCACATGCACCGATAGATTTTTTTAAATTCAGTTCAACACTGGGGAGGTGAAGGATATATTTAGTCCTTGGTCTGTCAACCCACACAATTTGTATCTTGCACCATAACCTGACATGAACTTATAGCACAGCTTCCTTCCATGCTTCCAAGCTTCCATCCCTTTACGATTCCCATTTGTAAATGATCTGCCTGGCGTGTTTCTGTCTACAAATCTTGTTCAGTCGTTGAATCCATGCTGAATAAAGAGGTGGAAGAGAGGGGAATGAAGCGGATTTTCCTTTTGCCACATATCCTCATGTGACATTTTGCTATCGCCACACACATTCACGTGCTGTTTTGTTGTACATCAAATAACCCTTAAGGACTACCTGTCTACCATACATATATATTACAGGGAAAACAAAATGAAAGCAAAAAAAAGGAGGGCAAGACACATGCTAGCATCAATCAGGAAGCAGAAACTGCATCTGCAAAACAAATATTCTATTCGGTTTCTTTCGGAGCAGTCTCGAGACAGCTCACAAACCCCATTAGAATGACCAGTCAATAATATTTATCATCCAAGTGATTCTATGGAGAACAGAAGTGGAATCACTGAAGCACAGCCTGTTTAAAAACGATCAAAGGACGGGATTGTCAGGTGTTACAGTCCCTGGATTTAGCGCTCCAATACTGACACTGTACTTTGATCTCCTTTGATTATGCACGTCTCAATAGGCATACACCTATTCTTAGCCTTTGACAAACTAGTAACAAGCAATCCAATCAGATTTCCCATTAGAACGGCTTATTGAAGACAGGCAATTACCATTTCCAAGTGAAAAAGAAAGACGACAGGGATGATATGCAGGCTGCAAAGCAACTAAATTATTAGTGCTTTGGGGGTCATTAGAAGAACTTTGTAAGAAATAACCTAGAGTGTTGACGCAAAGAATAGGCGTTTGATAAGTTTTGCAAAAGGAAACCAGCTGAATAAAGTATTTATCAACTTGTCAATCAGTTGTTCAGATCTTAAGATCCATAAAAGGGCATACTGAAAGAAAAATAAATCAATAATACATATATGTATTATTCTTCTATATATGATAAACAAAGTCATCCTCTGTGGTAGGCTGCTGTTTTCCAAAGCATGTGGTAGACTTGCTGTAATGAGTGTGAACATTTCTTTCTCCTAATATATTGTCAGCAGTTTAATCCCTGTATACATTATCAGAAAAAAAAAAAAAAAAAAAAAAGGTACAAATTCACTTTATGTACACAAAATGCCTCTGCAACCCCAGTTATTACCCTGTAATTAGCAGTGACATCACTGTGTTGCCTGTGCAGAAGCAGAAATGTGGCAGGGGCCCAGCAGGTCCACCCACTACAGGCCGCCTATAGAAAATGATAGGAGGAAGTGGATACAAGACCAGTCACCCTGAACAATGAGAAAGAGCATCAGTGACTGGTCTTTTGACAGAAAGCTCATGTACAGAAAATTTCACGCTGAATTACTGCACAAATCTGGAGGAAATACACAAAGCACACCACGATTCAAATAAGACACACTCATCTTGTATTTAGGTAACACTTGCTTATCCTTTAAGTTCAGCTTTAAGCATTTTTCAATGTAAATCTGTAGACAACAGGCCTACATCCCTGTATAGCATCACTAAGGAAAACCATGCTCTTAGGCCAATTGAGATTTTTTTTTTTTTTTGAAGGTTAGATATCTTTTTTGCTTAACCACTTCAATAATTTGTAAAAAAATTTCAAACAAATAGAGCTTTCTTTTGGTGGTATGTTTCATTCATCATTGGGATTTTTATTTTCTGCAAAATCAGCAAAAAAAAAGTGTGCTTTTCTTCATTTCGGTAATAAATTTTGCAACAAAATCTTTTTTTTTATAAATTTAGGCCAAACCGTATTCTGCTAGATTTCTTTGTTCGAAATAACCTAATCAGTGTGTGTGCATGCCTGTGTGTAAATTATATATATATATATATATATATATATATATATATATATATATATAATTATATTTTCCATAAAACTATGGTATATAAAGGCCTTCCCCAGGTTACAAACAAGATTGTAGGTTTTTTCTTAATTTGAATTTGTAGAAGTCGGAATAGGCAAAATTTTTTAAGTGCAACTCCAGTCAAATATATCATTTTTTAATTTTTTGCATAGGGAAGGGTTAACGCCCCTGTAATGTTTGTTTTGCTGCCTGTGTCCCTGTTCAGAAGATGTAACCTCAATTTCAGTCCCTGTGGCAACTGGATTTTAAAACTTTTGGGTTGTCATGGAAACAAGGATTGGTAATAAAGCCTCAGTGGAGAGACCTTTTTCACCTTAGGCCCCTTTCACATGGGCTTGTCAGTGTATGGACTCCGCTTTGCTCAGCAGGGATAGCTCAGCTGATCCCCACTGAACAGGCAGATAACAGGTCCATCTCCGCTCACTGTGCAGAAATGGACCTGTCAAAGCCCCACTCTCCTCTATCGAAATCAGATGAAACCGGACCGCCTATCCGAACCGATTCTCCAGATGGATGGAAAATAGAGTTTTCATCCGTCAGGATTTCACAGACAGGATTGGATCGATAGCGGCAGATGTCAGCGGACAGGTCACCGCTAACATCCGCAGCACCCAAGAGGTGCATGGAGCGTCCGATCAGGTCCGCCTGAAAAACGGACAGGCGGATCTGATCGGAAAGCCCGTGTGAAAGGGGCCTGACAGTAGTAAATTTCCCTTCCTAGGGGTAGATTCTTAATCTTCTTACTTCCTGCTGTTTCCCTTCGGTTTGCAAGTCAAATGTTTCCAACTCTGGGACTGCCTGTATATCTGAAAATTGACAAATCCTGATGTACTGACTGCCTCATCTCATTTCTTGAGGCCCGAAAACATCAGGACAGTACAAATATCTTCCAAATTACCCCTTTTTAGAAAGTATACTGTCCAAGGTATTTAGTTAAAAAAAAAAAAAAGGCAAGGCGAGACCCTTGATGGGGACAAGGGTCTCATCCTCACAACCCTGGGCTCCCAGATTCTACCCCCCCCCCCCCCCATGTGAATGAGTATGTGGTATATAGCACCCCTACCCATTCACCAAAAAAAAAAAAAACAGTGGTTTTTGAAAAATTCCTTTCTAAAAAATAAATGTAAATCCATTGTCAATCACACCGCCCGCCGCACCCAAAAAACATACAAATATAAAACCGCTCCGCCTTCATTGATGGCTGAATGGCTCCCCCGCCCTTTGACAGTTCTTATATGATAAGGGTGGGGTTACCTAGTGGCACCACCCCCTTGTGACATCACCGACCCAGCATGCAGTGGTCCGTAACAGTCACAAAGGGCAGAGTGAGCGCGCCCCCCCCCTTTCCTGACCTGTCAGGCTCCGTGCTCGGAAAAGGGTTTGGTAGCAGAGCAGCAATGATTCTCTTCTGGGGTCCCCTACAGGCGCTTCTGGCTCCTCCTTCCTTTAGAGTGCCCCTATAGCAAAGTAAAGAAAACTTCTGCCCTTAGAATCACTCACTTCCTTCTCCTGCCCAGGACTACATGTCACGCAAAGCATTGCTCCTCACACATTCACATGTTCTCAGGCACTTACTGAGATGTATGGATGGTGTACTGAGCTGTTCGTGCGCTGTACTGTATTTTCTGATATGTAAACAAATAATGCATTCTATATGCAGGCCAACTAATCATCTGATTGTGAACTGATTATTTTCATAATCAATTAGTTAATTGATTAGTTGTTTCAGCCCTAATTGCAACCGTGAGTTATTTTAAATGTGATTTGACTAGTTTTAGGTTTTTTTTTTTTTAATAGAAATGTAATTTTTGCTGCAGCATGTTCTATGCATGCTGCAGATACGCCACTTTATAGGCAGACTAAGTGGACTATATTTAAAGAAATTTTTCATTTTTATTGTTATACTTTAACCACTTGCCTACCAGCTCACGCCACTATATGTCGGCAGAGTGGCACCGCTGCGCAAATCGGTGTACCTGTACGTCCTATTAAAGCAGGATAGCACGCCACAGGACCTGCGGACTCCCTGCCAGTGTCATTTTTACTTTTGATCAGTGCTATAAAAAATGCACTGATCATGTAATAATGTCACTGGTCTCCAAAAAGAGTAATTTGGGGTCAGACTTGTCCGCCACAATGTCGCAGTCCTGCAAACATGCAGAAATATGTAGAAAAATATCTATCGGCCTAAACTGATGAATAAATGTGTTTTTTTTTTTTATATTATTTTTATATACATTAGAGCTGCAAGTAAAAAAATAAAGATTTTTTTTTTTTTTTTTTAAATTTGGGGTTTTTGTTTATAGTGCAAAAAATAAAAACCGCAGAGGTGATCAAATACCACCAAAAGAAAGCTCTATTTGTGAGAGAAAAAAAAAGGGGGGGGGTGTCAATTTTGTTTGGGTACAACGTCCCACGGCCGCGCAATTGCCAGTTAAAGTAACGCAGTGCCGTATCTCAAAAAATGCTCTGGTCAATAAGGCGGCAAATCCTTCCAGGGCAGAAGTGGTTAAGCATCATTAAAAATCACTGCTCCTAAAAAACAAACGTTTTAATACAAAAAAAAAAAAAAAAAAAAAAAAAAAGTTTTGCATTGATACATGTCCCCTCAGGGCAGTTTTCGGACCCCACTTTTATGGTCAATTACTTGCACATAAGCCTTCAAAATGGGGAAAAATTAAAAAAATGATTTTTCCTTTTTGGCTCCCATAGACTTCAATGGGGCTTGCTGTTCGGGTCAGAACTTTACCCCTGTTCGGGAGTTCTGCTGCAAACCGAACAGGGGGACGTTCAGCCCATCTCTAATAGTCAGTGCCAATTCATAGCCTCCCTAAGATGAATAAAGGGGAAAAAATTAGAAAAAATTATTTTTCCTTTTTGGCTCCCATTAGACTTCCCAAGATGAATAAAGTTGAAAAAAAAACAAAAAAAAACTAAACTATAGTTTGTTAGAGATGATCAGAACCTCGATACAGAGTATACGTTAACGCTAGCAGATCAATTTAGAAAAGGTCACCCACAAGGAAGTTGCCAGTGCAGGAATGAACAGAAGAGATCAATACAGTATTGATGTTCTGTCTTTGTTAATGAGAAACTAGCTTTCAAAACTCATGGTGCATATGGCAAACAGTTTAATTATCCTTTAATGAAGGCAAGATTCAAAAGATGACCGTTTTACAACTAAACCCATTTTAACTAGCATTTTAACATGCTAAAAGAAACCCCAATTCCAAAAAAAGTGGGACAATGTGTAAAATCTACATAAAAACAGAACGTAATTATTTGCAAATTTCATAAACCCATATTTTATTCACAACAGAAAAAAGAAAGCATAATAAAGTAAATGTATCTTTATCACAAAAAAATAAGATCATTTTGAAATTGATGGTAGCAGCACATCTCAAAAAGTTGGGACAGGGCAACAAAAGCTGGCAAAATAAGTGGTAGAAAAAAAATAAAGGAGCTGGAAGAACATTTTGCAATTAATTTGGTTAATTGGCGACAGGTTAGTACAGGGGTCAGCAACCCGACACGCATGCCAGAGGTGGCGGTGCAGCACTGGATGAAAGATGCAAGGGTCTGTCAGGAGTCCAGAAACTCATTGACCTTTTATACACACACTAATTACAAGCAAACAGATCACAGGTGAGGATGGTTATCTTTAATAGCCAAACAACTATTGTGTCAACTTGTTTTTATTATTATATTCTCTGAAAAATGGCCAAGAAATCCTAAATTCTGCCAGGATAGAGATCATATATACATACACACACACACACTTCCTGGTTTCCAAATGATGTCATACATCCGAGGAGGGGAAGATGGGTTTTCTCAGCTAAGCACACCCTACTGCCTGCATGTCTAACCCAAGGGTAGATGGATTCCAGAAAAAATGCTACATGAATTATCTGCCCTTACTCAAGATGGCTGTAGCCAGAAATGCTGGGGGGGGGGGGCGATTTTCAAATGGATTTCTCATCAAAATAATGCATGGAGACATGGTTGGATGAAGGAGTTTCCTTTAAATATTAACAATGAATTAAATAGCGTTTCTGGTTTATAGTCCTCAGATGCAGTGTAGTTCCGCTTTAGAAAAAAGCCTGTAGAAAAGAGTAAAGATGCTCAGCTCACGTGTGAATGCAGTCTGAAGCCTGGTTCACACCAATGCAACCCGCAAGTTCATCCAATGTAATATGTAATGCAACTGCAGTGCAATCTGGTGCATTTTTTATGTGTTTTTGGTGCAATTTTCATGCTGGTGCCATTTCTGTCTGGGGGAGGGGGAGAATAGTTAGGGGAGAACGAACCCGGGTGCCATAAAAACGCATGTAGGTGCATTTTTGATTTTTTTTTTTCATTTTTGGTTCCATTTAAGTCTATGGGGCACAAAATCGCACTGTATCACACGAAAGTAGCACAAAACCCGTCCCCAAAGTCGCATCACAATTGTGTCGCATTGATGTGAACAGGCACCATTGAAATGAATGATTTTCATTGTCATACGATTTGACCCAAGCCACATCTGAAATCGCACCAGCGAGAACCAGGTCTAAAAGAAAAGCTGCAGGGATCAAAGGAAGAACAGATGACCAGGTGGCAAAGCCAAGCCCAGCATCTTCTGATTCCAGTCTTTATACATTTTAATTTAATTTAACCCATCATGTTCCATGTTAGAGACTACCACCACTCAATGCCTATTAAGATCTCATTATTGTGCTCACAGAAACATATGTTAGGCTGCATCTGTTTGCACATTCTTTGTCATGTTAAAAAAAAAAATTTAAAAAAAAAGTCGGTTTTTAGTTTAAACACTGGTGATGTCAGCAGAAGTGTTGTTCTGCATTCCAGACACACTCAGCTGCTCCCCCTCCCTGGATCCAAGATCAGCCAAGGTGCCTGCCGATGGGACTAAAGCTAACCATACTCACCAACTCCTTTAGATCTACAAACAACCATGTAGTAGGATTAGGTACAAACTAATTGGAGAAATTAGCTAAGTCCTGATTAAAAATAGTTTTGTTAAATCTAGTTGATGTTCCACCGACAGTTTTATTCCCAGAACAAAAAATGAGGGGTAAGGAGATATCAAAGGCTTGAATTTTATTCTGCGTATAGCCAGGTTAGGGAAGCCTTACAAACTATCCTAATTGTCAGTGTTTTCTAGCCTTAGATAGAATAGGGAAGGGATTTGATCCCCTGTCAGTGTCCCACTTTTTCACTTTCTCTTTCTTTCACTTGCCCTGACAACAGGAAGCAAGAATAAATCTCTACAAAGTAAGAGGACTTCCCCTATTAAGCAGGCCATACATTGATCAAAATTCAGGCGGTTCAGAAGTATAAACATGTCATACTTGCCTGCTCTGTGCAGTGGGTTTGCACAGAGCAGCCCTGATCCTCCACTTCTCAGGATTACCACCGATGCTCCAACTCTTTGGCAAGTGCCATCATAGAAAGCCACATTTTTTACAGCTTGTTTTTTAAAATGTCCGTGTGTATGAGGCATTAAAGCTATGCACCTGAAACAGGTCTATCTGCCTGGCCAAAGTGGATATAAAGGCAGACTTTTTTAAAAGCCTGTGCCAGAGGATCCGCCCCCCCCCCCCCCCACCCACCCCTTGTACTTGAGTCTGATCTCAATCCAGCAATGTGTACAAGAGCAGCCATTGGCTTCCGCTGCATTCAATCACATTCTGTGATGATGGGGCAGGGCCAAACCAAGTTTTTTGCACCTATGGGCAGGACAGCTTGGGAGCAAGCTTGTACGACGTACCCCATACTCATTCACCTAGGGTGTGGGCTGGAATCTGGGGGCCACCCTTGTTAAAGGGGGCTTCCAGATTCTGAGAAGCCCCCGTCCGCAGACACCAAAAACTACTGGGCAAGGGTTGTCGGGAAGAGGCCCTTGTCCTCATCAACATGGGGACAAGGTGCTTTGGGGTGAGAGGCGCAGAGCCCCCCTGCCCCAAAGTACCCACCCCCCCATGTTGAGGGCATATGGCCTGGTATGATCCAGGATGAGCTGCATACTCGCATAAGGGTCTGGTATGGATCTTGGGGGGAACCTCATGCAAAGAAAGGTTTTAAATTTTGGCGGGGTTCCCCCTCAAGAATCTCAGCAAACAAGTCGCACCACAAGTCAGATCATCTTGATCCAACTTCTATTCAAATCAATGGGCTCCCATAGGAAACCATTGATTTTGAATAGGGGTAGAGAAACGCCGAATGAGGCTTAACGCTGTCTATACAGCGTTAAGCCTCATTAAACCGCGTTTAACACCCTTTACCGGCATCTGCGTTTTTACAGCTCTGGCGCTGGAGCCTCAGAACGCACTGGTCCTGGGTTTTTTTTTTTGGAACTTAAAAACACCAATGCCTGTTACAGCTCAAAAAGGCCATGGTGTGTATGAGGCCATTGAACAACATGGAGTGGCGATTTGAGGCTGCAAAAAAACTGTATGCCTGACTTCTGATGTGCAAGGTATAGAGAGGAAATGTAAAAAGGTAAAATGTCATTACTTTATACTACACAGTGGGTATAGAAAAGAATCATCCCCTTTAAAAAATAATCACATTTTGTTGCTTTGCAGCCTGAAATGAATCCAGCTGTATTTACTGAGTCCAACTTATAATAGCCAAGTGAAAGGTACAACACCAACAAAAATTCAAAAACAGAAATCACTGAGTTGGTGGGGATTCCCTCGTGTGCCAATATTTTGTTGAACCACCTTTTGCTTTAAATTACAGCCTTTAGTCTGTTTGAATATGTCTCCACTAACTTTGCAATACAATTGGTGCGTTTGTAATAAAGAATGAAATAGACCCAAGTCTTAGCTTTTCCTGACTTGTCAAAAAAAAAAAAAAAAAAGAAGGAGGATGCTATAAATACACCATTGCCATTGATGGAAAACAACAGTTTTTAATTATTAAAATGTGTGTGGTTATGATAAAAAAAAGCAAAAAGCATTACTAAGTGCCAGAAATAGAAATGCCAAATAGTGGGGAATAAAACCGGGAGAAAAAAAAAAAAAAAAAGGAGGACATAAAGTTCATCTAGTACTTCTATTAACCTGATGTTGATGAAGCCAGCCATACATGGAACAAAATTAATCAGTCAGCAGGCTCATGTTAAAAGGCATCCCTCTCTTTTAATCTGTTGGTAGATTAGGAGGGGGGCAGCAAGACGCTTAATTCACAATACATTAATACAAGGATAAGGATCTTTAAGCCATATGACTGTAATTTTCAAATCTCATTGTACTTAACTGAAAATAAAGCAGCCCATAGATTATGCAATTTTCTTTCCTTCAACCACAGGCAGAAAGAAAGAAGATTGCTCGATACCCCTATTAATGCAGCGCTATTGTGTTCCCCGCCGGCAGGGCACAATGATAATTGTTGCCAGCTATAACCCCCGGCAGTGATTGCATGAAAAAAAATCCGAAAGGCTGGTTGTATTGAGGTCAAACGATGGATTGCCTTCAGTAGAACAAGCATGCCCATAGATCGATCAGATATCAACTAGTCCATGCTGAACCGGCCAAGATTTGATCAGTCTTTGGTGGGCTTAATTCACTCCCCCCCCCCCCCCCTCTAAAAAAAGGTAGGGATTCCTTTTCTGCGGTGTTGAGCCTAGTACACACTACTAGTTTTTTTCATTCAACCCACCAGGGCTTCTACTGGACTGACCGATGCTGCCCGACATTTGGCCCGTGTGTACTAGGCTTTAGCCTTGTTAATTGAGGCTAAAGTGTTTGGCTTTGAGTTCACACCTATGCGAAATGGATGCGGCTTACATGGCATCCAATTCGCGGAACATTTTAAAATCCATTACTTTCAATCAGTCTGGTTCACATATGTGTGTTGCATTCGCACTCCGCATTGCCCAAAAAACAAGTGCGTATTCTAGGCAGTGCGGTGAGGATTGCAGGCACATATTCTTCTATGGGAACACATCTGATTTGCAGATGTGTTTCGTTGTGAACAGGCATTCTCTCCCCCTCCTCACTACACCTCTCCCTGCTCAGCTGTAAGGATGGGCTCAGGCGTGTTCGCAACTAGCACGTGCAGAGCCCGCCAGGAAGTCGGCACTGCACAGCGCTTATCACAGGCAGTGATGCACGACTGCAGAGATCGGGAAATGTCTCACTGCCTGTGATTAGCGCTGTGCAGTGCTGACTTCCTGGCGGGCTCTACACGTGCTAGTTGCGAACACGCCTGAGCTCATCCTTACTCAGCTGATCTGCAGCTACAAATGGAGAGGAAGCGCTGAACAGCTGCTTTTTCTCTTCGCACAGAGAACGGAGCTGGAATTCGCACCAGACTGGTGTGAATCCAGCCTAAAGTACCATAATTAATTGGTCTCTCTTAAAGCAGAGTTCCACCCAAAAATGGACCTTCTGCTTTAAGCACTTCTGATCCCCTGATCCCCCACTTTTAGCATGTCTTTTCTTTTTTTTTTTTTTGGGGGGGGGGGGAGCGGGTACCTAGTTTGGACAGGTACCCATCACCCACTTCCACCCATGGCACTCTACCCCCCTTCCTGCAATCTTCTGGGACACGTCACAGGTCCCAGAAGATTTCCCAGCAATTCAGAACACACAGTGCAACTCGCGCCTGCGCAGTGTGCACCCGAAGCCGCAAGCTGTCATAGCCGGGTGCCCACACTTGCAATGCCAGCGCCGAGGAGAGGGTGAGGGTGAGAAGTGAGGCTTAGGGGGGCCGCATGCCTGGACGGTGGTATGCACCTGTCATTTCAGATTCATCATGACAGCGCCTGTTAACGGGCATCCACTCACCTGCTGCCGCCACGTCCTTCACCTTGTTGCGTCACTGCCGCATCACCAGCCGTCCCATTAAAGTGTATGGGAATGTTGGGGAGTCAATAGTGGGTCAGAGAAGGAGACGCTGTGGGACACAGATGACAGTTGTTCTTTGTGATTTAAAAAAGACTTGATTTAAATTAAATCCACCCTGTTCCAAACCAACTTACTCATTTCACGTTTCTACATTATTAAAGCATTACATACCTTTGTAAACATTAAACCGATTTCTTGGAGAATGATAACGAGCTCAGATCTCCCTATAAAAAACACAATATGATCATTCGACTCTTTACACAACTGAAAAGCTGCCACTGCACTGTTACAAAATCGGATTGTGGTAGATAAGTCTCTTGTAAGACTTTATAAAAATGTTGGTAGGTGAAGTTCTGAACATTTAGGCATAAGACTGCTACTCAACATAGCTGATCCTGGTATGGAAGTATATATACGAAAACCTCAGTAAATAGCGCTCCTCGGGCCATGCCCCCTGACATTTTGCCCCACCGAGGCTTAATCATAGGGGCCTCCAAGATTAAGCCCCAGTGGGCAGGGTAAAACATGTTAGGGGCATGGTCCAAGAAGCGCCATTGACTGAGGCTTTCACATATATACTGAGTTGAGCAGTAGTCTTATCCTTAAATGTTCATTGCTCACTGGATACGTTTTTCGTATGCTGGCATCCCTACTATCCTGATTGCCAACGGGGCCCTACACCTCAGCCTGGAGCGGCACTACCAAGCAATAATAATAAAATAATAAAAAAAATGTTGTCTTGTCAGCTTTTCCTGTGTGTCTGACTTACCAGAAGTCACAGGTGTTCTTCTTCAGCAAGTCATGTTTCGTTGCCTCCCTCTTGGTACACTCGTCCGCAGCAAGCGGATTTCGGTGGGTGTACAAAGATGTCCGCTTGCCGACTTCTAAGTCTAAGCCTTACTGCGGACGAGAGTACCAAGATGGCGGCGACGGAACGTCACTTCCGTGCAGTCCCTCCTCTCCAGGAAGTGACATCTCGCTGGCCGAGACGGACGGACTCAGGCAGTAACTTCGGGTCCGTCTCGGCCAGCATCTCGGCCAGCATTCGCGACCCCCTGGAGAATGGGCAATCGACCCCCAGGTTGAGAACCGCCGTCCTAGAGGAATATGACTCTTTGCAATCTCTCCATTAGTTATTGGGCTCTAGGTGTACATATGTAACACGGGATGACACCTTTCTCTAAAATTAAACTGGCATAGGAACCAGGTATGACCAATGTATGTATGTATGTATGTATGCATGCATGCATGCATGCATGCATGCATGTGGGGTTTGTTTTGTTTTTTTTGTTTTGTTTTTTGTGTGTTTTGTTTTCTATAGCCGAAAGACGGCTGCAGCGCGGACGCTATCTGCCGGGTGGCCGTCCCTGGACGTCCTGGTGTTTACTTCCGCGTTGCGCGCTCCCGCATCGGGGAAGTTTTGTGCTGGCCGTGTCCCTCGGACACAGCCAGTCACAGATCGCTGAAAACGGCCAATGACAGCGGCCGTTTTCAGCGCGATCGGCTGTGCCAATGAGAGAGGATCTCATATGTTTACATATGAGATCCTCTCTCATCGCCGGTGTTCTGCGGCTCTCCCTCCTCACACAGACAGCGTGTGAGGAGGGAGAACGAACCGCTGCGGCGGTAAGTGAAAAAAAAAAAAAAAAACACGAAAATAAAGTTTTAAAACTGCCATCTGTCCCAACTATCATGCTCATTCCATCTATCCCCAGTGCCATCTGTCCCTGTCACTGTCATCTGTCATCAGTGCCACATAGTGCCATCTGTCATCAGTGCCATCTGTCATCAGTGCCATCTGTCATCAGTGCCACATACTGCCATCTGTCATCAGTGCCATCTGTCATCAGTGCCACATACTGCCATCTGTCATCAGAGCCATCTGTCATCAGTGCCACCTGTCAGTGCCACGTATCAGTGCCATCTGTCATCAGTGCCATCTGTGCCACGTATTAGTGCCACCTGTCATCAGTGCCACGTATTAGTGCCACCTGTCATCAGTGCCACGTATTAGTGCCATCTGTCATCAGTGCCACATCAGTGTCAGTGCCACGTATCAGTGCCATCTGTCATCAGTGCCACGTATCAGTGCCATCTGTCATCAGTGCCACGTATCAGTGCCATCTGTCATCAGTGCCACGTATCAGTGCCATCTGTCATCAGTGCCACGTATCAGTGCCATCTGTCATCAGTGCCACGTATCAGTGCCATCTGTCATCAGTGCCAGGTATCAGTGCCATCTGTCATCAGTGCCACGTCAGTGTCACGTGTCATTGTCCTGGTGCTCCAGGGCCTTCAAAAGTGTAATAGGTAGTTAGATGTGTAATTTATGCTCCTAGAACACGTGATGGCGCTCCCTGCATGTTGGGCCTCTGTATGTGGCCAGGCTGTGAAAAAGTCCCACACATGTGGTATCGTAATACCACATGTGGAGGAGTAGCAGAATGTATTTTGGGGTGTTATTTGTGATATACACATGCCATGTGAGAGAAATAACCAATTACAATGACAATTTTATGGGGGGGATTCTTAATTTTGCAAAGAATTGTGGGAAAAAAATGACCACATCAAAAACCTCACAATGCATCTTGCTGAATACCTTGGAATGTCTACTTTCAAAAAAGGGGTCATTTGGGGGGTATTTGTACTTTCCTGACTTGTTCGGGTCGCAAGAAATGTGATAGGCCGCCAGTACTTCAGGTGTGATCAATTTTTTATGATTTGCACCATAACTTGTAAACTCTCTAACTTTCACAGAGACCAAATAATATTCACTAATTTGGGTTATTTTTACTAAAAAGATATGTAGCAGTATAAATTGTGGCCAAAATTTATGAAGAAAAATTACTAATTTGCAAAATTTTATCACAGAAACTAAGAAAAATGCGTTTTTTTTCAAAATTTTCGGTCTTTTTTCATTTATAGCGCAAAAAATAAAAAACCCAGAGGTGATCAAATACCACCAAAAGAAAGCTCTATTTGTATGAAAAAAAGGACAAAAAATTCATTTGGGTACAGTGTTGCATGACTGAGTAATTGTCATTCAAAGTGTGACAGCGCTGAAAGCTGAAAATTGGTCTGGGCAGGAGGGGGGTTTAAGTGCCCAGTAAGCAAGTGGTTAATTGCTGCAAATATTAATTTTTGTTTGTTGTCTGTTTTTTTGAAAATTAATAAAAACTTATATTAAAAAAAAAAAAAAAAAAAAGGTGCTCCAATCACCATATGATAATAAAGTGCAAATGTTGCAAAATTGTAGTGCTTCACCCGAATTCATATACATTTATTCATTCCTGTTGGCTTGCGATTTGGGTGCCCACGCACAGCATTCCCCATGCTACAACATCCTATAGGATATTCCTGATAAGAAATTCTATTTGGTCCTTTACATGCCTGGGGGTCATTCTGTGGCCGATATTATCTGGTGAGCGCTTTGACTTATCACTTCGGGTGAAGCACTACAATTTTGCAGCATTTGCACTTTATTATCATATGGTGATATGAACTTTTTTTTATTGCACTTTTATCCACTTTATATCGATTCATTCAGCACTTTATAATTAATTATTCAGTTGTTTGTATTGCACTACTGATGCGCCCTTCACTGTTTATTTCTTTATTAGATGTGGTCATATACTATTTGAGCAGTAGTTTAGAGCAGGCTCTGGGAAAAACAGCAATTAACCACCTCAATACCTGCCACTTTCACCCCCTTCTTGCCCAGGACAATTTTCAGCTTTCAGACCTTGAATTGTGTGGTCATGCAACACTGCACCCAAATTATATAAATTTTTGTTTTCTTTTTTTGACAGATAGAGCTTTCTTTTGGTAGTATTTAATCACCACTGGGGTTCATTTTTGACTAAGAAAAACGAAAAGACCAAGAATTTTGAGAAATTTGAGGAAAAAAAAAAACACAACAACACAACACACGTTTCTTAGTTTCCGTAATAAAATTCTGTGAACGAGTAATTTTTCTTCTTCATTGATGTGCACGGATGAGGCTGTACTGATGGTCACCGATGAGGCACCCGCACAGACGCATCATTCATTCATAGGGATCTGTGAATGAATAAACTACAATTCCTGTCTGCCACCACAGCTGACAGAGTTGTAGTTCTCAAAGGACTATGAGTAAGGGAAATCCGCTCACTCGTAGTCCATTGACATAACCTCCAGAGGTAGAGGCAGAGAGCTAAAGAATATGTCTGCAGGAACCTGACATTACACCCATGATCAGCTTTATTAAGTCCTGTTCTGGGTCTTGGCACTAGATTTCTGGAGGGGGATGCAAGTCATTTGAGTCGCACTGCCGGATACCTCTTCTCTTAGCTTTTCTTTTGCTATTGAACAATAAAAAAAAGGACACGTCAATGGAAGATGAAGTACATTTAAAGCAGGGGTCTCAAACTGGCGGCCCTGCAGCTGTTGCAAGACTACAAACCCCATCATGCCTCTGCTTGTGGGAGTCATGCTTGTAACTGTCAGCCTTGCAATGCCTCATGGGACTTGTAGTTTTGCAACAGCTGGAGGGCCGCCAGTTTGAGATCCCTGATTTAAAGTAAAACTAGATGCAAAACCTTTTGTTTCATTTTAGATAGAGCAAGGAAGGATTATAATTCCTGTGAGAATTTTTTGCTGTGTCCCATTTCAGAAATTTCCCTTGACTTCCCGTCCCATAGCCAAACAGGAAGTGAGAATAAATTCCTGCAAAATTAAAGGGAATTCCTTGGGGACCCCCAGGTCACCAGAACTAGTGTCTCCATTGGAAGATTTTTCCAACTATTACTTTTCTGGGGACAACCCAAAATGTGGGATTTTTCTTATTTTTACTTTCAATAATGGTAAACAGGACAAATAGAGAGGGCTGAATCTCCTTACCAGGACACAGACAGCAATATAAATGATAGGGATTATAATCCTTCTCCAACATGAAAAAAAAAAGAAAAAAGAAGAAAATAAAAAGTTTTGCCTTTAGTTACACTTTAAGGCTGCAAAGACACTAGGCTCCAAGACAACCACCCTCCATTGTGCATGCTTGTCCCTTTTCAGTATATATTTTTAACATATGTTCAAAATAAGGCAAAAAGTTATGCAAACTGCCCACCAAAGACATGCAGACTAATCCAATATGGACTAACCACACGTGGTGTTTTTTAAAATAGATTTTTTTAGCCCTTATAAGTTAACAAAAGGTCCACGAGTAATATGTGATAATCTGTAAATGTAAAATATTGACAAACAAATCCAAAGGATCAATTAAAAGCAGGAAAAAAATCTTTAGCAGCCTTAAAAAACAGAACAACATTTGTAAACCTTTTATTCAAGTGTAAACCGTTTGCAAATGCCAAGACTGACCAAGTTGAATTGACAGTACAACTATTGATCTCCCCGGAAAACCATTGGACAAGAAACTTGGTGAACCCTGAACATCAGATCAGGGATGTGCACATGTAAATTTACCATTGCAGAGGACATAAAAGGGGCCAACAACAATGAAATACAACAGATTTAGTGCTTTCACAAATCCACAATTGGCTTCCCAGTGGAGGAAATCCTATTATACAGGAAACCATCATTTCTAGATAAATAAAGCACACCATAGATTTCCTTTAAAAGACAATCAAATTTCAACACATTGGCAACGCAATGTTTTTTAGGTATATTGCACTCTATATATTTAAAAGGCTGCTTACACCCCTGCCTTTAATGCCAAGCCCTGCAGAATACCATTCCACTGTCCAAAAACACTGCTTTGGACAGAAGGATGACAGCTGATAATCCAAGTCATGAAATCAGGGAATGCCAGGCATCAATAGTAAAAATAGAATTAACTCATACTGCCTTGTATAATTTATTTTCAAAATAAATATTATACAAAAAAAAAAATAAAAAAAAGTAAAAAAAAAACATTTACAGAAGCACTTTATTGGTCTAAAAAGTAAGAACAGACATTGCGTGTGCTGTCTTCTCTTGGGCAGGACTTTAAAAAGTATAAGATGAAGTAGAGTAGGAGGTTTGTTGCATTCATTTTTTAACAGCCGGCACACACCAGAACGTGGTGTGTGGCCCTGCACCACACTCAAAACACACTTCCTGTGTGTACTTTCTCTTGCAGCTGTCAATATATTCTTAATGACACCCCAAATCAGATTGCAAATGTAGTGCGTTTGCATGCACCAGACCCCCTGGTACCACAGCACCATGCTATGGGCAGCATAGTGGCTAAATGGTTAGCACTGGGGTCATTGCTTTAAATCCTACCCACAGCACTACCTGTCTGCAGTGTGCATGTTCTCCCTGTGCCTGCATGGGTTTCATCCCACACTCTAAACACATGCTGGTAGGTTAATTGGCCCCGATATAAATTTTTATATCCATACATTTATAT
Organism: Lithobates septentrionalis; assembly: GCA_037952835.1. Lineage (NCBI taxonomy): Eukaryota > Metazoa > Chordata > Amphibia > Anura > Ranidae > Lithobates > Lithobates septentrionalis. The sequence goes on along the minus strand of JBBDGP010001506.1, from coordinate 306,705 downwards.
ACACACACACACACACACACACACACACACACACACACACACACACACAAATAAATGCGACTTGGAGACCTTAGAGCTGTAAGCGGTTTGAGGGCAGGGACTGATGTCAACACACATGTAAAGTGCTGCAATAATTGTTGCCGCTATACAAGTACCTGTAATAAATACATTTGGTGTGGTGAGTTTTTGAGCACTAGTGATTGCACTAATTTTTGTGTGATGCAGTGCGATTGCAAATGAATGGGCTGAAAATAAATAAAATCACACCACACTAAATAGCACAGTAACACAGATCACATTTCCAGCGTGAAACAGGTGTGAACCTGCTGTTAATCTTTTGATTTTCTTCACTGGGGCGGTGGGAGCATCGGCGGTAAAGTACCGCTATTTTTAGCGGCGCTTTTCACCCCCGCTAGCGTCCGAAAAAGGCTTAAAAAGCGCCCGCAAAGTGCCGCTGCAGTATTGCAACTTTGTCGCAACTTTAGATGGGTGTGACTTAAATGTGACTGACCAATGATAATGGATAACTGTTGCTCAACTTTCACACATACATTCAGGTGCGACTTTAATGTGACTTTTGAGGGTTTACTGTAAGTCACATAAAAGTCTAAAGCAGCTGTTGGTGTGAACCAGCCCTTTCATTCTTCACGCTTTAAGCTGACTAGTGCAATTTAAATTATAGTCTTTCCTTAAAATTGGATTTTAAGTACGAAATAAAATTTCCTGACCGAAAAGCAATGTCAATTTCAGTTCTGCCAAGCTGTTTTAGTGCAATGCAGTTTAGAAATATGCTGCTTTTATTGGAAAAGCAAAATGTGTTTTTTTTTCTTTAAATTATGATATACTTGGCCTGCATATATTAGAAGTAGAATTTACTGGTAGTAAAATGGCTCAATGTACAGTCCAAAATGTTGTAAATGAAAAAGGACATCACAGACACCATGGTAAGAATTTTCAGTCTACTTGTTCAACTGATAAAAAAAAAAAAAAAAAAACAAAAAAAAAAAAAACACAAGAAACCAGACAAGTATGAACTAGCACAGCCACACACATACCATTAAACGCAAACAAAGTATCAACTTATAGCACCAAGAAATATGAATCTATCTGCTCATCGTAGCTACCGAAATAAAAACCATACACCAGTTAATTATCCTTCAGCTACAATGCTAATAGCCCTTAGAAATTCCAGATTTACAGTCAAAGGCTTGGTATAAATTAGATTAGAATGATGCTGCAAGGAAAAAGTTTCCAAGAACTGCCTTTTGCATGACCAAGGAGCACTATGCAAAAAACAAATACAAACTGCGTACCATGCATAATACTTGATTAACTAAAGCTCCAGGCTCCCCCCAAAAAATTTAAAGTCAACAACTACAAATACTGTAGCTGCTGACTTTCATCATATAGACACTTACCTGTCCAAGGATCCAGTAATGTCTTCACCTGAGCCAATTCTTCAATCAACTTCGGGCGCAGGCGTCGGCATCTCTAGTAAGGGAAAGGCTTCACAGCCTGTTTCCTACTGCGCATATCGTGCTGCACCTTGTGAATGGTCCTGTAGTCTTCTGGGACCTGTGATGTGTTCAAGATGACTACAGGGGAAGGAGGGGAGGTCAAACTTCCAGCTCAGATCGCCGCAGTGATCTAACCTGAAAGTGGGAAAGAGTACCTATCAAAACCAGGTATCCGCTTCCCCTTCCACCCCCCAAATAAAAGTGCCAAATGTGGCAGTGGAGGCGAAGTGCAAACAAACAGAGCTTCCCTTTTGGGTGGAGCTCTGCTTTAAAATGGAGCCGAATTAAAAAAAGTAAAGCTTTGCTATGCTATAGGGAATTTATAGAAAAGGTTAATTGTACCTGAACAGTATGCTAAAATAATCTTTGTCTTGAATTCTTTGTTAAAAGTACAAGTGCAATTCTTGGCATGCGAGGATGCATTAGCACGTCTGTGCCTAGAGCCCGAGGCTTCATGCCCACTATAAGCTAAAAAAAAAAACAAAAAAAATAAATAAATAAATAAAAATAAAAAACTGCCAGGAAAACGCTGGATGACAAACAAACACTCATAATCTTTTTTTTGCCAACTTTTAGCAGCAATTAGGAGCGTTCAATGTATTTTTTTTGCTGGCTAAATGCTCCCTTAAAAAAAACGCAAACAAAAAAAAAAAAAAAAAAGGTTTTTCTGCTTCTAGAACGCTTCTAGACTAAAATGGTGTGCATGGACATAAAAGGATAGCACTATTTTCTTCCAGAAGCAGAAAAAAAATGTTCAAAGCTGTTGCTGGAAACACTTTTAAGCTATTGTGCATGAAGCCTAAGAGCCCTTTCACACTGGGGCGGTTTGCAGGCGCTATTGCGCTAATAATAGCGCCTGCAAACCGACCCGAAAGTGCCGCTGCTGTGTATCCAGTGTGAAAGCCCCGAGGGCTTTCACACTAGAGCGATGCGCTGGCAGGACGGTAAAAAAAGTCCTGCCAGCAGCATCTTCGGAGCAGTGAAGGAGCGGTGTGTATACCGCTCCTTTACCGCTCCTGCCCATTGAAATCAATGGGACAGCGCGGCTATACCGCCGGCAATGCACCTCTGCAGAGGCGCTTTGCGGTGGTATTTAAGCTCTTCTCGGCCGCTAGCAGGGGGTAAAACCGCCCCGCTAGCGGCCGCATACCGACGGTAAAACGCCACTAATAGCGGCGTTTTACCGTCGACGCCGCCCCCCGCCCCAATGTGAAAGGGCTCTAATAGATAAACAGTATCTTACAATCAGAATCTCCTACGGGTGGCTCGAAAGGGATCTCAATGACCTCGACTCGACCAGGAAATAGCCATCACAAAAAGGAACTTCCACAGCAACTCTCATCAAAAAACAATGTATAAAAAAAAAAGAGAGGGGGGCTCCAATAGTGCGGATCAAAAAAGGTAGGTTTATTAAAACCACAATAATAAATAAAAAATAAAAGTGATCACAATACATAAAAAGCAATGTGGGGAGCAGTAAGCGTGGCCCGACGCGTTTCGTCCAAATAGGACTTCTACAGGGGCTTAAGTGATTTCCTGGTCGAGTCAAGGTCATTGAGAGCCCTCCGAGCCACCCGTATTAGATTCTGGACCCCTTTGGAGAGAGCCACGGATTCCATCCTTAAGCCTTTCGATTCGGTGTCGCTGACATCCGAGTCTACCTGCTCGGGTAAGAGTACCCATTTGTTTAATTTTCCGGATTCACCACTGTGGATGTTTCACACTCCTTGCACCCCAAGAGGATTTATATTTCATTGTTTGAAGATTTTCACTTTTTTGTTTTCCCATTTCCTAGCCAGGATTTGGGGTTAAAGACTCACAGTCACATCAGTGCTTGTTTTGGACTTTATACACATTTATACACATTTTTGTTTTCATTGCACTTATTTTGTTTGCACAGATCTGCATTCAGTTGGACTTTATGCAATGTTTTCATTTATTGCACCCATTATTGTGTTAGCTCTACATTTTTTTCCCATACCTCCTGTTGAATTTTGTCACATTTAGTGTAGCAGCTGTTGTTCTTGGTTCACATTTTTGCGCAGTATTATTTCACCTTCCAATATTTTGTGTGGCCACCATTATTTTCCAGCACTGCCTTAACCCTCTTGGGCATGGAGTTCACCAGAGCTTCACAGGTTGCCACTGGAGTCCTCTTCCACTCCTCCATGAAGACATCATGGAGCTGGTGAATGTTAGAGACCTTGCGCTCCTCCACCTTCCATTTGAGGATGTCCCACAGATGTTCAATAGGGTTTAGGTCTGGAGACATGCTTAGCCAGTCCATCACCTTTACCCTCAGCTTCTTTCGCAAGGCAGAGAGGTGTTTGGGGTCGTTATGTTGGAATACTGCCCTGCGGCCCAGTCTCCGAGAGAGGGAATCATCCTCTGCTTCAGTATGTCACAGTACATGTTGGCATTCACGGTTCCCTCAATGAACTGTAGCTCCCCAGTGCCAGCAGCACTGTAGGCAAGACACTTTGTACTCCTCACCTGGTTGCCGCCACACACACTTGACGCCATCTGAACCAAATACAAATACATTTATCTTGGTCTCATCAGACCACAGGACATGGTTCCAGTAATCCAGATCCCTAGTCTGCTTGTGTTCAGCAAACTGTTTGCGGGCTTTCTTGTTTATCATCTTTAGAAGAGGCTTCCTTCTGGGACGACAGCCATGCAGACCAATTTGATGCTGGGTGCAGCGTATGGTCTGAGCACTAACAGGCTGACCCCCCACCCCTTCAACCTCTGCAGCATTGCTGGCAGCACTCATACATCTATTTCCCAAAGACAACCTCTGGATAGGACGATGAGCATGTGCACTCAACATCTTTGGTCGACCATGGCGAGGCCTGTTCTGAGTGGAACCTGTCCTGTTAAGCCGCTCTATGGTCTTGGTCACCATGCTGCAGCTCAGTTTAAGGGTCTTGGCAATCTTCATGCAGAGTATAAATAAAACAAAGTTCTGGTGTCACCAGTGACACACCTCCATCCCTAATAATACAGTAGAAACATGGATATCTCCCTTGGTACTTTGTATGAGGTATGCACAATTGGCCGATGAAATTGACAAAATGTAAATACAGTAAAATATTTATTGCAGAAATAGTCACACATAGCATATATTGCTGCCATCCTCAGTGAACAGGCACCTAGGCTTTGCCGATTGGAGAGTATGGGGTCTTTTTTCTGTGAGGCCACTCTTACCATTTGTCCATCATTTATTCATATGTTACATTACTTTTTTGATCATTCATTTCCAGATATATCCCACATGCATCCACCCCTGAAGAACGAGTCATATCTCGCGGAACACGTCGGGTGTTATAGATGTCATGTATACTCATGTACTTCAAATGTAATGCAATCTTTAACTATGTGCAATATTGTATCGGCTTTGCCTTTATGTTATTTTCATGTGTGACTATTTCTGCAATAAAATATTTTACTGTAACATATGTATCGTCAATTTCATCGGCCAATTGTGCACACCTCATACAAAGTCCCAAGGGCAATATCCACGTTTCTCCTATCTTTATGCCAAGCAACAATTCTTTTTTTCAGATCCTCAGAGAGTGCTTTGCCATGAGTTGCCATGTTGTACTTCCAGTGACCAGTATGAGACAGACTGAGCGATAACATCAGATTTAAACACACCTGCTCCCCATTCACACCTGAGACCTTGTAACACTAACGATTCACATGACACCGGGGAGGGAAAATGGCTAATTGGGCCTAATTTGGACATTTTCACTTATGGGTTACTCACTTTTGTTACACTCACTACTTTACATTGTAGCAAAGTGTCACTTCTTCAGTGTTGTCACATGAAAAGATATAAAAAAATATTTACAAAAATGTACTCACATTTGTGAGATACTGTATATCTGCAAAATAGTTAAAGTGATACTAAAAGTCTTTTTTTTTTACTTTATAAATAATAAACATGTTATACTTACTTACCTGATCTGTGTAGTGGTTTTGCACAAAGCAGCCCAGATCCTCCTCTTCTCGGGTCCCGCTTCGGTGCTCCTGGCACCTCCCTCCTGTTGAGTGCCCCCACAGCAAGCAGCTTGCTATGGGAGCACCCAAGCCAAGCCGCAGCTCTGGGTGTCCATTCAGAAACTGAGCCATGGTGCAGCCCTGCCCCCTCGCTTTCCTGATCGGCCAACTGACTTTGACGGCAGCCGGAGCCAATGAGAAGGCAGAGTCCCAGACGGCCGAGGCACTTGTGTACATGGTTGCATAGGAGATGGGGCTCAAGTAAGTATTAGGGGGGCTGCTGCACACAGAAGGCTTTTTATCTTAATGCATAGGAAAAAAAAGAAAAAAAAAAAAGTGCACACACTATTTAAAGCATAATAAAAAATAAAAAAAGGAAAGAGAAAAAAAGAGGCAAGACTTTTTTTCCCCCCCATTTTGGATAAAGTGGAGAGGGATTAGAATGCCTGTCAGTTTTTATTGTGGTCCGTGTTCACATTAAGGAGATTTACCCTCTCCATTTGTCCCCTTTACCATTATCATTGAAAGTAAAATGAAAAAATCACAAATTTTGGGTTAATATGTGGGAAATCTTCCAATGGGGACACTGGTTCTGGTGACCTGGAGGTCCCCAAGGAATTCCCTTAATTTGCAGGATTTCCACTCATTTCCTGTCTGGCTATGGGGCAGGAAGTGAGGGGAGATCTCCGAAATGGGACATAGATGGTGGGAAAACAAAAAAAAAAAAAAAAAAAATCTGACATGGGTTATAACCCTCCCAAAAGCAAGCCCAAATGAAAAAAAGGTTTTGTTCTACTTTAAAGTTATTTAGAATTTTAAGCAGCTGCTAGGGTGCTTCATTATGTAAGTTTGTTGCATTTTGCAGTGTGCATAATGTAGAAATCAATTACATTAAAGTGGATGTAAACCCGATTCATGAAAATTGAACTGGGCAAATCTATTTGTAGTGTTTCCTTATCTGTCTCCAAAGCACTAAGACCCCTGTGTTTGTGCTGCTCCATTCCTCTATTAATCAGCATGATAACTTCTGACAAGTTCTCCCAGTTTGGAGATAAAAGCAGCCTGGAATGTGTGTTGTGGGAGGTTGCTATAAATAGATTAGCAGAGAGCTTGACTTGTAAAAAAAAGCACAGCTCTGAAAGCAATTTCCTTCTGCCAATGTGGAAAGGGGGGTGTGCCTTTCCTCCAATCAGCTTTCACACAATGTATGCCAGAATGACACGCCTACTGCTGAATGGGGAAGTGAAAATTCTTACCAGATGTAAGAATTCTAAAGAATATAGCAAGCTGAAGACAGCAGATATACATGTAAAACTTATGTAGGGAGATTTATTTCATCCCTGTGTATCATCTGAGGTTGTTCACTTCACTGGGTGTATGTGAGGGTTTACATCCACTTTTACTATAATGATGAAACAATAGGAGGTCAGAAGTCATCTGGCTAGACAACACATGTTCAGTAATAAACAAAGAAATCTAATGCTGATCCTTAGGCCTCATGCACACTGGACGTTTTTACAGCTGCTGTTGTTGGCTTCAGATGTTTTTTTCTACAGTCAATAAACTCTCCAGCATGTTATCCTATGTGTCCATGCACCCATAGGCTGTTATCAACGGTTTTTGGCTGAAGCGTTATTTTGGCCGTAAAAAAACAAAAAACTAGTGGGTTCTGAGAGGGGAGTTTTTCAGCTGTAAAAACACTCTAGCGTGAAAAAAGCTAAAAAAAAAAAACAAAAAAAAAACAAAAAAAAAAAAAAAAAACGTGGCTCAGTGTTTAACGGCTTTGAACCCACTGAAAAAAAAAAAAAAAAAAAAAAAGCCATTGCAAAAACGCTGAAAAACTCACTGCAAAGCTACTGACGTTTTTATAAGGTTATTATAAAGTCCAGTGTACATGAGGCCTTAACCTGGTTGATAAGGCAGAAGGTTTTTTAGCTCAATGCAATCTATCCATTGACCAATTAAGCCCTGGAAGGTTAACCCCCCCCCCCCCCCCCCTTCATGACCGGGCCATTTTTCTTTGTTATATGGCGCTGCATTAATTTAACTGACAATTGCGCGGCCATGCGACACTGTACCCAAATAAAATTGATGGTTTTTTTTTCCCCAAAAAATAGAGCTTTCTTTTGGCGATATTTGTTCACCCCTGTGGTTTATATTTTTGCGCTATAACCAAATAAAGACTGACAATTTTGAAAAAAAAATGTAACAAATAAAAATGTAAAAAAAAAAATCGAATTTATCAATTTAGGCCGATATGTATTCTGCTACATATATTTTTGGTGAAAAAAAAATCCCAATAAGTGTATATGGATTGGTTTGTGCAAAAGTTAGTGTCTACAAACTATGGGATACATTTATGGAATTTTTAATTATTTTTTTACTAGTAATGGCGGCGATCAGCGACTTTTGGCGAGACTGCGATATTGCGGCGGACAAATTCGGACACTAAGTGACACTTTTTGGGGACCAGTGACACCAATACAGTGATTAGTGTTAAAAGTGTCACTGTACTAATGATAATGGCAGGGAAGGGGTTAACATTAGGGGCGATTAAAGGGTTAACTGTCCCCCTAGGTGGTACTTTCTAACTGTGGTTAGCAGAAACACAAGATCTAAATCTTCCCCCTCTGGCAGACCGGCGTTCTGATTCTCCTCAGAATGATCGGAAGAATTGGCTCCAGCTGTGTCCAATCACAGCGGGAGCTAGTTGCCAGTGGCGCACACGCCCCAGACCCCGAACAGTTATGCAATTTCGTGCAGGAGGGCCTCCCTGCCACAGTATATCTGCGTGGGTTGGTCCTAAAAAGGAGATTAAGGCTTCATGTACACCGGACGTTTTTACAACCTCTCCTGAATGATTTAACTTGATAGATGGTAACCCACATTTAGAAGCTTTTTTTTTTCCCCCAAAATAGCCAAAAATTAAAAAACGCCTCTAAACGAAATGTTGCTAAACGCGAGTTAACGCGTTTAGAAGCGTTTGCAGCTTGAAATGCCTCTAAACTCAGCTTCTGAACCCTTTTTTTGCGTTCCAAAAAAAACCTCTAAAAACTCAACTGCCTAGAAAACAACCCTGGGTACATGTACTGATAAGATAACAGAGGAGAGTTCAGGAGCAGTTGAAAAAAAATGCCCAACTGCTCCTAAACGTCTGTTTACCAGCAGCAGTGTACATGAGGCCTAATACCTGAGGTTTATTTAGATTCAGCGATGTTGCACGGGAGACTTGGCTGTCCAGGACTCTCCTCCTCATTGGCTGAGACAGCAGCACGGCCCCACTGACTCCTGCTGCTGTCAATCAAAATCAGTGAGCCTTTGAGAAGAGAAAGTCTCATTAGGTATCATCTCCAGCCACAGGCCTCACAGTTCAGTGTGTGTCCTCCAGCTACAGATGGCGGCGCGGTTAGACGCATCGGCTACCTCGGGTCCAAAAGACGGAGCTTTTATGTCTTTTAATGTTGTGTCTTTGTCTCCAAATAGTCTTATCTTATCACAAAGTCATCTGGAAACTACTTTAAAACAGAACTACAATTGCCAAAGTCTTTTGGATATCGGCCGTATACACAAACATCAACTTTCACCGGTGGCCATCAAGAAGCTATCGAGACCTCTGTTTACTGAAACCTGACCCCGGGACTGCAGTTTCGTGTGAAAGGAGACGGAAATGCGGTAAGTGTGGAGGTATACGAGCTAGGCTAAGGGCTAAACCCACAAGGCCAGCTCTTCCAACACTTATGCTCTCTAATGTTCGCTCACTGGAAAATAAACTGGACTTAATTCAACTTAAATCGGTCCACACAGCATGAGACAAGAGATTGTTGTGTGTTTATCTTCACTGAAATATGGCTAAATAACAACATCCCGGATTCCGCCATTCAGCTACACGGGCTAACCTGCTACCGAGCGGATAGAGATTCATCCCTGTCCGGTAAGAATCGTGGAGGTGGTCTGTGTGTGTGTATATCAACAAAGAATGGTGTAACAATTCTGTGGTGGTAACAAAACACTGCCCATCGCTGGTAGAGTTTATGTTTGTGAAGTGTTGACCATTCTATTTGCCGAGGGAGTTCACAGCCATTGTTATTGTCGCGGTTTACATTCCCCCATGTGTAAACGCTAAGGACGCACTTCGCGAACTTTATAGCTCTATCAGCGAACATCAAACAAACAATCCGGACGGCTTTTTCATTATTGCTGGTGACTTCAACCATGCAAACTTAAAGACAGTTTTGCCGAAGTTCTACCAACGTGAATTTTGCAACAAGGGGAAACATACTGGACTGTTTATACAACAGAGAAAAATGCATACAAGGCTGAACCCCGCCCCCACCTTGGGTATTCAGATCACATCTGTTATGATAATTCCAGCATACAAACCGTTGCTTACACTTGCAAAACCGGTTCAAAAAGAAAAATGACAGTATGGCCAGACAATGCTACCCCAGTACTGCAGGACTGCTTTCAGCACACAGATTGGAACATGTTTAAAGAGGCAGCCACTTACAACAATCATACAGACATATGCCCTGTACACATGGTCAGATTTTCCGATGGAAAAAGTGCGATCGGATTGTTTTGTCGGAAATTCCGATCGTGTGGGGGCTCCATCTGACTTTTTCCGTCGGAATTTCCGACACACAAAGTTTGAGAGCAGGATATAAAATTTTCTGAAAACAAAATCCGATCAGTTAAATTCCGATCAAGTGTACACAAATCCGACGCACAAAGTGCCACACATGCTCAGAATAAATTAAGAGACGAAAGCTATTGGCTACTCCCCCGTTTATAGTCCCGACGTATGTGTTTTACGTCACCGCGTTCAGAACGATCGGCTTTTCCGACAACTTTGTGCGACCGTGTGTATGCAAGACAAGTTTGGCCCAAAATCCGTTGGATAAAAAAACGATGGATTTTGTTGTCGGAATGTAAGATCAATGTCCGATCGTGTGTACAGGGCATTAGAGTACACTGAAACAGTGACTGCTTACATCAAAAAGTGCATAGATGATGCGACAGTCAACAAGATTATTACCACATGTGCCAACCAGAAGCCATGGATGACAGCAGAGGTTCGTGGGCTGCTAAAGAACAGAGATGAGGTATTCAGATCAGGAGATAAAACAGCTCTCAAAACAGCAAGAGCCAATCTGTCTCATGGCATCAAGAAGGCAAAACAACAATATGCTAAAAAAATAAATAAATACTTTAGCGACAGCAAAGACACACGGGCCCTGTGGCAAGCCATCCAGACCATCACTAACTACAAGCCCCTGCCACGGGCCAATGATAATGATACTTCTCTCCCGGATGCACTCAACCACTTTTATGCATGGTTTGAGATGCAGAACCAAACACCTTCACAAAAACTACTCATATCCCGAAACGACCGGGCGCTCTGCTTTTCTCCAGATCAACTGACAGAAGGCTACTGGCCCTGATGACATACCTGGACGTGTGCTGAGAGACTGTGCTGTACAGGTGACAGATGTCCTTACAGATATCTTTAACATTTCGCTGAGCCAGGCAGTTGTCCCTACGTGTTTTAAATCCACCATCATAGTTCCAGTGCCAAAGAAGACACGTGTCCTGTTTGAATGACTATCATCCTATAGCACTAACCCCAATAACGATGAAGTGCTTTGAGAGGTTAGTCATGCATCACATTAAGTCCAGTCTTTCAAACACGCTGGACCCATATCAGTTTGCATACCGTCCAAACCGTTCCACGGACTATGCAGTATCTTCTACTTCACTTGGCCCTTACCCACTTAGAACAGAAAGACTCTTATGTTAGAATGCTGTTCATTGACTTTAGCTCAGCATTTAATACAATAATTCCTCAGCAACTTATCACTAAATTGAACTCGCTGGGCCTCAACCTGCCCCTCTGTAATTGGATCCTGGACTTTTTAACCAGTAGACCTCAGTCTGTCCCTGTTGGCTGCAGCACGTCGAGCACTACCACACTGAGCACGGGTGCCCCACAGGCATGTGTGCTCAGCCCGCTGCTCTTCACACTGCTGGCCCACGACTGCACTGCCAAGTTCAGCTCCAACCATATCATCAAGTTTGCAGATGACACAACTGTGGTGGGTCTCATCAGCAACAAATGATGAAACACTCTACAGAGAGGAAGTGGAACAACTGGTTAAATGGTGTAGTACAAAAAAACTGTTCCTTAATGTAAGCAAAACAAAGGAGGTTGTGATGGATTTCAGGAGAAATTCTGTTGATCACTCCCCACTGACCATCGACAGCTTGACTGTGGAGAGCGTAAGCAATATTAAAATTCCTAGGAGTGCACATCTCAGAAAATCTTACCTGGACAACCAACATCACTTCAATAACCAAGAAGTCACAACAGCGCCTAAATTTTCTCCGCCGCCTTTAAAAAGCCAGTCTCCCCCCACCCATCCTTACTACATTTTATAGGGGAACCACTGAAAGCATGCTGACCAGCTGCATCATTGTCTGGTATAGGAACTGCAGTTCCGCTGACCGCAAGACCCTGCAGCGGCTAGTGAAGACGGCTGAAAAGATTATTTGCCTCTCTCCCCTCCATCCTGGACATTTTCCATACATGATGCTCCAGAAAAGCTACCAGTATTGAGAGGGATGCTACTCATCCCTCCCACAGTCTCTTTCAGCTCTTGCCATCAGGTAGAAGGTACCGGAGTATCAAAACCAGGACTGTCAGACTGTTCAAACGTTTTTTCCCCCAGGCTGCGAGAGCCTTCAACTCCAATCCTCTTTGAAACCTCTTCTACAACCTATATATTGTGATCAGGAACGTATCACGTCCCCTCCTTTTTACTCTTGAATATGCCCTAGACACTTTTATAAACACTTGCTGCTACAAAGACTTTTGGAAACATATAGTATATGTACAGTTATGTAGTTCCCAGATGTGTATTCCTCACTGTGTTTTTATTCTCTGTACATCCAGTTATAATTATGTTTAATTTGTATGTCGCACCGTGGCCCTGTGAGATACGATATTTCGTTCTACTGTATGTTCTTACGTGTAGTGGAATGACAATAGAGCTCGACTTGAAAAGGGGATGAGGCCAGGCCGGGGTTAAGTGTCTGAATGGACACAGGGAGCTCTGGCTTGGGTGCCCCTATAGCAATCTGCTTGCTGTGGGGGCACTGAACAGGAGGGAGGGGCCAGGAGCCCCAAAGAGGGACCTGAAAAGAGGGCGATCTGGGCTGCTCTGTGCAAAACCATTACACAGATCAGGCAAGTATAAACAGGTTTTTTTTTTTCCTTCGTTAAAAATAACAAAAAGACGAGACTTTAGTATCACTTTAAGCCTGGTACAAACAGTAAGTTTTATTTACCTGAGGAGCTAGGAGATGGTAGCTCGCAAAGAGGTCCTGTAAGAACAATGCGATTTTAGTAAAGCGATCTCCCCACTCAGCTATTGTGTTCTGACAGGTGGACCACCCCCCGCCCAAACACAACAGTCAGCGCTCGCAGCCATTGGCCGAAAGCACTGAACGGATGCTGATGCTGATCGGCTGCTGGTTTTCCAGCAAGATTGTTCGACAGAAGCCAGCCATCAGATTAGCTTATGTCAAACAAGGATCTGTACACCTAAAGTCAGCTGGTATCCACTGTACTGGGTGATTTCAGATGATTTTCAGTCCGTGTGTACAGGGCTTTAGGCTGGGTACACACAGCTGTCTTTCTGTCAAAGGGACAAACAGCATCTGATCAGCGGGCAAAGGCTGGTAGTGCTGATCAGTGTGCTTTGGTGAGGGGGGTCAGGGCAGTCCCCGTGTTAGAACAAAGGCTCAGCGGGGGAAAATCACTTTACCAACATTGCATGTATTAGTATGGTGATCTGTCACTAGTACATGGGGGGGGGGTTTAAGTACCAGTGTTTGACATTACTTTAAAAATGCCCATCAGAAGCTGTCTGCTGCCTCCGCTGTCAAAGTACACTGCAGAATATACTGCAGCTGCTGATCGAATAAAAATTTTTTTAACATTCCCGTTTGGCAGACTTCAAATCATTAGATCGATTTCTGTACTTCTGTAGAGCAGGAACAGCCATAGATATTAGCACATTATTCCTTTACTTTGCGGGGAAGGCAGAAGAAGAAAGTTAGAAAAACCCACCAGGGGTTTACTCCCTCTTTAAGCTGGCCATACACATTTTGCACAATTTTCAGTCAATTTCAGGCACATTCCATCTACCAGGAATCATACATAAGATCACAAGTAATCTTGAACCTGCAGAGCACAATAAACTGATAGCTTCAATACAGTTTACTGAAAAACTGAATCGAACCTGGAATAACAGCAATTTTAATCAAAAGCCATTGGATTCTTCTGCCAGGTTTAGCAATTTCTGTCCCATCTCCTTGTGGTCAATCAAAACCACCATTTTAGGTCTTTGATTGCTTTGCAATTTTGACAAAAATAAAACTAAAAGTTCACTCTGTCAAATTACCACTTGTATTGCTGGCTTTGCAGAAGCATATTTTCTGGTTTTTTTGCTACTTCGATTGTGAGTGTTCAAATATACCCAATGTCATTCTCGCTTGTCTTAAAACAAAAGAGCATATTTGTAAAGGACATTCTCTAGAGCAGACTACAGCTACAAACTTCAGGAAATGCTTCCTTCACTGGAACCTGATGGTTATTTCTATTATTCACTCCATCGAGATATGTCAAATTTGCCCCACTAATAATAATAATACTAAAAACACACTGTTTAATTTACATTGTACCTTCTATTTCTGTATAATGGCACTATTTAAATAAAAAAAAAAAAAATCACCTTTTTCCTAAATTGATATACATGACTCAGTGAGCCTGTCTGCAGGGAAACATAAGCAGAAGGAGCTTCTAATCCTCTGCTGCTGGTCACATGTTCAAAAAAAAAAACAAACAGCCCTTGGAATAGAGAGTAAAAATAAATAAATACCAATAAACTGTTTAAATTGTCATACAATTATATACTTGAAATCAAATCTTTACTATTTTGTGGAAATAACATGGTGTGAGTGGATTTCTGCCAGTCACCGTCTGTCACTCCTCTCTAGCCTGTGTCTTCGAATAAGAGGGAGGTGAAGCCTCCAATCAAGTATTATCCCACCCTCATTGTGTTTAGCTGGTTAGTGGACATAGAGGAGGGAGGGAGTGGGCTGTCATTTACCACTGTGTACACATCCACATGTGTGACTGTTCAGATGTGATCGGGAGGAAATGCTCAGCATAAAACCTCACTGAAAACGAAGCATGTGCAGAGTCGCAAACACAGCTGCAAAATCCTAGCTGAACTGGGGTCATGAACAGAAGGTGGAAATAGCAGCAGGATCAACCAATTTTTTTGCATACAGAAAATGAATCCCATAGTGATTGAGTACAAACAGCATGTATTTATAGTTTTTTTTTATGATGTGAGTTTAGTGACACTTAGACTGCTTTCACACTGAGGTGGTTTTCAGGCGTTTTAGCGCTAGAAATCACCTCTAAATAACGCCTGAAAACCACCTCCCATTCATTTCAGTGTGACTTTTCACACTGAGGCGCTTGCGGGACGTTAGGAAAAGTCCTGCAAGCAGCATCCCTGGGGCCATTTGGGAGTGCTGTATACAGAGCTCCCAAAATGCCCTGCCGATTGATATGAATGCGCAGCGCCTGAAAAAGTACTTTGGAAGCACCGCAACACGGGCGCTTTTAACCCCTTCTTTGGCCACTGGCGGGGGTTAAAAGCGCTCTGCTAGGGCCGAAATGCGCAGCAGAAATGAGCGGTGCTTTAGCACTATCGCTCGGCGGCCCCAGTGTGAAAAGTAGCCTTAAAAGGGTAAGTATAAAATTGACCATTTGTTATTCCTTAGGAATGTCTCCATGGCGTTCCATCATTTCCACTCGGACATTGCCAAGCTGCTCTCATTTGTTTGTTGAGGCTCTTTAAAGTTTTAAAAAATGGATGTGCTGCTGTTCAGGCTCCATGTAAAATAAATCAGCAAGGGTTATGTTATACTGGTGACAACTCTTACCTGCAGCAAATTGCTAAGGCAGAACGGACACCTTCCCCGTTGGTCAAAATGCTGCAGTTTATTAGAGAGTTGGTAGTGTGATATGGCCCCAAGAAGGTGGCAATATAGCATGTTTAGGTTCTACTGCTAGGATCTGGTCACAATGTCTTTTTTTTGGGGGGGGGGGGACAAGCTGATATGAGTCTGTGCCATTTGCTCTTTCAGCCTGTAACCAACCAAGACACGTTCAGCCTTCTTCGAGAGAATCTAGAGCTGAACAGTAGAAATAGGACTTTGTGCTTTTCCACTTTGTGAAAAATACCACATTCTTATCTGTTACTGCATACTTTATTGGCATAAGTCTTTCCAGGACACAAACACCTTCATACAATAGGGTGGCCAAAGCGAATGAGAGTCATAGTCTGCATTCATGTTACATTTGAACCATATACAAATATAGGGCTCCTTGCACACTGAAGGGCTGTTTTTGGGAGTTTGGGCTTTTTTTTTTTTTTTTAAACAGCCCATAAACTCCCCTCTACGTTATCCTAGTTTATGGGCTGTTTTCTGAACGCCATAAAATCGCGTTCAGGAGTCGTTTTTCTGACCACAAAAAACGCCAAACGCTCATGAACGATGATAAATGCTCAAAAGCGTGGCTCACCAGCGTTTAACATTTTTGATCCATTGAGAGAGAAAAAAAAAAAAGCTAATAAAAGCTATTGCAAAAACGTTGAAAGACTCACTGCAAAGCTACTAGCGTTTTTATAACGTTATTTTAACGTCCAGTGTGCATGGAGCCTAAAAAGGTGACACTGCTTCTCCCAGAAACTGTCAGACATTCTGTCAGTCATCACTTTACAACACATTTAACCATAGGAAGATGCTAGAGGGCTGCCCAATAGATTTACATTGGAATGTGCTAGTTTGTGCCAAAGGTCCATCATTTTAATGAATTGTTAGCTTTTATGTCAGTGTTGTTGCACTCCGTTATAGGCTATCAAGCTCTCTAAACCTTGTGCTACTTACTAAAGAATCAATAAAAATATGCATATGCAAAAAACATTTTAAGGCCTCATTCACACTGACATTGTCAAGCCTGCATTTTTTTTGGTTTAGAGAACATTTTTGAAAAAATAATAAATGATTTTTCAATGATGTCATTCACACGGAGAATTTACCAACGTTTAGGTGCAGTCAGTTTAGCTGCGTTTAGGAGAGAAAAAAATAAAAAAAATAAAAAATTCTGTTCAGGATCCAAATAGACACCTTAAAAACGCAGCTGAACACAACTAAAAGCAGGAGCATCTATACCCAGGAGAGGCGATTTTTTTTTTTTTAAACGTTTCTTCTCGCATAAACGGAGCAGTTGTGCAACTAAATCACCATTGTAACAGTACCTTGTGAAGCAGTAGGATGGAAAAAGGCTGTATGAAGCAATGCTGCAGTGATGGATACCTCATGGATCCGCCAAGCTCCGCCTGAAGACGGGTCACGCCCCGAAACGCGTTGTCACAATAGTAACTCATTTTCTCTCCTCTTCTTGGCTTGCGCTTCACCACCCTGTACTCCAAGCATCCTCCTGGACCTGTGTTTCCCGAGCGTATGACGTCACGCCCGGACGTTTCCATCTGCCGCCTCCTGTTAGTGGTTGCTCCAGCTGCCCCCTGGCTTCCTCTCCTCCGCGGCCATTTCGCCACCTGCCACCGGAGCCTCGGTTTGCAACATCTGACCCTCCATCTGGCTTTGTGTGCTTCGGTTCTCCCTTCATAGCAGAGCTTGCCGGATCCATGAGGTATCCATTACCGCAGCATTGCTTCATACAGCCGGTTACCATCTTACCGCTTCACAAGGTACTGTTACAATGGTGATTTAGTTGCACAGCCGCTTCATTCATGCCAGGAGTTCTCTACTGTCATACATTATCAACTCTACTATAGCTCTCAATAAATTGACATATGATTTTATTCTACTGACTTCACCCAGGAATTTGTCCATACGGGAAGTGTCTGAACAGCACTTCTAGTTGGTTATTTTTGAATGCTTGCATTTGGGATGTCATGCCTGATACAAGCCTCCATTTGTGAGTGCAATCTTTTACATTGTTTTGATAATAAAAAGGTAACTGCACTTTGAGCCCGTGCGCTCGCTTGTTCTAACTGCCCTGGTGTGAACTATGCCATTCAAACCCATATAACCTACTGCCCATGCATTTTGATGCAGGAAAAAAAAAAAAAAAAACGCACTGGACTGCATTTGTTGTGAACTGGCCCTAAATGCAGGAAAACCCCTCCATGTAAATGACAAAAAATGAAAAATCAGATGCATTTTACACACTTATAGATGCTCTTGAAAACACAGGTTTGACAATACCAGTGTGAATGAGGCCTTAGCTTGAACATTTGCAATGATCACATTCATACGTACAATAAACATTACATACAAATGTGCAGTAAATCCAAGATGGCAAATGTTCCAGGATTAAAAATAAGTCAGCGGCAGTCAGCAAGAGCTTAGAGTCAAAAAACAGGGGTAATTGGCGCTGTTCCGCTAAAATCAAAAAGACTGGTGTATTATATCAAGTGAACTATGAAACAAACCAAGCACAAATAGCAATGTATAAAATAAAGAGAAATTAAGTGAAAATAGCTGAAGTGTGTGCAACACCTGCCATGAAAAAGTGCAGCGTGTATTCGTTCCTAGGTGAACCAAAATAGATTAAGGTCTAGGTGAAAATGAATTCTCAAACCAACTATCAGGAAATCCTTAAAATCATATACTAATCATAATAAACATCAGTAGTGCAAAAACTAGCAAACACCAATAGTGTATAAATAAATGACTTTGAAATCTATAATCACAAATGCACATAAAAAAATTAAAAAATTAAAAATTAAAAATTAAAAATTCATCACAAATCTTGAGTCCACAAAAAGTCCCACAAAATATAAGTAAATTGTAAAAAAGGCCTGTAGTGCAAAATTCTTCATAAAGTGCAAATAGTGAGTCTTTTTAAATTTCTAGCAATGATCTTAGTGCCGTGAAATCCTCCTGTCATCCAAAACGCCCCCCAATGTGCCCTCACTCACCGAAGGAGGACACCCCTGCAGGGGTATCAGGCCTGTCAGCTGTATTCCGCAGCTATGGTCCTTGGTAAAGGCTCCTGTTCGGATCTCCACTCTCGGTGTCCGGGCTGGCTCCAATCAATCCCCGCAGGCACATCCATATAGAATAAAAATGAATCCCATCGCGTAATTCCGTAAAATTTATAAAGGTTTTATTGAATAAACTAAAATCAAACCAACAATGTCCCGCTGCCTGGTTCGCAGTCAGACTATGTGGGAGAAAGCAGTGCGGTGTGGCGTGCGTTCCACCGCTCGTTCCACACCCGGAAGCAAAACAATAGGACAAGACGTATGCGTATCACTTGGCCACGCCTTACGCGTTTCGTCATCCAGACGTCATCTGAGGCGCCTCAGATGACGTCTGGATGACGAAACGCGTAAGGCGTGGCCAAGTGATACGCATACGTCTTGTCCTATTGTTTTGCTTCCGGGTGTGGAACGAGCGGTGGAACGCACGCCACACCGCACTGCTTTCTCCCACATAGTCTGACTGCGAACCAGGCAGCGGGACATTGTTGGTTTGATTTTAGTTTATTCAATAAAACCTTTATATATTTTACGGAATTACGCGATGGGATTCATTTTTATTCTATATGGATGTGCCTGCGGGGATTGATTGGAGCCAGCCCGGACACCGAGAGTGGAGATCCGAACAGGAGCCTTTACCAAGGACCATAGCTGCGGAATACAGCTGACAGGCCTGATACCCCTGCAGGGGTGTCCTCCTTCGGTGAGTGAGGGCACATTGGGGGGCGTTTTGGATGACAGGAGGATTTCACGGCACTAAGATCATTGCTAGAAATTTAAAAAGACTCACTATTTGCACTTTATGAAGAATTTTGCACTACAGGCCTTTTTTACAATTTACTTATATTTTGTGGGACTTTTTGTGGACTCAAGATTTGTGATGAATTTTTAATTTTTAATTTTTAATTTTTTAATTTTTTTATGTGCATTTGTGATTATAGATTTCAAAGTCATTTATTTATACACTATTGGTGTTTGCTAGTTTTTGCACTACTGATGTTTATTATGATTAGTATATGATTTTAAGGATTTCCTGATAGTTGGTTTGAGAATTCATTTTCACCTAGACCTTAATCTATTTTGGTTCACCTAGGAACGAATACACGCTGCACTTTTTCATGGCAGGTGTTGCACACACTTCAGCTATTTTCACTTAATTTCTCTTTATTTTATACATTGCTATTTGTGCTTGGTTTGTTTCATAGTTCACTTGATATAATACACCAGTCTTTTTGATTTTAGCGGAACAGCGCCAATTACCCCTGTTTTTTGACTCTAATCTCTTTTGGAATTTCACATTGGTGCGATTCTGTGCTGGGGGGCTGCAGTTCCTTGATTACCTAAGCGCGGAGCTATTGGCTTTATAAGTCAGCAAGAGCTGCTTCCTTTATCGCCTATGGGAAACATTATTAGGAAACAAATAAAAGTGAAGGAGTGTCCTAGACTTTATAAGTATAGTAAAATAGTAATTATAATTAAAATGACACATAAATGCTGGTAAATTACAGCTCATTACATAAAACATAAAAACATTTTTTGGCATCTATACAAATATTGTGGAGTAGTGGAAATCCCCCCCCCATTAAAAAAAAAAAAAAAAAACCTGGTATAACTGCTCGCAACATGCCTCAGTCTTGTAAAGAGCAATACCAAGTGCAAGACCATATACACGGGGTGTGGGACCTGTGTCCCTCAATACATTTCCAAGAAAAGTAATTGTGGTGGATGCAAACATTTTTCTTCCCCCTTCATTTGGGGACCCAGAGACAACTGATATGTCCGAAAAGAGGGGTGGGCAACTGCGTAAACAAAATAACAGGCCCAGCTATAATACCAAAAAACCCACACACGAGGGACTGCTTGAAGTTCAGAGAGACACCTGAAGGACTTTACACCCAAAACTGGCATCAGATGAGGCCTAAACATAACCGGGTTCAAAAAAAAAAAAAAAAACCACAACACACACCTTAGAAAATGTTTGTTTCCAGATTTGGAAAGCCACTACCTGGTCAGTTGTCTGATGATAAACAGAAGCCCTCATAGATCTAATAGAATGTGCCTTGACAGAAAGGGTGGAACCCAGTCCTCAAAACTAAAAAGCTTTATTAATGATTTGCCAGTGCCACAGAGAAATAAAGATGGGTCCTGTACAAGGACCAACAGGAATGACAAAGAGTGCTTCTCATTTAAGCAGTGGCTGCAAGGTAGACCAATACACCACAAACTACATCCATACAATGAAGGGAAATCTCCTGCTGATGTATGGGGCCCATTTGGAGGGACGGAAACACAATGTCCTGATTGGGTGACAGGCCAAAACTACCTAGGAAAGGAAGAGGGGTTTATGTAGTAATACTATCTTATCCTTGTGCAGGACAAAGCCCCTAATTCAGACACATGCCTTGCAGAGGAGACAGCGTAAAAAAAAAAAAAAAAAAAAAAAAAGCGACCTTGTGAGTGTGGAAGGGGAAATATCTCCGATAGGTTCAAACAGCAGAGAGAACCAAATGAAAATCCCATGGAGACACGGGTTCACAGGGGGAACTACAGGAGAAACACCCTGTACAAAGGTTTTCATCAAAAATAATTGGAAGCTTGTGGTCTCTAGAACAAGACTGCAAGCATTCAGACCCAACCCTTGTCAGTACTTATGGGCAATTGTGGATCCAGGCTCAATTGCAAAAAGGTCAGGATTTGTTCCATTGTGTATTCTCTGGGATGAAGTTTTTCCTCGCAGCAAGCAAAATATGCTGTCTATGTGCAATAGTACATCTTATGAAAAATGGACTTGCTGGCTTTTAGCATCTTGGGATCACCAAAATGGAGGGGCCCCCTGTTCCTCAATAGCTGCGCTTCAACAGCTCAGTCATCAAAGCCAGCAATCATGAAAAAGGACGGTAAAACAGTCCTTGGAACAGAAGATACGGTCTACCTGAAAGAGCATCTGCCAGAAATTTGATCATGTCAGAATATCGCCTGACCCAGTGTGGAGCTATAAAGATCCCCATATCTCTGCACCTAGAAACAAACATTACCAAGTTTGTTATTGAACCTGAAAGCCCAGGAGGTCCACATCTAGGAGTAACAAAAGGAACTCTTCTTGGCCTGGGGGAAAAATAATACTTCACAGCTTGATACTTTAGTAATAATTGCAACCAACAATTCGAATAAATGAAGTAGCTCCCAGCACTCGGCTCACCTGGCCTACTCAAAAATAAAAAGGTTTACAATTTCTTTAACTATTGGCTGCTTGGTTACAGTAGATCAAGCGGCAGCTGCAGGCTCTTCAAACGCAAATATACTCTGCCGGCTTGCTTCTGGGTTTGGGGACCCACTGACCCATGATGTGGTTGGATATTGCAATTTTGTCAACAGGTGTCACCCAATGATTTATGGCTGAGACCTACTGATTGGCTGTGACCAATCACAGCACAGCCAATGGCTCCCCCTGCTATCAATCTACCTGCATGGAGGGTAGAGGAGGGGTAAAAACCGCTGCTTTCGGACACAGCACTGGATTGAGATCAGGCTCAGGTAAGGATAAAGGGGAGCTGAAGGGGAATCATCATGTTTTTTTTTTACCTTAAAGTGATTGTTATTTTTAACTATAAAAAAAAAAGACTAACATGTTATTCTTACCTGATCTGTGCAGTGGTTTTGCACAAGCAACCTGGCTCCACCTCTTCTCGGGTCCCTCTTTGGTGCTCCTGGCCCCTCCCTCCTGTTGAGCTTGCTATGTGGGCACCCAAGTCAGAGCTCCCTGTGTCCATTCAGACAGAGCCGCGGCTCTGCCCCACCTCCTCTCTCTCCTCATTGGCTGACTGACTTTGACAGCAGCGGGAGTCAATTTCCCCTGCTGTCTCAGCCAATGAGGGGGAAGTCCCGGGCAGCAGAAACACTCTTACAACATTGCTGAATCTAGATGGGACTCGGGGGGGGGGGGGTGGAGTATGCATTAAAGTAAAAAAGAAAACTTTACCGCTGGAAAACACTCTGCGGCTAACACAGCACACAGAAATCTCAAAAGCACCACAATCTGAGTCCAGTGCCAAAGGTCACATTCCAGGTATTCCCTTATATTGTTCAGACCCGCAGGGTCTGAAGTACGGCCTTCAAAAAAGTAATGCACCACAATCTGGATAGCTGCACAAAGAGACCAGCTCAAGAAGTGTGTAGACAGTGTCTTGATTAACTCCTTGCTATCAGCATCTCCTGGCCCTTTAAGGGGTTTCAGATGCTGAGGTGGGGCGGAGTTTAGGATCATGTGACCGCTTTGCTTGGCTGGCAATGCAGTCACATGACAGCTGTTGGTCACCGGTAACTGTCGGAAGGATGCAGGGTGCATGCTCTCGGCGCAACTGTGTTTACATTCTAGTAAGCAAATATGCCGCCTCTCAGCATCAAGGCCCACCTGCTGAGAGGCCACATATTTGTGAACAGTCAGTGCCAAGGAGTTAAATAAAAAAAATCTTGAAAAATGGCTAGTAAAACAGGAGAAGCTTTTCACAACAGAGAGAATATGTCCATCCTAGGTCACTAGCAAAAAATTGAGGCATGTTGGGAGTGGGAGGGGTTATACCAGTCTAGTCAGATTTTTTTTATTTTTTATTTGCCAGTATCCCAATCCTCCTGCAAGTGGCAGTATAACCCAATTGTCTCTGAATTTTGTGTCCCTAAATGAACAGGACAGAAAGTATTAATTTTATTATTGGCTGAAGAAAAGGCAAAGTGATAGCGAAAAATAGCAACTGAGATTTCACAAAAAGAAAAATACAATTCATAAACAGTTTTAGTATAAAATGGAGTTGTTGGCAACAGCAACCAATCCTTTTTACCTTTTGTTGCTGAAAATATTTTTTGAATCAGTAGGGATGAGCAACAACTCCATTTTAACACTTTAAAAGATGGAACTAAACAAGTCGCATAAAAAAAAAAAAAAAAACAAAAAACAAAAACCAAACAAACACACACACACACCAAAACAGTAATTTTCACCTGATTACGGCTTCAAAACAGATTGCTGAAGCCAGCTTGAGCCCCAATTCTAAGCCAGACAGAATGAGCACTTGAATTAGTTAGCGGAAGGGATTTGTAAAAGACTGAACTGCTGATCTGTCTGCTTTTATTTCAGAAGGGTTGGGAATCAACTGCCCAATTATGAAGATGCATATAAATAATGAGAACTTGTACTGTGCCAATGTACTGTAAGTAAATGCATCAATCAATACATTAACTCATCAATTTCCAGAAAGTCTTCCTAGGCCATCTGGGGTGAGGCAGGCTTAATGGGAAAGAAGTCAATTGATGCAAGGATTATTGCATGTGACAGATGTCCTGGTGGTATTCGTGGGAATACAGGAAGAGATTATTATGTACTTTACCACTGTGCACTTGTATGAATTATTAGCCCATCGATGCCTAATGGACACAGAACACTACGGACAAAGAAAATCATAATCTGGGGATCTCTTCATAACTGTTCATTTACCATGTCGTTGAACAGTAACAAATGACCTCAGAACTGGTATATCAGCCAGAAAAATAAATACATGGCACTGTGCAGTCTGACCCAAAAGCACAAAATATGTATTTTTCTTTTAATCTGATAAAAGCTTGGCCACTCTGTGTGCTACTGTATATAGTATGTCCTTGTACTCTACAATATGTAACCTCTATACAGAAAAATGCAATCCTGGAGCTCATGTTGCGTTAAGAAAAAGAAAAAAAAAAAAAAAAATCAAACTTGGCTGGACACGACACATGCAAGGTCCTCCTCCTATTCGAACTTCCCTAGTGGTCCAAATAACAACCCCTCTCTCTACATCAGTGTTTCTCAAAACCAGTCCTCAAGGCGTCCCAACAGGTCATGTTTTCAGGATTTCCCTCAGATGAAACAACTGTGGTAATTACTAAGGCAGTGAAACTGATCAAATCACCTGTGCAAAATAATAGAGAGCCTGAAAACATGACCTGTTGGGGCGCCTTGAGGACTGGAGTTGAGAAACTCTGCTCTACATTACTGTATGCAAATACAATATATTGTGGTGCCACCACCTCAGGTTGTTGGTCCCTGAAAGGGAACTCGTTGCCTGCCAATGCAAACTTCCTGGTAGAGGGTGGTTATGTTCATTCTCCATAGTGCCATAGTTTGTGGGAAGGTAGCCACCCTCTCTTGGTCACTTCTGAGACGGACTAGGGGCTAAGGGATATGTAGTGTGCATAGAATAATCATAGAATAAATCATATGACCGCAACTAGCATGTACTGAGAAATGAGAGGGGAAAGGAGAGTTTCAGAAGCTCATGGAGGATGTAAACAAAATGCAGAAAAACACAGTTCGAAAACTCGTTAAAACAATTTACAGGGTCATTAAAAGTGGTTCTAAAGGCAGAAGGTTTTTTATCTTAATGCATTTTACGCATTAAGATAAAAAGCATTGTGTGCAGCAGCCCCCTCAATACTTACCTGAGCCCCATCTCCAACCAGTGAGGTTCTACGAGAGCCTCTCCTTCATTGGCTGAGACACAGCAGTGGGTGTCATTGGCTCCCGCTGCTGTCAAAGTAAGTGAGTCAATGAGGAGAGAGAGGGGTGGGGTTGAGCCGTGGCTCCTTGTCTGATTGGACACACAGAGCAGTGGCTCAACTGCCTTCATAGCAAGCAGCTTGATATGGGGGCACTCGGCAGGAGGGAGGGGCCAGGAGCACTGACGAGGGACCCAAGAAGAGGAGGATCTGGGCTGCTCTGTGCAAAACTTCTGCACAGAGCAGATAAGCATAATTTGTTTGTTATTTTTAGACAAAAAAACAAAAACAAAAAACTTAAATAGAACTTAAAGTAGTTGAGGTGTATGAATTATTTTTGGAAAATAAGGATATCATTTAAAGAGGAACTGCAGTCTGCTCACATAATTTATAATAAAAACATCTTTGCCATTCTGAAGCTTCCCTCCAACCACTTTGCATATTATTTTATATATACTGCGATTCTGTACTTGCCAAATATGCTGCAGAAATCTCCCTCCACTGAGTTTAGCTGCAACCATTTTAACTGTGGGCAGCTGAAGCTGCTGCCTGTTCACTTCCTGGATTTACATAGAGGCACACCTCCAGCTCTGATATGACTCATCCCCCCTCCCTTCCAGGAAATATCTCTCTAGACAGATGTACATGATGTCATAAGCCTAGGCTTATTGCCAGACAAGAGACAGGAAGTGGGCTGTATAAGGTATTTACTGGCAGAAAAAAAAAAAAAAAAAAAATGTTTTACTATCCAAAGTTAAAACAAGGGCAGAAGATTTGATAGATGGAAAGATAGATAGATAGATAGTCAATTTAAGATGGAGATGAAACAAATTTGCTCCATTGGCAGCTGGCCCGACTCCTCCTGTGTTCCCCATAGAGAGTCATTTTAACAGGATTTGTTACAGGACTTTCTACCAATAATACAATTACTACATTGTAATAAAAAGTAGCTAAAGCATAACTGCAGCTTGAAGAAACAAAGTTTTAGCCCTCCAACACACAGAGAGATTTAAAAACAGCTTTTTGCTATAATATTTACCTTCTTTTTTTCTGCCATCCCCGCAAACTCTATTTCCAGCAACGTCAATTCAAACCTGTTCCGAGCTGGTCATTTCCAATAACACTATATCATTAACCACTTCAGCTCCGGAAGGATTTGCCCCCTTAATGACCAGGCCATTTTTTTGCGATAAGGCACTACGTCGCTTTAACTCACAATTGTGCGGTCATGCGACGTTGTACACAAACAAAATTGATGGGGTTTTTTTTCCCACAAATAAAGCTTTCTTTTGCTGGCATTTGATCACCTCTGCAGTTTTTATTTTTTGCACTATAAACAAAGAGCGACAATATTGAAAAAAACAAAAAACAAACAAACACACTTTACTTTCTGCTATAATAAAATATCCAAAAAAAAAAATTACATATTCTACATATTTTTTTTGGTAAAAATCGCAATAAGCGTATATTGATTGGTTTGCGCAAAAGTTATAGCGTCTGCAAAATAGGGGATAGATTTATGGCATTTTTATTATTTTTTTTACATTTTTTTTACTAGTAACGGCAGCGATCTGCGATTTTTAGTGGGACTGCGACATTGCGGCTGACAGATAGGACATTTTTTGTACACT
Source organism: Lithobates septentrionalis (assembly GCA_037952835.1). Classification (NCBI taxonomy): domain Eukaryota; kingdom Metazoa; phylum Chordata; class Amphibia; order Anura; family Ranidae; genus Lithobates; species Lithobates septentrionalis. The sequence goes on along the minus strand of JBBDGP010001506.1, from coordinate 279,882 downwards.
TTTTTTGGGACTATTGACATTTATACAGCGATCAGAGCTAAAATAGCCACCGATTACTGTATAAATGTCATTGGCATGGAAGGGGTTAAATGTGTGTCATAGGGAGTGTTTCTAACCGTAGGGGGGATTGGACTGCCTGGAGGAGGAGACCGATCATTGTTCCTAATCAGTAGGAAAAACAGATCTGTCTCCTCTCTCCTGACAGAACAGAGATCTGGGAGGTGTTTCTAATGCCGTGTACACACGGTCGGACTTTGCGTCTACAAAAGTCAGACGGACGCCGACGGACTAAAGCTGGCTGGCAATCCGATCGTGTGTGGGCTTCCCCGGACTTTCAGCGGACTTTTTCAGCCTCGAATCCGACGGACTTTAGATTTGAAACATGCTTCAAATCTTTACGTCGTAACTACGACGGACCCCGAAATCCGCTCATCTGTGTGCTAGTCCGACGGACAAAAAACCACGCTAGGGCAGCTTTTGGGTACTGGCTATCAACTTCCTTATTTTAGTCCGGTGTACGTCATTACGTACAAATCCGTCGGACTTTTGTGTGGTCGTGTGTAGGCAAGTCCGTTCGTTAGAAAGTCTGCCGCAAGTCTGCCGCAAGTCCGCCGCAAGTCTGTCGGACTTTTGTAGACGAAAAGTCCGACCGTGTGTACGCGGCATAACTGTGGGGGAAGTGTACTCACAGGGAGAGGGAGAGGGATCGCTGTTCCTGATCACTAGGAACAGACGATCTCTCTCTACACCCCTATCAGAACGGGGATCTGTTTGTTTACATTGACAGATCCCCCATTCTGGCTCTCTGTGGAGCGATTGTGGGTGGCCGGCTGACATTGCGGCCGCGCGCATCGGTGGCCTGGACGCGCCTGCTATTGCTCTTAAAGCAGCCGAGCCAATCGGCTGTAGTATAATGATGGCAGCTGGTTGGCAAGCGGTTAAAGTATATGTGAACCCTTACCTTGTAAAACAACCCATTCACTTCAAAATAGAAAATGAAAGGCAAAACATGTGATACAGATATATAGATATATCTATCTATATCCAAAATATACCTGTGCCTGAGGGCCTGCCAGAACAATTCTCGAACATTGGAGGGCAGGCAGGCTGTGCTCCCCACACAGCCAGAAAACTGAGCAAGCTGGGATGAATGTGCTTCTATGACCTGCATAGTCAGTTTGAAATTGGAAAGCAGGAGAACTGGCAGGATCACCAGGTAATTTCACACAAAGGAAGCAATGCAAAGAGAACAGGAAATTTTTTAACACAAGTAAATGGTACAACAGGCACATATTAGGAATACGTAAGGTTAGTGTAACATTCTTTAAAGCTCTCCTGGGCTAGTATCAGCAGAACCACATGAAGATTAGTCAGTTCATGTGCAAACAAATTCTCCAGCACTTAAGCCATAAACAAAATGTGTACAATCAGACTGTAAAATCTATGGCCTTCTAGTGAATTTCAACATTGAAATATTAAATTTATACCAATTTTTCCACTGGTTTTATGACACCAAAAGAAAGTGTTGGAATTGGACATTGAAGCTTTTACAGATTGTGCTCTTTGTCAGAAAATTGGACAGTTCCTGCACGATTCTCAAAACAGGCTGTGTGGGCTGAAGCACACCATGTCATAACCTGTTAAACAGTGGAGAAAAACCACATTCCACACAGCAAGTGTTCAGGAAGAACTTCATGCTAGTAGAGATTCCACAGGAAAGATGCAGGAAACTGGTTATCACACACACCTAGGTGTACAACCAGCGACTACAGAATAGCTACAGATTACAAAACCACGTCTTACAGAACTGTCAGCATGCAGCAGCTGGGATTCCGGCTATACATCAGGTGATACGAGTGTCTATATGCATACCTAAAAGAATATCAAGTGGTTTGGCCATTTGTGATCATTGCTTAACATATATAGCCACTTTTATCTGACCAGCAAGGACTATTGATTTATTAGAGCTGAAGGCCTCCTTCACCTGGGCAAATATGTGCCTACAGTGGACTCCAGGGATCCATTCCTATCTGCTGTTAGGGATGGATGTCCAATCCTGGATACTAGGGTTGCACCAATACCACTTTAAGACCGAGTACAAGTACAAATACGCTTTTAAATCTCATGTGACAGTGGCACCAATAGGTGGTACTGATGAGGCGTGGACTGTGCCGGGGGGGGGGGGGGGGGGGATGGTGTCAGTGGTTTATTTATTATCTGTAGCATCAGCTGTACAGAAGATGAATGGACAGGAGACAGCAGCTCCTGTTCATTCATAAACTGAAGCCTCGTAAACACCGTTTACGATGCTCAGTGACCATTATGAACGGGCAGAGTCAGTGATCACTGACTCTTGTTGATTCAGAAAAGGAAGGCTCTGGTAAATGACATTTACCAGCTCCTTCCTCCGCTCTCCCTCCTGAAAGATCCAGGACATGGGGGGACCAGAGGAGGACACGGAAAGCCGGGGAGGAATCAGGGGGACCGGAAGAGGACACAGAGAGCCAGAGGAGCAGCACAGAGGGGGAACCGGAGGACAAAACGGATCAGAACCTGGAGGACATGGGGAGCACAGGGGAGGACAGCCGGGGGTGATCAGGGTGGCAGTGGGGGGGGAAGGTACAAGCACCAATCTCCCTGACAGCCATGGGAGGGAGAGGAGGAGAAGCAGCTGTCAGAAAGGCTATACAGGGAGATTGGTGCTTGTAACTCACCCCCACCGCCGCACCGATCATCTCTGAGGCTTCCCAAGTATCGGAGCATTTGCACAAGTACTTGGGCAGCCCAGTAGGGTTGCACCTATGCCAAGCATTTGCACAAGTACTTGTGCAAATGCTCTGCATCAGTGCAACCCTACTGGACACATCTGCCTGCATCCAGGATCGGACATCCAATCCTAACCACAGGTAAGCGCTAGTTGTGCGGATACATGCAAACAACGGCATCTCCTCTCAGCCGGTCATTGCTTTGTACAGGCTGGGCAGCCACAGCTGTACACACACACACACACACTCACTCACACACCCCTGTAAACCCAGGCACAAGCATCTACAGATTCTTACCGCTGGAATCCAATGTAAGCACATAATTGTGAAGGGAGCCTAACTGTGAAATGTGTAACACCAATCAAAAATGCTTTGGTTGGATTAGGGTAGGACTCTTGGTTGGGTTGTTATTGCCGCCCGTCTCCCATCCTGGTAATATTTCTGTCCAATGTTCTCAATGGGAAATTTAGATAAAGTTTTCCAAGTAGGACACAGGCAGTAAAAAAAATAAATAAATAAATAAATAAATAAAAAAAAAAAAAAAACCACACAAACGCACACACGTCATAATACAGCGGCAGGTTGGCTCACCTACTCAAATTGCGCTTTAGGAGGGTATAGGGGGTACATGCCACGATGTCCACCGGGCACCCGCAATCGCTCCTGAGAGTAAACAGACAGATCTCTGTTCTGTCAGGAGAGAGGAGACAGATCTATTTGTTCCTACTGATTAGGAACAATGATCGGTCTCCTCCTCCAGGCAGTCCAATCCCCCCCTACAGTTAGAAACACTCCCTAGGACACACATTTAACCCCTTGATCGCCCCCTAGTGTTAACCCCTTCCATGCCAATGACATTTATACAGTAATCAGTGGCTATTTTTAGCTCTGATCGCTGTATAAAAATGTCAATAGTCCCAAAAAAAAGTGTAAAAAGTGTCCAATCTGTCAGCCGCAATGTCACAGTCCCACTAAAAAAAAAAATCGCAGATCGCTGCCGTTACTGGATATTTATTATAGCAGAAAGTAAAAAAGTGTTTTGTTTTTTTTCAACATTGTCGCTCTTTTTGTTTATAGCGCAAAAAATAAAAACCACAGAGATGATCAAATACCATCAAATGAAAGCTCCATTTGTGGAAAAAAAGGATATAAATTTTGTTTGGGTACAGCGACGCACAACCGCGCAATTGTCAGTTAAAAAGGGACGCAGTGCCGTATCGCAAAAAATTTCCTGGTCAGGAAGTGGTGCAAAATGCCACAAACAATAAATCCAAAGATACAGGACAAATATAGCATCATGCATGTCTGATAATTCCTATAAATAGATGGAGAAATCATGTAACATGTTGGTAAAGGGCAGTCATAAGATAACAGTATATTACAAACACTTCACTGGAAAGGTTATCTTCCAACCATTCAGGAAGACCACTAGGCCTTCCCAAAGTTCCTGCAATCTGAAAACACCTACATATGGCTAAACTGGATAATTATCCTAACATTAGAAGATCACACTTAACACCTACTTTTGATTACCAAATCATAGGGGCATAATGTTGCCTATCAAGCCCCTAAAAGTCTCAATATTTTCTGAGATAACATGATTTCTTAACTCAATAAAATGAAAAGCAATCTGCCAATGATAGGCAATAAACACAAGTATAGGCCTATTAGCTGCCAAGAGTGTTAAGACATGAACAGCTAGGGTGGAAGATACATAGGGTAGTCATACAAGGACATGTATTAGCAGAAGTATGAAGTTCTCATATGCCACTTATCATCCCGAGTTATATAGACACTTGGTGCATACTAAGTGTTGTTCAATGTACTTGGTCTAATCCATTGCAGAATAGGTCATCTGCACCCAAGAATAGACAGTGTTAAACAACTCACTCTACTCAAGTACGGGAAAGCCTTAATCGGTCATGGCTGTTATTTACCAAAGTACTAAAATAGATCCAATACATCTAGTGCATAGTAGGAAAAGGTCCTTACAATCCAAAACGGTAGAATTGCAAAGAAAGGGGCAAGGCAGCGTAAGTAGAACATAAGGTTTTAAGTTCATTACAACTGTTACTTATTAAACCAGATTCTCCATTCCACTTGAACTTTGTAGCTGCCCTAATAGTCACATGCAGCAAGTAGATCTTTTGAGAATACTGTTTCTCATTGGTACATATACACACACATTATTAATAAAATACTTATAACATGCATATTTTGTTGCCAATGTATGGAAGAGTTTTCATTGATTCACAAACCCGGTTCTGTGACAATTGTCTAAAAGGAGAATTCCTCTTATTTGTAGAGACTTCTTCTCACTTCTTGTTGTGCCAGGGCAAGTGAAGCCACCTTGTACTTGTCTGATTACAGCAGGGTCAGCTCTTTGTTGTAGGTTAGACCCCTTTCACACTAAGGCGCTTTTCAGGCGCTTTTGGGCTAAAAATAGCACCTGTAAAGCACCTCCCCTGCAGTCCCAGTGTAAAAGCCCAGAGTGCTTTCACACTGGGGCAGTGCGCCGGCAGGACGTTAAAAAATGACCTGCAAGAAGCATCTTTGGGGCGGTGAAGAAGCGTTGTATACACCACTCCTCCACCGCTCCTGCCCATTGAAATGAATGGGCACCGCTGCCAAAGCGCTTCGGCAGCAGCGATATATACGGGCGCATTAAAGCCTTTATTCGGCCGCTAGCGGGGCGTTAAAAGCGCACCGCTAGCAGCCGAATAGCGCTGCTAAAATGACGGTAAAGCGCTGCTAAGCGGTGTTTTACCATCAACGTCCACCCGTCCCAGGGTGAAAGCAGCCTAACTGTACTTAGCAATTAAAGAGGAACTAAACTCTTGAAGTGGAGCCCAAAAAAAAAAAAATTAGAGCTAGTTCCCAGTATCATCGGTGGACTCTCTGCAGCTGATCATTGCTCCATTATGGGCTTATGATGCCCTCTCCTGCACGGTCTCTCAGTGTAAATGCGGCCATCTTGATACAGGCCAGGCTATGGGGTTTATTTACCAATACTGGAAAGTGCAAAATCTGGTGTAGCTGTGTATATTAGCCAATCAGCTTCTAACTTCAGCTTGTTCAATTAAGCTTTGACAATAAAACCTGGAAGCTGATTGGTTTCTGTGCAGAGCTGCACCAGATTTTGCACTCTCCAGTTTTAGTAAATTAACCCCGATGCTTCCTCATGACCCGCCAGCAAGGAGAACAGTGGGCGACACAGTAGTGATATCACTACTGTGAATTTCACTCTAAAATCGTTAAGAACTAGCAATCGGAGGCAGCAGGGCCTTAGATCTCACATGGCAAACATACAACTATGAGGCTGTAGTCACAGGATTGGTTAGGCACCTTCACATACCAAGAAGTGAGCTATTATCTTTCAGGAGGAATTCCAGACCAAAAAGCTACATATTTTAGGGCGCTGTGTGGGCACAATTACCATTTCCAAATGTTCCCTCATAATATTTAATCTTTACATTTTGAGTTAAAGTAGAACTAAACGTAAAGCCCCCCCTCCCCCCCATTTTGGATACAGTAAGGGAGGGTTATAACTCCTGCCAGTTTTTTTTACCATCTTTGTCCCAATGGGGACAAAGCCACCTGTTTTGGCTATAGGAGAGGAAGTAGAGGCTCCTTGTTGGAAGATCCCCCCCCCCCCCCCATTTCTGTTCTGAAATCAACCCAAAAACGTGGGATTTTCTTTTACTTTCTATGATAATGGAAAAACAGAACAGACAGTGAATCTTACGAATTGGGGCAAAGAGAGCAATTACAAGAGAAGTATGGCCAAAACTCTTTTGGCCTTACTTCCCATGTGGGTCCCAGGAGGGTACTTGTGCTCTACTGTGACCCAGAAGCAACCGATAGTAGGCTACATCCACCTGTAGGCTGATGTCAGACTTTGGAGGGATCCCGATAATTCCCTTAGGATTCACCCAGATGCCTTACAGATAGCTCAGCCTCTTAGTGTGCCATTGAAAGGCTGAGCCAGCCGCTCCAGCGAGTGCAGAGCAAAAAGACTGACCGAGAGTCACCGCTCAGTGAAGACCGATAACTGAGCAATCAGTACTCAGTTCTCGGGCTTAGAGCCGGTTTTCTATCGATATGTGCCCTCTGTTGAACAGTGCCCACGCAGGCGCAGAACGGAAGGGCTCTCCAGCTGAGTTGCCGATCAGCTGGAGTGACATCACCATGGCGCAGGCACACACATCGTGGGTGGGTTTTTTTGATGGGCGATACCATTTCACTGGGATAATTGAACGATATGCAAAGAGCAAAGGGACACCATAGATGTCACATTCTGCCTCGCTGTAATCCCCCGGCGCAATATGACAAATACGGTGTCCCTCCGCTGTTTGCATAGCATTAAAATTGTGCCAGAGAAATGGTATCTCCGGTCGAAAAAAAAAAGGGTCCTACAATGTGCGCATGCGCTATGGAGACGTCACTCCTGCCGATTAGCAACTCAGCTGGAGTGCGCATGCACTTTTTGAGCAGTATGATGAACAGCAAATTCACAGTGGTGCCTCTTGCATTGGCCTTTTACTTTACAAAGAATAGAGGTGCAATTAAATAATGGCACCTCTATCCACCACACATAAACCAAGTGCATTGCAGTAACACAGGGTAATGTACACATTACAGCAAAGCACAAGTGTTAATTTGCCTGAAAAGAGTGAGAATTATGTAATACTATCCAACTAGAAGGTATAGATATATCTGAAAAGATCACATGAGAATATTAGTCCTGTGGATATCTAGTCATAATATAATGCCGTGAATGTGGAAGTGATATCCTACTGCATACTGGTAACAGCTTGTTTAGAAATTCCACTTTAAGCGGTTGTAAAGTTTTTTGTTTTTTTTACCCCTGGAAAATAAACCTGTCATACTTTCCTACTCTGTGCAATGGTTTTGCATAAAGCGGCCCCAAACCTCCTCTTCTGGAGTCCCTCACTGGCGATCTTGGCTCCTCTTTTCTGAGTGTTCCCATTGCAAGCTGCTTACTATGGGGGCACTCATGCAGACTCAAGTCGGGCTCTGTGCTCCATAGATACACACAGTACTGCTCGGCCCTGCACCCCCCTCCCCTGCTTCCTCCTCACAAGATTTGACTGACAACCGCAGGAGCCACTGAATCCACTGTGAAAAGTGAGAGGGAGAAGAGTTGCTGCAGACAGTCACACGGCTGAATTGATATTGGGCTCAGGTAAGCATTTAGGAGAGGAGACTTAAGGAAAGAGATCAGCCCATCTCTTGATATGGAAAATAATTCACTTATAAAAAGAGATCAATACCACTCTTTAAAACCAGTACAAGTACCGATTCATATATTCTCTCTCTCGTGGCACTAATATGCAGCACTGATGAGGCGTGGACTGTGTCAGTTTATTTTTTTTCAATTTATATCTATTTTTTGTTTTATTAGCCCTGTTGGGGGGGGGGGGGGGCGCTTTGGTGAGATATCAGGGGTGTACTGAAAATTAATGGACAGGAGACAGAGGCTCCTGTTCATGCATAAACTGAAGCACCGTACAGTTTACGATGCTCAGTTATGAATGGATAGCCATTTGGAAAAGGAAGGAGCCGGTAAATGACATATACCAGTTCCTTCCTCCACTCTCTAACCTGACAGATCTGGGAGGGGGCCAGAGGAGGATAGCCTTTCTATAAAGCAGCTGACAGCCGAGGGAGGGAGAGGGGGAAAAGTGGCTGTCAGCTGTTTTATTGAAAGGGGCAAAAAAAAAAAAAAAATTAAAAAATAAAAAAAGGGGGGGGGGGGGGGGGTTCTTGTAACTCCGCCCCACCAATCACCCGTGAGGCTGCCTGCCCCCCCTGCTACACTGAGGATGCCTGGTCCGATACAACAGGTATTGGATCAAGCATTGGAGTACCGATACTGAAGCAAATGCTTGGTATCGGCACCGCTGCAACCCTATCAACTTTAGCAGCCGAGTCGCAGCACTGTGTGTGAATAGACACGCAGAGCAGCGGCTGGGAAGCGAGCCTGCTTGGGTGCCCCCAGAGCAAGCTGCTTGCTCTGGGGGCACTCAGCAGAGGGGGAGGGGCCAGGAGTGCCAGCAGGGGGACCAGATAAAACGAGGATCTGGCCTGCTCTGTGCAAGCAAGTATAACATAACATGTTATTAAAAAAAAAAAAAAAAAATTGCCTTTAATATCACTTTAACAAACAAAGAATACGCTTTAAAGCTAGTTGTCACTACATGCATTGTTAAGCAATTCACCCTCAAAGTTCATAAAAGAATCAAAGTCAGATCTGAGCAGTACGTTGATGCTTTCTGTACTTCTGCTCTTTATTCACACTAAAAGTAGGTTCACATCTATACAGCTGCGTTGATGCATTTTTCTGACGAGTTTTGCAATGAGTTTTTGTGTGCAGTGGTCATGCATTTTGCGTTTCTCCCCCCCCCCCCCCCTCTTTAAACACACTGTGTATAGTGGTTTGCCAAGGAGAGTGGGTAACCCCCCCCACCAAACCATACCAGGCCACATGCTCTCAACATATTGGGGGGGGAGTGATTTGGGGCAGGGAGGCTCTGCCCCCCCACAAGGGCCTCTTCCCTACAACCCTGAACCCAAATCTCTCTCTCTCCCCCTCTCTCTCATATTACGTAACCGAACAGCCAGCTTGACATCTGCATGTGCACCATCTCAGCCCTGCTACTGGCTATAGCGTGCAGGGTGCATCTGACTGTTTCCCTTGATTGTGCACTGTAACGAGTTGAGACATTGTGAGCTGTCAAGTGGTTTTTAACTCAATGTAATTTTATTGGACGAATCCTAAAATTACAGGAGTACAGTCATAATTAATATACATTAATAAAGTGCGATAATGAATGTGTATAACCCTGATGACTGAATGTGCCAACATGATAAATGTGCTTGTACAATCCACGGTCCATTTAACTGTCACTTAAAGCGGTTGTAACAGTAAAAAAACTTATTTGTCCAGCTCCCATCCAGTACCCCCCTAAATACTTAGACCCCTTTCACACTCATAGCGCGGCCGCGTTAGCAGTAAAGCACAGCTAGGTTTAGCATCGCTTTTCGGCCGCTAGTGGGGAGCTTTCAACCCCAGCTAGCGGCTGAATAAAGGGTTAAATGCACCTGAAAAACGCCACTGCCGAAGCGCTTTGGCAGCGGGGCCAATTCATTTCAATGGGCAGGGGAGGTGGAGGAGCGGTGTATTCACCGCACCAAAGATGCTGCTAGCAGGACTTTTTCTAACGTCCCGCAAGCACACCGCTCCAGTGTAAAAGCACTCGGTCTCTCACACTGGGGCGGCATTTTTCAGGCACTTTACAGGCGTTATTTTTAGCCCTTTAGCGCATGAAAAACGCCTCCAGTGTGAAAGGGGTCTCAGAGTTGTAAAGGCAGAAGGTTTTTTAATCTTAATGCGAAGGAGTGAATGTGCTGCCAATATTGCAACATGTAGGGAAGCCGAACACCATCTTATTATCTAAATCAAGGGTGGAGGAGAGAGGAAGGGGAGGAGGAAGGAGGAGTTTAGCGGTGGGGCAGAGGAGCAGGGGTTTACAGCGGTGGGGCAGAGGAGCAGCGGGGTACAGAGGTGGGGCAGAGGAGCAGAGAGAAAGGGAGTACACTGGGTTACAGTGGTGGGGCAGAAGAGCAGGGGGAACAGAGGTTGGACAGATGTGCAAGAGGTACAGTGGTGGGGCAGATGAGTAGATAAGTTCAGTGTTAGGACAGATGAGAAGATGTTTCAGCGGTGAGACAGAAGAGCATGGGGGTACAGCGGTGGGGCAGATGAGAAAGGGGGAACATTGGTGGGGCAGAAGAGCAGTGTGGTACAGCGGTGGGACAGAAGAGCAGAGGGTTACAGTGGTGAAACAGATTTGCAGGGAGGACAGTGATCCGAGGTGTGGAGTTGCAGGAATTGGGGCTGATCTGAGGCGTTAATTTCTCACTACTAAAGTAGTTTACAGCATTTACTTTATAAAAATACCTTTTCGTGATTGAGAGTGTCGACACACTCAATTACTTTGAAAACATTTTTTGGCACACTGTGCGCTGAAGGTGGCCTACCCCGATCTAAATCTACAAGTGTGCGCTTAGTAATAAATATGAGTGTCTATTGAGATTCCTACAACAAACATGAGAAACAAAAGACCTGAAGAATTTGAAGACAGTACTCCAGAGAATACACATACCAGCTTTAGATTTCAGGCTGCTTGACTGTCCTGGACAAGTTCATTCATAAGCCAAGCAAGAATCCCCACTAAAAGAACAACAGCAACAATACAACCATCCTGGTAAATGGATCTAAGCTCAACTTTGAAGAAAATAATTAAAGTGATACTAAAGGATCTTTTTTTTTTTTTATTATTATTATTATTATTATTATTATTATTATTAGGGATGCACCGATACCAATTTGTTTTTTTTGTTTTTTAACGAGTACAAGTACCGATACTTTTTTTTTTAGTATTCGACAATACCAATTACCAATACCTACCGCAACTGTTTTGTTTTCACTTCAGCTGTCAGCAATGGTACAAAGCATTGAAAAGTTATTTACAAATGAAATAAATAGATTTTGACATGTGAAATGTGTAAATATATTCACTAACAAAGCAAACAAAAAAAAGATTTAATTGTTTATAAAAATAAACGTTAAAAAAAAAAAAAAAAAAAAAAAAAAAGCAGGAAAATAATTAAATGGAGAATAGGGAGCCAATTAGAGTAAATTAGGGCTGAAACAACTAATCGATTAATCGACAACTAATAGATTATGAAATTAATCGATCAGACAGTAACATAATGGGGTTAAAAAAAAAACTAAAATGAGCCCTTTATAGCACAAAAAGAGCAAATAATCGTTACTGTAAATCAAACTTTCACAGTTCTACAGTAAAAAAATGAACCCCTTACAGTAGTGATTATCTAAAGGGCTAATTTTATTTTTTTTTTAACCCCATTATGTTACTAAACGTCTTAGACCTGCTTCACATCTATGTGTGCTTTTTGGTGCTTTTATGGGACACGTTAACATCTATGCTTTTTTCAGCCAAGTCAATTTTCAGACGAGAATATTTAGACGAAAAATCTTTGTACATTTGCTGAATGAAAAAATGAAAAATGAAAAAAATTGATCTGAGTCTGATGATATTTACCAGATTCACCCTTTAATAGTATAGATCCTCTATAGTATATAAAGTATCTCTTCTAATAGTATATACAGTATACCTCTTCTAAAAATTGTATATACAGTAGATCTCCTCTAATAGTATGTACAGTAGATCTCCTCTAATTGTATATACAGTATATCTCTTCTAATTGTATATACTATACTATAGTATATCTCCTCTGTCTTATTCTCAGAGTGGATTAGAGCTTTTGCTCCCTAACCATAAAGTTGGTCATTTATATTTACCACTGCATTGAGATATTTAGGAATAAATTTCCTTTTTTTTAAACTTTAAACTAAATTATACACCACACTTTTTTTTTTAGGTTATTAACCGAATAATCGATTAATCGAAACAATAATCGGCCAACTAATCGATTATGAAAATAATCGTTAGTTGCAGCCCTAGAGTAAATTAAAGGTTTATAAGGAGGTTAAACTTTGATCTGCAGATGAAGAAACAGAAAGATTAAAAAAGAAACAATGTTTCTTTTTATTTTAGCGTTTCTGCGGCTGAGCAATGTTGTTAAAGCAGAGTTCCACACAAAAATGGAACTTCCGCTTTTCGGAACCCTCCCCCCCTCCGGTGTCACATTTGGCACCTTTCAGGGGGGAGGGGGGTGCAGATACCTGTCTAAGACAGGTATTTGCACCCACTTCCAGCATAGACTCCCATGGGAGTCTATGCCTCTTCCTGTCCCTCCGCCCTGTCTCCTGGCAAACACACAGGTCCCAGGAGATAGCGGGGACCAGTTACGACACGCAGCGTGACTCGCGCACGCGCAGTAGGGAACCGGGAAGTGAAGCCGCAACGCTTCACTTCAAGCGACTCTGGCCAGTCACAGAGCCGGAGTCCGCGGCCCTGGAAGGAAGAGGGGCGAAGATGGATGCGGCCTGCACTGGGGACAGCGTGGGCTTCGTTTGCATGTAAGTGACACATAATGGGCTAGTATGCGATGCATACTAGCCCATTATGCTTTTAATTTGCAGGCCTTGCGGGGAGCAAAAGATGAAGTAAAACCCATCAGGGTTTACTTCCTCTTTAAGTGTAGCTGGTTTTAGGCTGGCCATACAAATTTATTTTTATCATATGGAACAGAAACGACCCAAATTTTCTGGTTGCGATTACTGAGGCCACAAGTCATACCAAAAAACTAGAACATTTATAGGCTATGACTGCTCTTTTGTTGAGAGGATCACACGGTTAGCCCTGCTGGAAAATCCCTGGAAATTATGTTTTAAAAATCTCTCCGCTCATCGCTTGTTTACTAAGAACTATGTCATGGCTCATGTTATTTGAGTCAACGTAGTATACAAAAACAGTAAGGTGGCGTCTGGTCAACCTAGAAAGACATGCAGCAAAAGTGCTAAATAAACTTTATGGTGACAACATTTCTCTATTGGAATGTAAAGTTAGTGAGACTATATTCATAACCTTCTAAAAAGGTTCTTTTATTTGTCAACCTTCTTAACACCATTTTGTAAGTCAAAGAAAATATAGGTTATCCCCTTAAAAATGACATCACTTCATATACCTTTAAAATTAGAACACTTCATGAAGATTAAAGGGCCAGTTCACGTCACTAAAACACACTCCAAATCCATCCTGGATGAATTTCTGAATGCACGTTTTTAAAGCAATGCATTGTTTCACTGTACTGAGGCCCAGTCCGTTTTTGATGCTTTTACCACATTCCAGTACAATTCTGAGCAGGGAAAAAAAAAAAAATAGCATGTTGTACTTTTTTTTCCCTGGAACTGAAACGCACTTTGGTGAACCATGCAATTGGAACCCATAGAACCTAATTTCTATGCATTTTTGGTGCAGAGAGAAAAAAAACAAAAAACACAAACACACACACACACACACACCACTGCCCTGCATGTGGTGTAAACGGGTCCTTAACTACTTCCCGACCGCCTACCGCAGATATACTGCGGCGGACCGGCTCTATTGCACGAAACAAGATATTTATATGTCTTTTCGTGCAATAGACACTGGGGGGCATTGGACGGAAGCCAATCAGCAGGTCCGGCGGACCCAAAGTCTGCCGGCCACCCATAATCGCTCTCCAGAGAGGCAGAACAGCAATCCGACAATGTAAACAAGGCAGATCGCCATTCTGACAGTGGAGAAGATAGAGCTCTTGTGTTCCTGAGCAGGAACACTGATCTCAGGTCTTCACCCAGTCAGAGCAACCCCCACAGAGTTAGCAAGCAACCCCTAGGGACACACTTAACCCTTTGATCACCCCTGATGGTAACCCCTTCCCTGCCAGTGTCATTAGTAGAGTAACAGTGCATATTTTTAGCACTGATCACTAAGAACGTCACTGGTTCCCAAAAAAGTGTCAGTTAGGTGTCCTGTTTGTCTGCCATAATGTCACAGTCCTGGAAAAAATAAATTAAAAAAAAAATTAAATTAAAAAAAAAAAAAAAAAAAAGGCTGATCGCCACCAATACTAGTAAAAAATAAATAAAAATGCCATAAAAATATCCCATAGTTCGTAGATACGATAACTTTTGCTCAAATCAATCAATACACGCTTATTGGGATTTTTTTTTTTCAAAAATATGTAGCAAAATACATACTGGCCCAAATTGATGAATACATTTACATTTTTTTTTTTTTATTGGATGCGTTTCATATCAGAAAGTAAAAAATTTTTCTTCAAAATTGTCGCGATTATTTATAGCGCAAAAATAATAAGGCTTACCTGTAGGCTTACCTGTAGCCAAGCTGGACATCTCCTAAACCTAAAAGGTTTAGGAGATATCCCCTGTATCAGCATGTGCCAACGTTATCGGCACATGCGCACTGAAGCAATGGCAAGTTCATGCCGTTGCTTCAGCTAGTGTGCCGTTACCGGCTGCTCCCAAGCGCATGCGGCGGGAGTGATGTCATCATGGCTCCAACCAATCATAGCACCGGAGCCCGCGATACCCGGAAGTAACTCTGGGAACGATGTCACTGGCCGGAGCTCTGTTTGGGGACTTTGATCTAAGGTGAGTATTTCATAATGAACTAGCTCATTATGCCTTTGTCTTGCAGGTTTTTTTGTTGTTTTTTTGTGTGGGTTTACAACCACTAACAGTACGTTGACAGTGAATAGAGGCGTTGAATCCAATGCATTTTAGGGGCCCACTCTTTGCAGAACTGCGCAAGTTTAGTTAAATGTGATGGAGACTGTTTGTGGACTTATGCACTGTGCACAGAGTTTCAATGGGGTTTACATCTGGGCTCTGACTAGGTCATGCAAGGAAATTCACCCTTTTCTCCTTCAACCACTGTGTGGTTATTTGTGCTGTGTGCTTTGGGTCATTGTCATGTTGGAAGGTAAATCTTCTACCCATTGATAATGTTCTGGCAGAGGGCAGCAGATTTTCCTCAAGAATTTGATGGTATTTTGCCCCAACCATGTTTTCTTCAATCCTGACAAGTGCTCCAGTCCTTGCTGCAGAGAAACATCTTCATAACATGATAACACCATTCCTACAGTAAAGCATGGAGGTGATAATATTTGGATGGTGAGCTGTATTGGATTTCCGCCAGTCATATTTGGCATTGGGGCAAAATAATTCAACTTTAGTCTTATCTGACCAGAACACCTTTTTCTATGTGGCCTCAGAATCTTCAAGGTAGGGTTAGGAAAAGCTCAGTCATGACGGTAGGTGGCCTTTCTTGAGGAGTGCCTTTCTTCTTGCAACCCTCCCATACAAATCACATTTGTGGAGAATTTGTGATATTGTTGTCACCTGCACACAATGACTACTCTGTCCTAAATTCCTGCAACTGCTTCAGAGTTGCTGTAGGCCTCTTGGTAGCCTCTTACCAGTTTCCTCCTGGCTCTTTCATCCAGAGCCAGGAAAACCAGCAGCTGACCAATTCCCGATCAGCGCTCAGCCAATGGCAGATAGCGCTAATCGGTGTGCCGGTGGGGGGGGGGGGGGGTTGGGGAGCTCACCAGCTCAGCGGGTGAGATCGCTATACTAACTTTGAATAGTTAACATAGCTGATCCAACCAGAGCTGACAGTTTGATGTTCGTTCAACTCAATGGGTTGAACAGAAAAAAAAAAAAAAAAAAAAAAACTCAGTGTGTACAAGGCTTTGATAAATGGACTTCACTGTGCTTCTAGACATTAATAAAGCCTTAGAATTGTTTTTGTGTACATCTGCTGACTTGTGCCTGTCCACAACTTTATCCCAGAGATCTTTTGCACTACCAGGGACTGAAATGCTCCAGGAAAGCGCTTTTCATGAGGAGCTAATCAAAATGACCACAGCTGATCACAGTTGAAAGTCAAATGGCTTTGTGTGCCATTTAGAAGGTGATTAGCTACACCTGATTGAGTTTACAGGTCATTTTTAGGTGGGGGTAATCCTTTTTCCAACTCAGTAATTCTGTTTTTGAATTTTTTATATTTTTTTCTGACATGGTGTTTATAGCTTTCACTTGGATGTTATAAGTTGCACTGAGTAAATACAGCTGATAAAACAAAAACTGTGTCTGTCTTCATTTCAGGGTGCAAAGCAACAAAATGTGGATTATGTTAAAAGGGGATGATAATTTTCTATACCGACTGCATGTGCAGCATCTTGACCAAATCCGACCTTGGGGTTGACCTAAAGTACAAGGAAGTTCTACATGTATGCCCTTCAAATATACATGCAACAGCATTCTTAAGCATAGGGCTACATGCATTTGGATTTTTGCAGATATAAAATATACCACAGCACTTTCCTGTGCCAGGGGAGAAGTAGGTGGAGCGTACAGCTAGCCAAAGAAGAGAATGGCTGCATGCCCCAGCACCCATGTAATTGCTGATACTTCTGTGCTCTGGCATTTACCTGTGCACACATGTATGATGTATTTCCCTGAACCCAAAAGTATTGCATTTGAAAAAAATACATTGTACAGTATGTGCATGTGCAGGTAAAGCATAATCATTTACATGGGTGCAAGTGCCTATAGCCATTCAATTCTATGGCCAGCTGAACGCTCCACCTGTAGCTCTGGGGTGCAGGAAAAACACTGTTTAATACTAGGCATATTTGATAACTGCAAACATCCATGTGCATGAGGCCTAACTTTAGAACATGATGCAGAATTTGCACCCCTCCATTTACAACTACAACACTTCCCATGAGCGCTGCTGCCCAAGTCCAGAGGATGTAAATGGTAGGGTTATGCGATGTCTCTCCATACCATCAGGAAGTACCAAAAGGGACTAGCAAAACGACACTACCCAGCATTATTAAGGCTTTGTGCAATGGTAAGGCCCTTGCAGCCCTATGCCTACATATGTTGTCAAGTGCCCAGCAAAGCATACAGTGCTGAGTGGTGCTGAAGCAGAGATTACTGAAGTGCATCTGTACAGTAGCAAAATCATATGACCACATTAAGTTGCCGCATCACTCTGTAGTCCAATATAGGTCAGCAAATGCAAACTGTGACAATGTGGGATTGCTGGGCTGAAGCATTGTCACACTGGATTTGGACACAATTTTAAGAAACATTTCCATTCATGTGAAAGAAACCAGATCATCAATAAAGAATACTTGGCGATGCTGCACGCAAATACATTTTTTATTTTTTTTTAAATCAGCCTATAATTCCTTAACTGCTTACCACCCACAGTACATCTTACTGTGGACAGGTTAAGCGACATATCTGTAGGTTGCAGCCTTTCTTCCGGATTTGGGGGCGTGCGTGCCCCCTGCTGACCTGTGCTGTGATTGGACACAACACAAGTCTGTCACCAGATTTTAGCCAATGATTTATGGCTGAAACCTGCTGATCGGCTGTGGCAAATCACAGCACAAAGTTCTGTGTTGACAAAGATCTGTCTGTTTCATCTCCCTGAAATCAAATCTGACTTCAGGTAGAAAAACAGCCAGATCTATGAGTAAAATCAGGACACATTACACTTGTTATGCACACAGTAAACCTCTTTATGTTAACTCCTTCCCAGCCAGTGTTATTAGTGCAGTAGTGCAGTATTATCACTATTAGCAATGTAGCTGTGCTTCCCAGCCAGTGTCTGTTAGCACCAGATTGACCACCACACTATGACCCCTTTTACATGAGCGATCCAATCAAGTCCACCTGTCAGTTTTTCAGGTGGACCTGATTGGACCCTCCAGTCTGTTCTATGGAGGGGCGGATGTGAGCGGATACATCTGCAGACACCCACTGCCATCCCATCCGATCCTGTCCTCCAAAAAAAGACAGGTCTGCCAGAAGTAGTTGTCGAAACTTGGGGTCAGCCAGAGCCAGCAAGGCAGGGTCAAAGCTGGATGAGACTGAAAGTGACCCTGAGATGTGGTCTCTCCAAGATGCCCAAATGGAGTCAAACCTTTTCCGAGCACCCCTACACGTGGCAAGCCATTCCTCTTCATCCATGATCTCCCCCACCATCCCCATCCATTCCACTTCACTCGGGATGCGCAAGCTTTTGCAATAAATTGGAATTAGGCGTCTAGCCGCATTGAGAAGGTGTGGGAGAGCACTTTGTTTATAGTGCGTGAAGGGCATGGGGGAGGAAAGGACTCAGTAAGTCAGGGATGTCCACACCGAGACCATCAGAGACATGCTTACTGACCATTAACCAAAAAAGGTCTCAGTATAGAACATTCCCACCATATACGAAGAAGTGTTCCTCTCTCTCCACAAATAATTGGACACCTGACTATAGACCGATAGTTCCTCCATCAGGTTTGGCAGCGAGACAATGGGGTCCACAATGTGGAAAAGGACTGAAGAAATCTGATTTTATTGAATAGGTTTTAAGAAGTAGAAAAAAAAAAAAAATTCAACATTTTCAGTCTTTTTTCATTTACATAATAAAAAAAAACCCTGTGATGATGAAATGCCACTAAACAAAAGCTCTATTTGTGTGGAAAAAAATTTTGATTGGGTACAGTACTGCATCACTGCGCAATTGCCAGTTAAAGTAGCGCAGTGCCGAATAGCAAAACATGACCTGGTCGTGAAGGGCTGAAACCTTCCAGGGCTGAAGTGGTTAAAGTAGCGAAATGCTGAATAACAAAAAAAATGGCCCGTCATGAAGGGAGTAAAACCTTCCGGAGGTCAAGTGGTTAATAAGTCAGAATAATGTACACATACAGTAACCTGTGTATGGACCATCTATTTTTTGACTGTTCAACTTCCAAGTGACTTGTGCCTCAGAAAACACACTGATGGAATACTAGGATGCAGCACTGAGCCAAGTGAAAATATTAGAAGCCGTACACGTAAACAACAGATTGCTCCTAATTATGTAACAGGCACTCCATACTGCTGACTGAAAACCTTCGAGAAGAAGCCGTACAACACACAATGACTATACACACTGCACCTCGCACACAGGAGGTTTTCTGTCAGCTAGTGCTGAATTCCAAGACACACAGCAGCTGGGAATACGGGAGCAGTAATACAACCTGAACTTCCCCCCACTCCCTCCCATGGAGTCCTGCACTCATGATGAACACAGGAATGTGCTGTACTGGAGGCAGGCCTTCTACCTGGACTACTATAGGCCACCAGCCATTTCACCTCCCTGGAACCTGAGGAGACATTTGTTTCATTGCAGCCTAGTCACCAAACTTGATCAGTGCTCATATAAAATATGTAACAAATTACACACTTTCCATTTTACTTCAGCCTAGTCACCTATCAGTGTTCACACAACACAATATGTAACAATTAGGGCACTTTCACACCGGGGTGGGGCCATGCCATGTTAGCAGTAAAGTGCCACTTTACCGTCATTTTAGCTGCACTTTGCAGCCACTAGCGGGACGCTTTTAACCCCCGCTAGCGGCCGAAGTGTTAAAACCACCCATGTTGCAGCACTTTGGAAGCGCTGCCCATGCATTCCAATGGGCAGGGGCGGTTTAGGAGCACTGTATACAGCGCTGCCAAACCGCCCCAAAGATGCTGCTTGTAATGTCCCGCAAGAGCACCACCCCTCCCCAGTGTGAAGGCACCCAGGCTTTCACACTGGGGAGGCATGGGAGGCGGTTTTCAGGCGCTATTTCTAGCGCTAAAACGCGCGAAAACCGACTTCAGCATGAAAGGGGTCTTACACACCATTTCACTTCAGCCTAGTCACCAAACTTTATCAGTGTTCACACAACACAATATGTAACAATGACACGCTTTCCATTTCTCTACAGCATTGTACGCACCAAACATTGTCAGTGTTCAATCATACAAAATATGGAACAACTTCAAAAGACAAGTAAACAGCAAGAAGAACTTCTACTGTGGCATGAACTGTAAGGGACCATTCCCACCACTTGGTGTGCATTGTGTAGTGCGATGTGTGGGCACAAAGTTTAAATTTTCCTTTTTAAAACTTTAGAAAACGGCACGGAGCGCAACCTCCCTGAAATGAGCTTGCCACTTCCCTGAAATGAGTTTTTGCAGGTTGGGATGTCTGATGTCATATCCTGTTCTCATTGGCATCATCCCAAAAATTGTATGGAAAGGAAAAAAAAAAATAAAAAAAAAATAAAAAAAAAAAGAGAACATGGGTGATGGGGGTGAGACTTTAAATATGCCTTTGAGAACATATTACACAGTACATATGGATTAAAAAATAAATCTTTATTAAAAGATCTCATTTTTTAATCCATATGTACTGTGTAATATGTTCTCAAAGGCATATTTAAAGTCCACCCCTACCTGTAGGAATCGATGACAGGCTGGGGCTGTATGCTGGTAAATCGCCTATCTGAGCATTTACAGTATGAGATACGCAAGTTTTTTACGACGTATGACTCTGCATCAGTGTAAAGGTGTCTTAAAGGTCTGCTCACATAATTTGTAATAAAAACCATCTTTGCCATTCTGAAGCTTCCTTCCAACCACTTTGCATATTATTTTATATATACTGTGATTCTGTACTTGCCATATATGCTGCAGAAATCTCCCTCCACTGAGTCTGGCTGCAACCATTTTATCTGTGGGCAGCTGAAGCTGCTGCCTGTTCACTTCCTGGATTTACAGAGGCACACCTCCAGCTCTACAGCTCACATTGGCCCTCTTATGACTCACTCCCCCCCCCCCCATACCCTTCCTGGCAAACTCTCAGGAGAGTGAGAAAGAGAGCTGTGCATGATGTCATAAGCCTAGGCCAATGACCAGATAACAAACAGGAAGTGGGCTGTATAAGGTATTTACTGGCAGAAAAAAAAAATGTTTTACTATCCAAAGTTAAAACAACAAGGGCAGAAGATTTAATAGATGGGAAGATGAAAAAAAAAAAAAATGACTGAAGTTCCGCTTTAAAGACTCGTTCACATGGGATTTAATGCACTGTGGCTGGATTTACAGGTGAATGCAGGGAGCTGGAGCTGCAGCCACTCAGCCTGCACAAAGCAATGACAGGTGGACAGTGGCCGTGGACACATGTAAAGCACACATGGAGTGGTTACCTGTGGATAGGGATTGTACCTGGACGTAAGCCACAGATAAACACTCTATGTCAGGAATATGCAATTAGCGGACCTCCAGCTGTTGCAGAACTACAAGTCCCATGAGGCATAGCAAGACTCTGATAGCCACAAGTGTGACACCCAGAGGCAGAGCATGATGGGACTTGTAGTTTTGCAACAGCTGGAGGTCAACTAAATGCATATCCCTGCTCTATGTGAACACTAGAGAGGACCATGGGCATCCCCTGAACTCATCTATAACCAAATTCTAAACTTGCGCTCTTGATCTGAGCGCCACAAAATTACCGAACCATTTCTTTGTTTACACAAGCTGCAGGACGGGAACTTCCCGGCCCACAACTCATAGGAGTAAAAACAGGAGGGCAAGGGGAGTTTGGAGGAGGCCCCAGCTCATGAGCACTTATGGACATCTGCAGCAGGTATCAGCCCATTCTTGCTTTGTACAGGCTGAGTTTGATGACAGAAGGCAAACTTTGGTAATAAGCAACTAAACCCTCCTATTCTTTACAGCCAAGGAAGCTGCTTCCGTTTGATCTGCAAATGACATAGTGCTGCTCATGTGATCAGTTATGACCCCAGCCATTTGATGGTTTGACAGTTTGGTTGAGATCCCAAACAAAATGTGACCATTACACTCCCACAATGGAACTTTTTTTGGAAATGAAATTGATGGGTTTATTTCCGCTTTAAATGTAGCTTCACACAATGGGGGGGGGGGGCGGCGGCACTTAGAGAAGAGGAGGAGCCATAAGTGTCGGTGGGGGACCTAGGATTGTGACTTCATCCCTTTAAAATCATGCTTGGTTTTAAGAGGTTGCCAACCGTCAGTAAATTTACTGGCAGTTTGTAAAAATCTGTGATTTTTTTTTGACAACTGTTTGTAAATATTAGAGGCTGATAATTGGTCATGCAGTGTTGAGTTTGTAAGTGTAAAGCAGGCAAATGACTTGTTAGGAGTATTGTCAGCGTTTCCATAATATGTTTATAGCGTTTTAATATAAAGTTGTCCTCTTTTGTCAGTTAATGTGCTCCGCCAGTAAATTTTACATGTTTTGTCAGTAAAATAAATGCTGCGGGAGAGTGGCAACCCTAGTGGGACCACAGAAAAGGAGGTTTGGGCCCATTCTATGTAATTCCATTGCACAGAGCAGGGAAGTATACACCATAGTAAAGTAAGACTTTATCATCACTTTAACAACCAGCATCCTACTAGAAAAAAAAAAAAAAGGCAGAAGTACAAAAACACATTAAAAGAGCCACATCAACTGCACACCCATTAATGCATACCTAGAGAGAGCAAGAGGCCAGGTTAAACCCTTCAATGGTGAGCAAAGTAATGAGGAGTTTAGTGGGCTGTCCTCACTTCCTGTTGTGCCACCAGGACAGGAAGTGAAGGGAAATCTCCCCCCAGGCTGTTCAAAATAACCTGAAAGAGGGGAGGGGGCTAACTTTTCCTTACTATGAGGAACTAAGAGGAAAAAAAAGTTTCAGTAGGTTAGATGTTTGGAAGCTGATGGGTGGATGGTGGGGTGGTGCTCACCTTGGGCAGCTCTCTGAGCTGGTTGGCATCCAATAGCAGCTCCTCCAGACTCCGGCTGTACCTGTAGATCTCCTCGGGGACGGTAAGTAGGGAGCAGTGCCTCTTATCCACGGACTCCACATGACGGTTACACCGCCACAGAGGGATACAATGGAACATCCCGAACATCGGGCCCCCCGGATCTACCCCCTTCACAGGTAAGTCGGCACTTCCTCGATCCAGCCCGGTACCGCCCGTCACCATCCAATGTCACCATCAAGGTGTACGGACGAGAACTTTGTAAACTCCCTAGAATAATTCAGCCCTCCTCCTCCGCCCACTCACTGGGTCACAATGGAGATCCTCGGTGACAGCAGGAAGTAACATGGGAATCCCGGCAGATCGGGACTATGGAGCTCCGATATTAGTGCTGTGTGTGTGTGTGTGCCGGGCCCTCCCTCTTCCCCTGTGTGTACTATACACATGGAGCTGGATTACAGCGGATACACGAATCCCTGCATCCCTATAGACGTGACATCACCGCCTGACTCCGCCCTGCTCCTCACTCACTACATCACATACCTATATACCGGATACACATCGATCACATACCTATATACCGGATACACATCGATCACATACCTATATACCGGATACACAGCGATCACATACCTATATACCACATACACAGTGATCACATACCTATATACCACATACACAGTGATCACATACCTATATACCGGATACACATCGATCACATACCTATATACCGGATACACATCGATCACATACCTATATACCGGATACACATCGATCACATACCTATATACCGGATACACATCGATCACATACCTATATACTGGATACACAGCGATCACATACCTATATACCACATACACAGTGATCACATACCTATATACCGGATACACATTGATCACATACCTATATACTGGATACACAGCGATCACATACCTATATACCACATACACATCGATCACATACCTATATACCGGATACACATTGATCACATACCTATATACCGGATACACAGCGATCACATACCTATATACCACATACACAGTGATCACATACCTATATACCGGATACACAGCGATCACATACCTATATACCGGATACACAGCGATCACATACCTATATACCACATACACAGTGATCACATACCTATATACCACATACACATCGATCACATACCTATATACCGGATACACATCGATCACATACCTATATACCGGATACACAGCGATCACATACCTATATACCACATACACAGTGATCACATACCTATATACCACATACACAGTGATCACATACCTATATACCACATACACAGTGATCACATACCTATATACTACATACACAGTGATCACATACCTATATACCGGATACACAACGATCACATACCTATATACCAGGTACACAGCAATCACATACCTATATACCGGATACACATCGATCACATACCTATATACCACATACACAGTGATCACATACCTATATACCGGATACACATCGATCACATACCTATATACCACATACACAGTGATCACATACCTATATACCGGATACACAGCGATCACATACCTATATACCGGATACACATCGATCACATACCTATATACCGGATACACAGCAATCACATACCTATATACCACATACACAGTGATCACATACCTATATACCGGATACACATCGATCACATACCTATATATCGGATACACAGCGATCACATACCTATATACTACATACACAGTGATCACATACCTATATACCGGATACACATCGATCACATACCTATATACCACATACACAGCGATCACATACCTATATACCAGATACACAGTGATCATATACCTATATACCACATACACAGCGATCACATACCTATATACCGGATACACAGTGATCACATACTTATATACCGGATACACAGCGATCACATACCTATATACCACATACACAGTGATCACATACCTATATACCGGATACACAGCGATCACATACCTATATACCGGATACACAGTGATCACATACTTATATACCGGATACACATCGATCACATACCTATATACCACATACACAGTGATCACATACCTATATACCGGATACACATCGATCACATACCTATATACCGGATACACATCGATCACATACCTATATATCGGATACACAGCGATCACATACCTATATACTACATACACAGTGATCACATACCTATATACCGGATACACATCGATCACATACCTATATACCGGATACACAGCGATCACATACCTATATACCGGATACACATCGATCACATACCTATATACTGGATACACAGCGATCATATACCTATATACTACATACACAGTGATCACATACCTATATACCACATACACAGCGATCACATACCTATATACCGGATACACAGCGATCACATACCTATATACCACATACACAGTGATCACATACCTATATACCGGATACACAGCGATCACATACCTATATACCGGATACACATCGATCACATACCTATATACCGGATACACAATGATCACATACCTATATACCACATACACAGTGATCACATACCTATATACCGGATACACAGCGATCACATACCTATATACCGGATACACAGCGATCACATACCTATATACCACATACACAGTGATCACATACCTATATACTGGATACACAGCGATCACATACCTATTTACCGGATACACAGCGATCACATACCTATATACCGGATACACAGCGATCACATACCTATATACCGGATACACAGCGATCACATACCTATATACCGGATACACAGTGATCACATACCTATATACCGGATACACAGCGATCACATACCTATATACCGGATACACAGCGATCACATACCTATATACCGGATACACAGCGATCACATACCTATATACCGGATACACAGTGATCACATACCTATATACTGGATACACAGCAATCACATGCCTATATACCACATACACAGCGATCACATACCTATATACCGGATACACAGCGATCGCATACCTATATACCACATACACAGCGATCACATACCTATATACCAGATACACAGTGATCATATACCTATATACCACATACACAGCGATCACATACCTATATACCGGATACACAGTGATCACATACTTATATACCGGATACACAGCGATCACATACCTATATACCGGATACACAGTGATCACATACCTATATACCGGATACACAGTGATCACATACCTATATACTGGATACACAGCGATCACATGCCTATATACCACATACACAGCGATCACATACCTATATACCGGATACACAGCGATCGCATACCTATATACCACATACACAGCGATCACATACCTATATACCAGATACACAGTGATCACATACCTATATACTGGATACACAGTCAGCAGCTGCAGTATTTGTAGCTGCTGACTTTAAAAAAAAAAAATTAGGCGGAACTTCGCTTTAATCAGCCACAGAACCTGTGTAATTAATATGGCAACCCTAGGCACATGGGCACCGCCCCCACCCCCCCAATCTATGCGCCTGGCCCCCTAATCTACATGTAGGGCACCGGATGCATGGATTCCAATGGGGGGGGGTATGGTGCACAGTGCAGGCTGGAGCAAGGGGGGGGGGGGGTCCGTTGTCAGCTCCGTCTGCCGCCACTGGGGTGGGGATATGTTCGCTATCCATTCAGCGGATCGGATGGCAATCGAGTGTAAACGGACAAGCAGTCCTTTTACATCCAGCGGCCCATAGGGGAGAGTGGTCTGTGTCCATGTCCACTCTGCATGAGCGGACACAGACCTGCATCCAGAAAGATCCCCTCCTGAGCAAGCAGATCGCAGCCAGAGTCCACCCCGTGTGAAAGGGGCCTTAGGACTCTTCAGGCCCCTTTGCGCACAGGCATTGTCCATTCAAAGGGAAAATAGTTTCAGTTTTCATCACTTTTCGTATCCATCTTCAGTTCAGCTTACATCAGTCTGCATCCATTTGCATTTCACTTCAGTTTAGTTCCATTCCATTTACTTCTTTTTACATCTGCTTTTTTTATCCATGTACCGTATATACTCGAGTATAAGTCGAATTTTTCAGCACATTTTTTTGTGCTGAAAGTGCCCCCTTCGACTTATACTTGAGTCAAGCACTTTTCTGCAGCAAAAAATTTCATTTTCCGAATCGAATTTGGGGCCCCGTATCTCAGGGCCACTTGGTGCTAGGAACCCCAAATTTGGTGTGCAAACCCAGTGGAACTGGTACCACAACATATCCAAAGATGAAGTTCCTAGCACTAAGTGGCCCCGAGATACGGGGCCCCAAAATCGGTTCGGAAAATGTCATTCTTTGCTGAAGAAAAGTGCTTGACATTTTCTGAACTGACTTTGGGGCCCCATATCTCAGGGCCACTTGGTGCTAAGAACCCCAAATTTGGTGTGCAAACGCAGTGGAACTGGTACCATAACATATCCAAAGTTGGGGTTCCTAGCACTAAGCGGCCCTGAGATACGGGGCCCCAAAACCGGTTCAGAAAATGTCATTCTCTGCTGCAGAAAAGTCAGTGAACTGATTTTTGGGGCCCTGTATCTCGGGGCCACTTGGTGCTAGAAACCCCAGCTTTGGAAATTTTATGGTGCTAGTTCCACTGGGTTTGCACACCAAATTTGGGGTTCCTAGCACTAAGTGGCCCCGAGATACAGGGCCCCAAATTCGGTCAACTGTGTCCATCTGCAGCAATGTCATTTCAGGACCCTTTGGGTTCAGAGACCCCAAATTTTGGCTGCAGCTAGGGGGCATCTAGGAACCCTTAACTACCGAGTTTGAAGTTCATGGGACCTATGGCTGCAAATGGGCACAGTGAGGCATGCAAATGGGCAAAGTGATGCTGCAAATGGGCATTGTTGACCCTCTTTTCCTCTTACAGTAGCTGTGCATTTCTCACCCTCGTCTTATACTCGGGTCAATAAGTTTTTCCCATTTTTTTTGTAGTAAATTAGGGCCTCGACTTATACTCGGAACGACTTATACTCGAGTATATACGGTACATCCATTTTTACATCCATTTAGGGCCAATTCACACTATGTGCAGTGACAGACTTTTTACAATTGTTTCCTGTGTGTCCCATTAACACTGCATCGCAGCTTAACACATTTTATCCCAGCACACCAGCCCAAATCGCACTCCAATGTTGGACAGTGCAGCCTATCACGCTGAGAGAATGAAGTGTATGTTTTGTACACTTCTAATAAAGCTCATACAGAAAGAAAAAGGGTGCTGTGCGAATCGCTGAATCGTGCACCACACTGCCACTTAGAACAGCCAGCAATGCAGAGCGGCCAGAGTGGATTTGCCCTTTACATCTGTTTTTATGTCTCTTTTTAATGCAGGATGAAAGTACAATATATGCCTAACATCAATAGTATGTAAACTCTTGGAGGGGATGATAAGGGACTATATACAGGATTTTAGTAATACGTACGGTATCATTAGCAGTCCTAGTAGATGATAGGCTCAGCAATGGCAGGCAATGCCAAGCTGCTGCTAACAAAGCAAACAGAATATTGGCATGCATTAAAAGGGGGATCAACTCCAGAGAGAAAACGATAATTCTCCCGCTCTACAAGACTCTGGTCCGGCCGCACCTAGAGTATGCGGTCCAGTTCTGGGCACCAGTCCTCAGGAAGGATGTACTGGAAATGGAGCGAGTACAAAGAAGGGCAACAAAGCTAATAAAGGGTCTGGAGGATCTTAGTTATGAGGAAAGGTTGCGAGCACTGAACTTATTCTCTCTGGAGAAGAGACGCTTGAGAGGGGATATGATTTCAATTTACAAATACCATACTGGTGACCCCACAATAGGGATAAAACTTTTTCGCAGAAGAGAGTTTAACAAGACTCGTGGCCACTCATTAAAATTAGAAGAAAAGAGGTTTAACCTTAAACTACGTAAAGGGTTCTTTACTGTAAGAGCGGCAAGGATGTGGAATTCCCTTCTACAGGCGGTGGTCTCAGCAGGGAGCATTGATAGCTTCAAGAAACTATTAGATAATCACCTGAATGACCACAACATACAGGGATATACAATGCAATACTGACACATAATCACACATAGGTTGGACTTGATGGACTTGTGTCTTTTTTCAACCTCACCTACTATGTAACTATATGAAAAATATATATATTTTTTGCTAAAAAAAAAAACATGGATCTTAAGTGCCGGTTCACACAGGGGCGGCACGACTTGCAGGTCGCCTCACACGACTTGCAGGAGACCTGCACACGACTTCGGCGGCGACTCGCAAAACGACTTCTGTATAGAAGTCAATGCAAGTCGCCTGAAGTCGCCCCAAAAATACTACAGGAACCTTTTTCTAAGTCTTGCGTCGCTCCTATTAGAACGGTCCCGTAGCACAGAACAGGAGGCGACTTGTCAGGCGGCTAGGTCGCCTGACAAGTCGCCCCTGTGTGAACCGGCACTAACAGAATGGACATCGTCCATTTACATCTAAGAAATGTGTGCAGTGATAACATCAAAGTCCATAAAAAGTCCATATAATGTGGTTGGCTTGTAATGTAGAATCCCAGTACCAACTTCAGCTTACCAGATGATATATTGTTGCTCAGATTATAGAGTGGGCTACAAAAATGGCTCTAAGCTGAAAATCCTCATCTATGAAGTAGATCAAAGGTCTTCTGGAATCCAGCGGTACCCTCAAAATCATGGGAAGTGATGAAGTAAGCAGTGGTGCCTTTACACCTTGAATTCCACATGTCATACCAGATATGCACCTCCGCCGATTGTGTCATCAAACCCACTCGGTATATACCTCATGAAATTGTAAATGAAAAGCTACCATAGTGCAGTAAATTTTTAAAACCAAGGAATGTTTTAATGTAGAGGTATCAAGCTCATATGTATAAAGAAACAAACAAACAAACCTGTGCTAATGTCACAGGTCCCGCCCTACACGTTTCGTCATAATCTGCTGTCATCAGGGGCAAATTTTTTTGGCATCTGAGCGCAGGTGTTACATGCCATTTTTTTAGTCCATTTACATCTGTTACAACCCATTTCAACATATCTAGACGTTGCCTGTTCTATTTAAAGAAACAGAACTGAATGGACACAGATGTAAATGGATACTCAGGATCAGGAGTCTATGGAGGGAGGGGAGGTGGACACTAAACGGTTGAAAAGGTGGATGAGTCTGGCAGCAGAATTCATGATGGACTGAAGAGGGAATAGCTTGTGTAGAGGTAAGCCATCAAGGAGAGAGTTGCAATAGCCGAGGTGAGAGGTAACAAGGGATTGAATTAGTGGTTCTAAGATGTTGTTGGTTAAAAAGGGCCATGTTTTGGAAATGTTACGGAGGTTAAAGTGGAGAGATTTGGACAGTAATTGGTTGTGGGGCTGAAAGGACAGGTCAAGGTCCAGAATTACACCTAGTGCCCTGGCATTAAGGGAAGGATAGTTGTGATACTGATTCCCCCATGGAGGGGGGAAATATGTTTAGAAAAGGTGAACTAAAGCAGGCCATACTGTAGATGATATGATTGGAAAGAAATATGCTTGATTCCCCCATCAACACAGCCAGTGTTGAAGGGGGAATGCCTCCCACTGCGCTATTGTATTCCGCCATCAGGGGACATGGGGAATGTTCCCGGCCAGCAGAATACAAAGGTTGCTGCTAGCAGCTATAGCCACTGGCATTAACCATATGTACAAAAATCCAACAGGCTGCTTGTACACAAATTGATCAATGTCAATCAGCCAGCCGGTTCAGCAGGAATTTTAATGTATGGCAGGCTTAAGCCTTTAAAAATGTCCTTGAGAAGCAACATTTTGCCTACAATCATCTAACGGGTAAATAAATCTTGGCTGCTCATGTAAACCACGCATGACACCCCTCTATCACTTGCCATCATTTTTCTAATAAGGGGAGGGGGTGGGGGGCAATAAAGGTCTTCTTTAAGGAAGGTAGCCTACAATTGCATGTGCGTGCATGTAAATTGTCATGCATTTTTAGAATGTGTGATTGGCAATGAAAAAGTAAACCAACAGATTTAACAGCAGAGTAGACAACTCTGCCTTTTTTGTTATTCAATAACAAACAATAATTTGAATATAGTTTTCCAAGAATCCAGACGAAAACCCTAACTGGATAACCTTTAGATTGCTGAAACCCCGTGTATCATGAACAATTGTCATATTTTTTCACCTTTTTGTTTTGTATCTCAGTGCTGCTGATCTCCTCCAGCTTTTTTAACCACTTCCTGTCTATCACTTACTTTGGTTTTGGCTGCACATCATTGTTCTGGGCCTGTTTCTCGATGGTAACAACAGCAGACCATGCCTGCACAATAAGCACCATCACATTCACTTATAGTCTCCAACAGAAGCCCATGTGGCAGGCTAACATTGCAGAAATACAGTTGGGAGACAAGGACAGAGCGTTGTCAGTTGAATGGGCTGCCTAATGCACCAAAAAAGGTGCATACACTTTGTGTCATATGGACGCAGAGAGCCAGCTCGGGAGCAAGCATGCACAAATGCCTCCATAGCAAACATCTTGCTATGGGGGGCACTCAGCAAAGGGCAGGGGCCTAGAGCGCCAGCAGGGGGCCCAAAAAGAGGAGGATTAAGGCTGCTCTGTGCAAAACCATTGCACAGAGCAGTGAGTATAACATGTTTGTTATTTTTTTTTATACAATGTTTTTCTTCACAATCACTTTAAGGTTTAGAAGTTGCTGAAGCCTGTTCTGCCGTTAATGGAAAAATGTAATAAATAAAAATATGCAACCAAATGCACATTTTTGAACCAATTCTAAAAAGCTTCCGTTACATTTCTAGCACTGCTTTTAAAACAGTATGCAAGTAACTAACAATATATTCATTCTATTCTTCCCCTATGTGCCTGGATCTCCAGAGCTCAGCTCTAACCAGGTCCTGACTATACTATTGTAACATTGGCACATCCTTGTCTCTGATCCTACTCTATACAAGGGGCACTTAAGATAAAGGTTGATGTTAGGTTATTTAACCTCTACCCACCCAGCCCTGGCATCACTTTAAGTGGGTCCTTACACCTGGCCGGTGGGGCGGACTCACACACAAGATCACTTTGATTGGCTGTCACAGTGGTCATATGATTGGCAGCCCATCTTGCTGGCTCCCGCTTATGACTAGGAACTGAAAAATGTCTATGACATCTCAGTCCCTGTGCTGGGAGCAGCACAGAAACCCTGGCAGTCCATTGATGTATAGGTTGGTGTGTGGGCGTTAAAGCCCACTCTCTTTGCCAGCACACATAAATATTACGTGGGCAGCAAGAGCTTACATTGCACACTAATGGCTACAATGCTAATAGTTTTAAACAGTGGATTGTCCCTGGCAGTTCCATGGTCTTGTTACAAAGGAATGGTCCTCATGACAGTACCAGGGAACTTACCAATGAACCATAAAGAACACCAGTTCTTACTAACCTGCACTCGTTTACACCAGCCCACACACTAAAACACACACACACTGGTGTGTAGGGGTAGTGGGGCAGGGGGTAAGGCTGGCATCATACTACCCTTTTTTTAATTTTTTTGAATGTCACAAAATGACACTTTATTCAAGTCAATGCATGGTGGCATGTAAAGGCACATTAGAGTTTTACGCAACACACTACATCGATCCTACCCCAACATTGCACTTTGGTATGAAGAGGGCACATAGAAAATAATTGTTTTAATAATTGTGTTAAATTTGGATTAATTGAATTCGTTTAAGGAACATAGCGTGAGTAAGCTCAAGACCACAAGCAAAGTGTAACCCATAGAAGCCAATGAGCTTGCAGTTTGATGTAATTTAATAAATAGGAGATGGCGAGATTGCAGATTGCTGTTTTCCTTATTGAAAAAAAACGGAAAATATCCAATCATGACAAGCTTCAAAACAAAACGAAGACTACAACTAAAAGATGAATAACCACTTTGCTGTAAAATATAAACAATGTAGTACCCTCCTAGATTAGCTTTAAAATTAATACGGCCTACATTACAATAAGAATTTTAATGGGTACAAGTACCATCATCCCAGAATATCATAATCAAAAGGAATAAGAGGGTGGAGCCGTAGTTGCAGTTGGTGCTACTGTCAACTCCCGTCTCGACCCCCCAAAAAGAAGAAGGAATGGGACTATTGCGGTACTCAATATCAATGTACATTGATGGGTATGGAAAAATAAATTAATTTTTTTTTATAAAAAATCACTTTTAATAGAAAAAATATTGATAAAAATGCAGTTACACTTACAATTGCAGTTACAGACAACAACACTACATATAGACATAAAAAAGGAAATACCACATAGTCTAAGCAAGTGGATTCCGCAAAGTTTTAGATGAGGAGTGTATGTAAAGCTTTAATTCTCGACCGGTTTCGCGGTTAGCACCGCTTCTTCAGGAGAACCATATCTACAACATGATATAAAATAGCTTTAACATATACAAGTGTATATATAGAATTATTGCAGCAAAATCATTTACAAAATATTAAAACACTTCATACAGATAAGGTAAAGATAAGGACAAGCTCACCCACTCAGGCGATTTCCGTGGGCATGCAGGACCCAATATAAATCCCCCCACGGCGGACACAGGGGATGACAGGCAGCCTCTGATGGATAAATATTGAATTAACCGATTGTAAACATCACCATACTGTGATATCGTGAGAAGGTGTGCCATTACCATGCAAATACGATAAACCCGAGGTGGTGGTATAGGAAAGGGAAGTATACAGGGGACCAGTAGGGTAGAGGGAGAGGGAAGCAGGGAAAAAAGGAAAATTGAGGATTGAAAAGGCCGGAATGGAAGGGGAATTGGGAGAACAAAGGAGACAGGAGGGGAAGGAGGGGGAGGGGACGGGTAGAGGGGAGGGAGGGGAAGGGAAGGAGGGGGGGGGGGGGGGAGAGGGGAAGAAAGAGGAGGAAAAGGAGGACGGGATGACAGAAATGAAACATAAGGGTAGAGGGGAGAGGAAGGGGAAGGAAAAGGAGGAGAACATGGAGGGGAAGGGGAACCAGAGGGTAAGGTCAGGGAAACAGAGGGAAAGGAACATGGAATAGGAGGGGAACAGACAGACAGGGGGAGGAAGAAGGGAAATTGGAGGGAGGAAGGGAAAAAGAGGGGGGGAGGGGGGCAGGAAAGGGGAGGGAAGGCAAGGTGGGGGAGGGGGGGAAGAAAGGGGGAAGAGAGAAGGGAGACCCGAAGAACCACCACCCATAAAGGTGCTAAGGGCTATAGAGATTAATTGAGTTGAAGAAACTGCACACTGACAGTAGCAAGGCTGGCACTCACCAACTGAAAATTGGAGTACTGTATAACGCATGAGCTGAAGTTAAGAGACTGATCTTTGCAGTATCTTTTCGTCCTGCAACTGACCTTAATTATCATTTTCTTCCTATTTTAATGTCATTGGTAATCTATATATGTTAATCTTGCCCCTAGCTGGATTGGCTTTATTGTGATGTGCCCACTGGCCTTTTTACTTGGGTGCCTGAAGTTGTAGTGCCTCATATGGCTCCACATGATCCCGTTTACCTACGTCTTCTATAATGTGAATTCCTACATTTAACTTCAGCTCATGCGTTATACAGTACTCCAATTTTCAGTTGGTGAGTGCCAGCCTTGCTACTGTCAGTGTGCAGTTTCTTCAACTCAATTAATCTCTATAGCCCTTAGCACCTTTATGGGTGGTGGTTCTTCGGGTCTCCCTTCTCTCTTCCCCTTTTCTTCCCCCCCCCCGCCTTGCCCTCCCTCCCCCTTTCCCTGCCCCCCCCTCCTTTCCCCCCCCCCCCTTCCCCCCCTCCCTCTTTTTCCCTTCTTCCCTCCAATTTCCCTTCTTCCTTCCCCTGTCTGTCTGTTCCCCTCCTATTCAGCGTACCTTTCCCTCTGTTTCCCTGACCCTACCCTCTGGTTCCCCTTCCCGCTTCCCCTCCGTGTTCTCCTCCTTTTCCTTCCCCTTCCTCTCCCCTCTTCCCTTATGTTTCATTTCTGTCATCCCGTCCTCCTTTCCCTTCTCTTTCTTCCCCTCTTTTTCCCCCCTCCCCCCCTCCTTCCCTTCCCCCTCTCCCCCCTTCTCCCCTCTGCCCGTCCCCTCCCCCTCCTTCCCCTCCTGTCTCCTTTGTTCTCCCCATTCCCCTTCCATTCCGGCCTTTTCAATCCTCAATTTTCCTTTTTCCCTGCTTCCCTCTCCCTCTCCCCTACTGGTCCCCTGTATACTTCCCTTTCCTATACCACCACCTCGGGTTTATCGTATTTGCATGGTAATGGCACACCTTCTCACGATATCACAGTATGGTGATGTTTACAATCGGTTAATTCAATATTTATCCATCAGAGGCTGCCTGTCATCCCCTGTGTCCGCCATGGGGGGATTTATATTGGGTCCTGCAAGCCCACGGAAATCGCCTGAGTGGGTGAGCTTGTCCTTATCTTTACCTTATCTGTATGAAGTGTTTTGATATTTTGTAAATGATTTTGCTGCAATAATTCTATATATACACTTGTATATGTTAAAGCTATTTTATATCATGTTGTAGATATGGTTCTCCTGAAGAAGCGGTGCTAACCGCGAAACCGGTCGAGAATTAAAGCTTTACATACACTCCTCATCTAAAACTTTGCGGAATCCACTTGCTTAGACTATGTGGTATTTCCTTTTTTATGTCTATATGTAGTGTTGTTGTCTGTAACTGCAATTGTAAGTGTAACTGCATTTTTATCAATATTTTTTCTATTAAAAGTGATTTTTTATAAAAAAAAATTTAATTTATTTTTCCATACCCATCATTGTACATTGATATTGAGTACCGCAATAGTCCCATTCCTTCTTCTTTTTGGGGGGTCGAGAGGGGAGTTGACAGTAGCACCAACTGCAACTACGGCTCCACCCTCTTATTCCTTTTGATTAGATTATCTTTAAGAAAATATTGATACCAAAAAATACAATGTTACCTTGTCAGTAGAACGCCACATGGCAAAAAATCTCCCATCCTAAATGACGTGTATTCCATTACCCTAAGAAAACAGACTTGAGAATTACACACAGATTTGAAGGCTTTATTTAAGATGGAAATGTAAATGTACCTTAGCACCACAAACTGAAAAAGTTATTTCATTCATTTTTAATATTTAAAGAAAACTCACCCATCCACCCATGTCTCCATGCTTTATTTTGTTAAGAAATAATCCCCCCCCCCCCAGAATTTCTACCCATGGCCATCTTGAGTAAGGGTCAATCATTCATGTAGCATTCACTCCCTGGAATCTATCTGCCCTTAGCTCAAGCATGCCTGGAGGGCATGTTTAGCTGAGAAAGCCCCTCCTCCCCACCTCCAGATGAAAGGGAAAAAAAAATACCCAAGAAGATTCCTGGGGTGTATGATATAATTTTTTCCTAGGCCAGAAACAACTGAAGAAATGTTAAAAAAAAAAAAAAGTTTAAAACAAGTAAATATAATATATCTTCCTATATATTTACTAATGCTAGTAGCATAGAGATTAACTAGTTGATTGAGAGAGTTTAGTTCCAAGTTAATTTACATATGCTTCTAATCATTCTTAAAGCTGAAACCGTGGGCACCAAAGCATTTATTTTAAAAATATTCCTTAAAATATAAGTTCACTTTTCTAAAAAAAAAAAATAATAATTAATGCACATTTTTTGCAGGTTAAAAAATGTGCATTTATTATTATTATTAGTAGTAGTAGTATTATTATTTTTAAAGAGGCTGTAAAGCATTGCATCCACGATCAGCAGATCACGGGTGCAATATTAGGCTCACTGCTTGTACCTTGTAGGGACAGGCAGTTACACAATGGCAGGAAGACTACCTCATCAGCGCCCTGGTAGTTCATTGAGAACTACAAGCCGTCAGCCTTACAGGCTGGAAACTGTGAATAAATGATACAGCTGTGTGGGCAGAGCCCCGCGTGCTGTCACTGGGATGGGGGGAACGGTGAGAGGCTGCAGAAGAGGGAACATGTCACATGTTCCACCCTAAAAAATGGGTGGAAAGTTGGACTTGTCATTTAAAGTAGGGGTCTCCAAACCATGGCCCTCCAGTTCAGAAACTACAATTCCCATCATGCCTAGTTATGTCTGTGAATTCAGAGTTTTACAATGCCTCATGGGAGGTGTAGTTCCGCAACAGCTGGGGGGTCATATTTTTGAGATCCCTGCTTTAACCACTTGCCGACCGCACTATAGCCGAATGACGGCTGCAGCGCGGTCGGATAACCCTGGGAGGGTATACTATGACGCCCTCCCAGAATACCGCTCTCTCGCGCCCCCTAGGGTGCAGACCCGAGAACATCTGTGACCGCCGGGTCCAGAGGACCCAGTGCATCACGGTAAACAGCCACTGATAGCGGCCGTTTACTATGTAATCGCTCCGTCAAATGACGGAACGATCACTAGTAAACAAACCGGCATCTTGTCCGGTTCCTCTTTCCCAAATCTGTACAGATCTGTACAGCGCGAGGGGAGAGATCAGTGGCAGCAGCGCTGTGGGCTGGATGTGTAGTGCCCACAGCGCTAATATGTGCCCATTACAGCCTCATCCATCCATGCTCAGCATAACCATCCATACTCACTCACCTATCCATACTCATCCACCCATACTCAGCATACTCATCCATCCATCCATGCTCAGCCATCCATACTCAGCATACTCATCCATCCATCCATACTCAACATACTCATCCATCCATCCATGCTCAGCCATCCATACTCAGCATACTCATCCATCCATCCATGCTCAGCCATCCATACTCAGCATACTCATCCATCCATACTCCGCATACTCATCCATCCATCCATGCTCAGCCATCCATACTCCGCATACTCATCCATCCATCCATGCTCAGCTATCCATACTCAGCATACTCATCCATCCATCCATACTCAGCATACTCATCCATCCATCCATGCTCACCCATCCATACTCAGCATACTCATCCATCCATCCATGCTCAGCCATCCATACTCAGCATACTCAGCCATCCATACTCAGCATACCCATCCATACTCAGCATACTCATCCATCCATGCTCACCCATCCATACTCAGCCACCCATGCTCAGCATACCCATCCATACTCAGCATACTCATCCATCCATCCTCATCCATACTCCGCATACTCATCCATCCATCCTCACCCATCCATACTCATCCATCCATCCATGCTCACCCATCCATACCCAGCATACTCATCCATCCATGCTCAGCCATCCATACTGAGCATACTCATCCATCCATCCATGCTCAACCATCCATACTCAGCCATCCATACTCAGCATACCCATCCATACTCATCCATCCACCCATGCTCAGCCATCCATACTCAGCCATCCATACTCAGCATACCCATCCATACTCAGCATACTCATCCATCCATGCTCACCCATCCATACTCAGCATACTCATCCATCCATTCATGCTCAGCCATCCATACTCAGCATACTCATCCATCCACCCATGCTCAGCCATCCATCCATCCTCAGCAATACTCATCCATCCATCCATGCTCAGCCATCCCATCCACCCCCATCCATAACTAGCCATACCCATCCATACCCAGCCATACTCAGCCATACTCAGCCATACCCAGCCATACGCCATACTCAGCCATACCCAGCCATCCCAGCTATACTCAGCTGTACTTAGCCGTACTCAGTCGTACCAAGCCATACTCAGCCGTACCCAGCCATCCCATCTATACCCAGCCGTACTCAGCCGTACCCATCCTTACTCAGCTGTACCCGGCCATACTCAGCCATACTCATTCATGCTCAGCCATCCCCATCCACAGCTCATCCATCCCCATTCATGCTCATCCATGCCACAGCAGTTATCATCTATGCCACTACAGTGCCTCACAAAATTGTAATAGGTAGTCAAATTAGATTTGAAACGTATGCCCCTAGAACACCTGACGGTGCTCGCTGCATGTTGGTCCTCTGTATGTGGCCACGCTGTGGAAAAGTCTCACACATGTGGTATTGCCATACTCAGGAGGAGTAGGAGAATCTATTTTGAGGTGTAATTTTTGGTATGTACATGATATGTGTTAGAAACATTGTGTAAATGGATAACGTAAAAAAAAATGCGTTTTAATTTTTTTTTCACATTTTCCAAAAACTTGTAGAAAAAAATGACATGTTCAAAAGACTTGATATGCCTCATAGATTATACATTGGGTTGTTTTCCTTCCAAAATAGGGTCATTTTAGGGGTGTTTACATTGTCCTGGTTCTCCAGGGCCTTCAAAAGTGTAAGAGGTAGTCAAGAAATTATATGTAGAAAGGCCAGTATGGTGGCCTGAATTTATGGGAGGAGTCCGGGGGGTATTTAAGCAGCCCGCTCACCTGTGGTGTTTGTCGGTTTCCTGTGCGCGATCCGTTACGTCACTAGGCCGACTATCCGCATACCAAACGTCCGCAAGTTGCTGTCTCGCGAAGTTCCCGCATTTGCTATTTTCGTGCTCGAGTGTCAGTGTTTACCGAACCGTATCGTTCGTACCACACGTCTGGCTTGGCTGTCGCAGGTAGGGTCCCCTCGGACTTTTGTTTTTACGAACTGTTAGATATCATGTCACTAAACCGTGATATCAAACTTACGAAGCACCCGCTACTTTTACGTACGTAACCACAATGTATATCACCCGCACTATCGTTATGTAACCATTTCGTGTTAGTTAAGGAAACCACCGCGACGCGTGCGTCGCTACATTTTAGGCATGTTTAAACTGTTAAAAACATGAGTCTGCAGACAGCCATAGCGATTCGCAGTTCACAATCTTATCAAACCACGTCAGTTTGATACCAATCATTTCTCATTTCTGTAACATTTCTAGACACATTTCTATCATTTCAAACCATTTCAAAATCATTTCTCATTTCAGTCACATACCGCGCTCCGATTCGAATCCAGTCGCACCTAAAAGATGCACCGATTCGCTCCGGTGTGCCCCAGTAGTTACGGCCTCATTTCAGTACATGCTCCAGAGTCACGTCACAAGCAGTCGATTACCTCTGTCATGGTTATCATTTCATTTGCCACACAGCACACTCCGGTACGAATTTAGTCGCATAGAAATGCACCGATTCGTCTCGGCGTGCCCCAGGTATGGCCACATTTCAGTACATGCTCCAGAGTCAGATTCGTAGTCAGTCGCTACAGCAGCACGACCGATTCCCGCCTCTGTCATGGCAAAACAATATGTTACACCGCACTTACCGCGCTCCGCTTCGAATCCAGTCGCATCCTCCATGCACCGATTCGTTACGGCGTGCTCCAGGGCTCGGCCTCATTTCAGAAACATGCTCCAGAGTCCGGATCACAGCTAGTCGCAGATATCGGGCGACTGATCCGCATCTCTGTCATGGGAATTGCTACCATT
Organism: Lithobates septentrionalis; assembly: GCA_037952835.1. Taxonomy (NCBI): domain Eukaryota; kingdom Metazoa; phylum Chordata; class Amphibia; order Anura; family Ranidae; genus Lithobates; species Lithobates septentrionalis. The sequence continues at coordinate 239,497 of JBBDGP010001506.1, read as the reverse complement.
TCACTCCCACAGCGCATCACCGTTTCGAAAACAGTCGCATCCACATGCACCGATTCGTCACGGAATGCCGCAGTTGATTCGGCCGTATCCATACCTATACCAGAGCTCGGTCGGTTGCCAGTCGCAAAACACGGCACAACCAATTCAAGCCTCGGTCAAGGTAAACATTTCTCTCATTTCATTTCATGCTGCGCTCCGATTCGAATCCAGATGCATCAAACAAGCACCGATTCGTCCCGGTGTGCATCAATGTTTCTCCTGTTGCCTCATTTCAGTACATGCTCCAGAGCCCGGTTCACGGTCGCATCAGTCACGACACGACCAGGCCGGACCTTTGTCATGCAGTTCAGTCATTTCAAAAATCAAGGCAAACATTTCGAATCATTTCGTTGTCACAAGATTGTAAGCACCATACGAATCATAGCTTCAAGTTAGCTAGCAATCCCTTCACGAATTATCACCTTTCATTTCTCTAGGTCAGTCAAAGTTCAGTAGGTCCACCTGCACCAGGTTGGACAACATCTCCTCAGGTAAAAAAAAAAAAAAAAAAAAAAAGAGAAGAATGGGAGGATAAATCGGGTAAGTATGACTCAGGGGATCAAAGAAAAAACTTGAAATTCATGTCACCCCCAATAGGTTACAGTCAACCGAAAAAATACAAGCTCAAGACAGGAGATCCTCACCAGATCAACTATGTCTCAAGCCGGCAGTGAAGACTTCACGGCCCCTCTGTCACCTTCCCTGGTCTCAGAGAGCGGCAGCGTGCAGTCCCTTAGGGGATGGACTATCCCCAAACTGACCGCAGAGCTCAGACGCAGAGGCGTCCCCTTCCCTGCCACAGCGAGGAAAGGCGAGCTCTTCAAACTCCTCTTTCCCCCACCAGCAGCAGGACCCAGTACCCAACAGGCATCCCTTCAGTCAATAGCATCAGCTATTTCACAATTACACACGATGGTGTCATCCTTGTCGACCTCAGTTACAGACGTCCAAACCAGGGTGGCACTCCTGGAGGCTCGACCGGCCACGGCTGTCCCCGACCCAACCGCGACCCAAACCTTGACACCCCTTCCTGCAGGTACCTCAGGCTGGAGCTCCATTGTCTACCCCTCCCATTTGGTCCCAACCAGTACCAGGAAGGACATTTTGGACGGCAGGGACATCAACCTGGCCTCTCTCCTTATTTCTGTACACGACCTGGCAGAAAATAAAGCCTACTCCTGGGGCGACATATCGGTGGTCCTTAAAGCCAAAGACCCCAGATTGAACCGCAAATTATCGCTCCCAGAATTTACCCTGGCCTTTGGCATGCTCAGAGACGTCCTATGCTCAGCCACCCCCAGCAGACGGGAAGAGCTGGACTTGTATCTCCATACAGTGGTAGACTTGGGCTACAAGTATGGAGGATTCGCATTTTATGACTACCACCGTTCCTTTTCCGCCAAGGCCGCTGCCAGACTCACACAGTTTCAGACTACGACAAACTGGAGTCTCATGGACACAGAGCTCTTCTGCCGCCACTTTGCCGGCTTACGCTCACCTCTGTGTGCGATTTGTCAGTCCTCCACCCACACTGCCACCTGGTGCGCCAATGCCGCGACCAGACGGCCCTTCGAGTTTCCCTCCACCTCAGGTACAATTCAGGGTCAGTCGCCCCCTGAACCAACGCCTCAGGTGGACAAATTCGGACGTCCAGTCCGAACCATGGGAGGGGCAGCCATTTGTAATAACTACAACTACGGGTCCTGCAACTTCAGCCAGTGCCGCCTACTCCACATCTGCACCTTATGCCAAAGAGCACACCCAAGGAACCTGTGTGAAGTCAAACAACACAAGAAGGCATGACTAAGCCGGATCAACCTCTTGTGGTTAGGACTGTACCTCACCTCACATCCCACCCCTTCCCTGACCACCTACCTTATCCAAGGCTTCACAGTAGGCTTTCACACCGGCCTCATTTCACTACCCCACTGTACTCACGAATGTGCCAATCTTCGCTCAGCAGCCATAGACGAACAAGCCATAGATCAGCTCTTACAAACAGAGGTAGATCGAGAGTACGTGATAGGCCCCTTCACTTGCCCCCCTTTCAGCACGTGGAGAGTCAGCCCTATTGGGCTTGTCAAGGGCAAGTTCACGAATAAATTGCGTTTGGTGTACGACCTGTCTGCGCCTCATTCTTCCCACATACCCAGTCTCAATTCTCTGATCCCCTCCGAAGAGTTTTCCCTAAAATATTCCTCCGTCGACATGGCAATACAAGCAATCGTCAAAGCAGGTACAGGTGCCTGGCTCTCCAAAGCCGACATCTCGGATGCCTTCAAACTCCTGCCCATCCATCCATCCCTCTGGTGCTGGCATGGCATCAAGTGGAAGGAGGCATACTATTTTGCCACAAAACTAACCTTCGGTTCAAAGAGTAGTCCGTGGCTCTTCGACACGTTCGCTCAGTCCCTGGTTTGGATACTGCTACACAAGGGTCAATGCCAAGAAGTCATCCATTACCTGGATGACTTCCTACTAATAGAACCTCCCAGCAAACCACCAGGAGATCTCGACAGACTCAGAGTGATATTTGGAAACCTCAATGTTCCCATCGCCGAGCACAAAGTCGACGGCCCAGCACACATCATCACCTTCCTCGGGGTCAGCTTGGACACCTGCGCTATGCAAGCCAGTCTCCCCCTCGACAAACTAACACGCATTAGGGCGGTCCTTCACGAATTCACACACACCAAAAGCTGTACCAAAAAACAGTTGCAATCTCTCCTGGGAATGCTTAATTTTGCCATGCGAATTATCCCACAAGGCCGCACCTTTGTATCACGCCTGCTTAGATTCCTGCCAGAAACTCAAGACCCCGATCAGGTCTTAAAACTAGACTCCGCAGCTATAGCGGACCTATCTATGTGGGAGAAATTCTTGTCCGCCTGGAATGGCATATCCCTATTCATACCCACGGTTTCGCCTCTGTCACCCCAGGTAGTGACAGACGCTGCAGCCTCCACAGGTTTCGCGGCAATTTTTGGCCATCATTGGTTTTCAGGACCCTGGCCTCAACCGATACTGTTGATACCCGGATTTACTCAAACATCTGCCCTCTTTGAACTTTATCCCATAGTAGCAGCTGCACAGCTCTGGGGCCACCACTGGACAGGACAAACCGTAGTCTTCACCACCGATAACCAGGCCACAGCAGACATTATCAACAGAGGCAGGTCCAAGTCCCTAGCAGTCATGTCCTTCCTGCGCAGATTGGTACAACTGTCTTTACAGCGTCAATTTAATATACACTGTGCATTTATTCCCGGCAGATACAACTTAGCTGACGACGCACTGTCACGTTTTAATTACACCTCCTTTTTTGAACAGGTTCCCGATGCCGAACCAATGTCGGCCCCTATCCCAGTCTGGTCACAACTGACCCTGGACTAGTCCAACATCTACACAGAGCAACGCAACTCATCAATCATTCACTCTCTCACAACACACTCAAAGCCTACCAGACAGCTTGGAAGGCCTTCAATAAATTCCTCACATCCTGCCGTAAAACACCAACAGATCTCAAACAGATACTGGCCTTCATTGCACACTGTCACTCGCAGCTGGCCTTATCCTACAATATTATCCGGCTATACCTAGCCGGCATTCAACATTTCTTGACGCTTGAAGACCCTACGAAATCTTCACTGTTTTCGTCACACGCTATACGAGCCATCCTAAGGGGCATTCAGAAACAACAACCAGTCATCAGCTCCAAACGCTTACCCATTACGGGCCCCATTTTTAGGGACATGTCAACTATTCTGGCTACTTCACCATTCGGTCTGCTCCCCAGCACGGTCTTACAAGCAGCTATATATTTAGCTTATTATGGGTTCTTGCGACCTGGCGAATTCACCTCTAACAAACCCACAGACCAAGTACTATGCAGACGGCACTTGCTTCGATACCAAGATCATTTCATCCTGCACCTCGAGGTCTCTAAAACCCAACAAATGGGCTCAGGAGTGAACATTCATCTCTACAAAACCAACAACAGCTGGTGTCCAGTCGCTGTACTCAACCGACTCCTGTCACTCCTGCCTGAACAACCAGACAGCAGTCCCCTCTTACCATTCCCAGTTAAACCCTTAAACGCCTCTCAGTTTGTGAAACACATAAGGATACTTCTCCGCAATCTTCACCTCAACCCTAGTCAGTATTCCGGACACTCCTTCCGCATCGGAGCAGCCTCCGCAGCATCCCGCCACGGGGTTCCAGACCACATCATCAGAAGACTAGGCAGGTGGAAATCAGGCTGCTTCGCCCGGTATATCCCCAATCCACAAACAGAGATGGCACAGGCATTCTCCAAATTGGCTCAATAAATAACTGAAAACCAATAAAAATTATAACCCTACCTGAATGTTTTTGCCCCCTTATTTTGGCATACCGGCCATTAGACCAAGGCACACTTTCAGGTCCATTTCATATGGTAAGTCCACACTTCCAGGTCTATTTCCAATGGTAAGTTATCTTAAACTATAAATGTTACCTAGGTCCATATCGGACATAGGGCTCCGACCATAAGTAGAAAGGCCAGTATGGTGGCCTGAATTTATGGGAGGAGTCCGGGGGGTATTTAAGCAGCCCGCTCACCTGTGGTGTTTGTCGGTTTCCTGTGCGCGATACCCACCCTCCCATCCCCATTTCAAGGCATTTATCTCATTTCATTCATTTCATCTCATTTCTCTCTACAGAATAATCATTTCTTAAAACCAGGGTATGCCCCCTTATTTTGGCATACCGGCCATTAGACCAAGGCACACTTTCAGGTCCATTTCATATGGTAAGTCCACACTTCCAGGTCTATTTCCAATGGTAAGTTATCTTAAACTATAAATGTTACCTAGGTCCATATCGGACATAGGGCTCCGACCATAAATGTAATTTATGCTCCAAGAACGCCTTATGGTGCTCCCTGCATGTTGGGCCTCTGTATGTGGCCATGGTGTGTAAAAGTCCCATACATGTGATATTGCCATACTCAGGAGGTGTAGTAAAATGTGTTTTGCATATGCTGTGTGTGAGAAATAACCTGCTAATATAACAATTTTGTGAAAAAAAAAGGGGATAAAAAATCTTGATTTTGCAAAGAATTGTGGGAAAAAATTACAACTTCAAAAAACTCACCATGCCTCTTACTAAATACCTTGGAATGTCTACTTTACAAAAAGGGATAATTTGGGGGGTATTTGTACTTTCCTGGCTTGTTAGGGTCTCAAGAAATGAGATGTCTGTACTTCAGGTGTGATCAATTTTCAGAGATTGGCACCATAGCTTGTGGACTCTATAACTTTCCCAAAGACCAAATAATATACACAGATTTGGGTTATTTTTACCAAAGATATGTAGCGGTATAATTTTGGCCAAAATATATGAAGAAAAATTACTAATTTGCAAAATTTTATAACAGAAACGAAGAAAAATGTTTTTTTTTACTTAATTTTCTGTCTTTTTTCTTTTATAGCGCAAAAAAATAAAAAACCCATCCGTGATTAAATACCACCAAAAGAAAGTTCTATTTGTGTGAAAAAAAGGACAAAAATTTCATATAGGTACAGTGTTGCATGTCTGAGTTATTGTCATTCAAAATGTGAGAGCACCGAAAGCTGAAAATTGGTCTGGTTAGGAAGGGGGTTTAAGTGCCCAGTGGTCAAGTGGTTAAAGTGTATTTACACTCTTGCTGTCATCCTTATTTCTATTACAAGGGATGTTTACATTCCTTGTGATAGGAATAAAAGTGCTAAAAAAGGAAAAAAAATGAACCACTTGCTGACCGCCGCACGACGATGTATGTTGGCAGAATGGCACGGGCAGGCAAAAGGACTTACAGTTACGTCCTTGCCTTCCCACGGGCGGGGGGTCCGATCGGACCCCCCCCCCGGTGCCTGCGGCGGTCGGATTCTCGTCAGGAGCGATGAGAGGTGAGGGGGAGGCCACTCATTCGTGGCTCCCCCTCGCGATCTCTCCTGGCGAATGACAGGCTTCCTCGGCTTCTGCATAGTAAACAGAAGTGGAGGAAGTGATGTCATCTCTCCTCGACTCTGTATTTTCAGTTCCGGCGCCGAGGAGAGAAGACATCGATATGTGTGCACAAACACTACACACACAGTAGAACATGCCAGGCATACTGTACACCCCCCTTTACCCCCCGATCACCCCCTAATCACCCCTCCCCCCCCCCCCGTCACACTGACACCAAGCAGTTATTTTTTTTTTTTCCTGATTACTGCATTGGTGTCAGTTTGTGACAGTTAGTGTGGTAGGGCAGTTAGTGTTAGCCCCCTTTAGGTCTAGGGTACCCCCTAACCCCCCCTAATAAAGTTTTAACCCCTTGATCACCCCCAGTCGCCAGTGTCACTAAGCGATCATTTTTCTGATCGCTGTATTGGTGTCACTGGTGACGCTAGTTAGGGAGGTAAATATTTAGGTTAGCCGTCAGCGTTTTATAGCGTCAGGGACCCCCATATACTACCTACTAAAGGTTTGAACCCCTTGATTGCCCCCTAGTTAACCCTTTCACCAGTGATCACCGTGTTACGGGTGACGCTGGTTAGTTCGTTTATTTTTTATAGTATCAGGGCACCCGCCGTTTATTACCGAATAGAGGTTTAGCCCCCTAATCGCCCGGCGGTGATATAACTTAGGTTTTAGGGTCAGATAAGGTCTGCGTCGCCCCAGGCAGTGTCAGGTTAGCGCCAGTACCGCTAACACCCACGCACGCAGCATTCACCTCCCTTAGTGGTATAGTATCTGAACGGATCAATATCTGATCCGAACAGATCTATACTAGCGTCCCCAGCAGTTTAGGGTTCCCAAAAATGCAGTGTTAGCGGGATCAGCCCAGATACCTGCTAGCACCTGCATTTTGCCCCTCCGTCTGACCCAGCCCAGCCCACCCAAGTGCAGTATCGATCGATCACTGTCAATTACAAAACACTAAATGCATAACTGCAGCGTTCGCAGAGTCAGGCCTGATCCCTGCAATCGCTAACAGTTTTTTTGGTAGCGTTTTGGTGAACTGGCAAGCACCAGCCCCAGGCAGTGTCAGGTTAGCGCCAGTAGCGATAACACCCATGCACGCACCATACGCCTCCCTTAGTGGTATAGTATCTGAACGGATCAATATCTGATCCGATCAGATCTATACTAGCGTCCCCAGCAGTTTAGGGTTCCCAAAAACGCAGTGTTAGCGGGATCAGCCCAGATACCTGCTAGCACCCGCGTTTTGCCCCTCTGCCCAGCCCAGCCCACCCAAGTGCAGTATCGATCGATCACTGTCACTTACAAAACACTAAACGCATAACTGCAGCGTTCGCAGAGTCAGGCCTGATCCCTGCGATCGCTAACAGTTTTTTTGGTAGCTTTTTGGTGAACTGGCAAGCACCAGCGGCCTAGTACACCCCGGTCGTAGTCAAACCAGCACTGCAGTAACACTTGGTGACGTGGCGAGTCCCATAAGTGCAGTTCAAGCTGGCGAGGTGGCAAGCACAAGTAGTGTCCCGCTGCCACCAAAAAGACAAACACAGGCCCGTCGTGCCCATAATGCCCTTCCTGCTGCATTTGCCAATCCTAATTGGGAACACACCACTTCTGCAGCACCCGTACTTCCCCCATTCACATCCCCAACCAAATGCAGTCGGCTGCATGAGAGGCATTTTCTTTATGTCCTCCCGAGTACCCCTACCCAACGAACCCCCCAAAAAAGATGTTGTGTCTGCAGCAAGTGCGGATATAGGCGTGACACCCGCTATTATTGTCCCTCCTGTCCTGACAATCCTGGTCTTTGCATTGGTGAATGTTTTGAACGCTACCATACAGTAGTTGAGTATTAGCGTAACGTACAGCATTGCACAGACTAGGCACACTTTCACAGGGTCTCCCAAGATGGCATTGCATTTTGAGAGACCCGAACCTGGAACCAGTTACAGTTACAAAAGTTACAGTTACAAAAAAAGTGTAAAAAAAAAACCACAAAAAAATATAAAAAAAAAAAAAAAATAGTTGTCGTTTTATTGTTCTCTCTCTCTATTCTCTCTCTATTCTGCTCTTCTTTTTTACTGTATTCTATTCTGCAATGTTTTATTGTTATTATGTTTTATCATGGTTGCTTTTCAGGTATGCAATTTTTTTATACATTACTGTTTACTGTGTTTTCTTGTTAACCATTTTTTTGTCTTCAGGTACGCCCTTCAGCTGCAGCGCTGATTTATTTATCTTGACAGCCACAGCGTTTGCTCCCACGATATATAAAGCCGTGACTCCAGCGGAGGTGATATATGCCGAAGCATGGGGGCAGCAGTGGGCGTAGGAGCGATTTGCTCCTACCTTTTGCGGGAGGATGCCCCCATGCTTCGGCATATATAAATGGTGCATGTATGCCCATCATTAGAATTGGGTGGATGAAGGGAGGTATTCTAATGGTGGGCATACCCACCGATCAATCTCTTTTTTTCGTTCAGCCCACAGGCTGCATGAAAAAAAAAAGATTACAATATATGCCCAACAAGGACCAGCAACGTACTGGTATGTTGCTGGACTTTGAGTGGTTATACCAGAATGATGCCTGCAGGTTTAGGTATCATCTTGGTATCATTCTTTTCAGCCAGCGGTCGGCTTTCATGTAAAAGCAATTCTAGCGGCTAATTAGCCTCTAGACTGCTTTTACAAGCAGTGGGAGGGAATGCCCCCACCGTCTTCCATGTTTTTCTCTGGCTCTCCTGTCCCAACAGGGAACCTGAGAATGCAGCCAGTGATTCAGCCAGCTGACCATAGAGCTGATCAGAGACTAGAGTGGCTATAAACATCTCTATGGCCTAAGAAACCGGAAGCTACGAGCATTTCATGACTTAGATTTCGCCGGATGTAAACAGCGCCATTGGGAAATTGGGAAAGCATTTTATCACACCGATCTTGGTGTGGTCAGATGCTTTGAGGGCAGAGGAGAGATCTAGGGTCTAATAGACCCCAATTTTTTCAAAAAAGAGTACCTGTCACTACCTATTGCTATCATAGGGGATATTTACATTCCCTGAGATAACAATAAAAATGATTAAAAAAAAAAATGAAAGGAGCAGTTTAAAAATAAGATAAAAAAGGAAAAAAATAATAAAGAAAAAAAAAAAAGCACCCCTGTCCCCCCCCTGCTCTCGCGTAAAGGCGAACGCAAGCGTCGGTCTGGCGTCAAATGTAAACAGCAATTGCACCATGCATGTGAGGTATCACCGCGAAGGTCAGATCAAGGGCAGTAATTTTAGCAGTAGACCTCCTCTGTAAATCTAAAGTGGTAACCTGTAAAGGCTTTTAAAGGTTTTAAAAATGTATTTCTTTTGTCGCCACTGCACGTTTGTGCGCAATTTTAAAGCATGTCATGTTTGGTATCCATGTACTCGGCCTAAGATCATCTTTTTTTACACCATCAAACATTTGGGCAATATAGTGTGTTTTTTCCCCAAAAAATGCGTTTGAAAAATCGCTGCGCAAATACTGTGTAAAAAAAAAAAAATGAAACACCCACCATTTTATTCTGTAGGGCATTTGCTTTAAAAAAATATATATTGTTTGGGAGTTCACAGTAATTTTCTTGCAAAAAAAAAAAATTTTTTCACGTAAACAAAAGGTGTCAGAAAGGGCTTTGTCTTCAAGTGGTTAGAAGAGTGGGTGATGTGTGACATAAGCTTCTAAATGTTGTGCATAAAATGCCAGGACAGTTCAAAATCCCCCCAATTGACCCCATTTTGGAAAGTAGACACCCCAAGCTATTTGCTGAGAGGCATGTCGAGTCCATGGAATATTTTATATTGTGATACAAGTTGCGGGAAAGAGACAAATTTTTTTTTTTTTTTTGCACAAAGTTGTCACTAAATGATATATTGCTCAAACATGCCATGGGAATATGTGACATTACACCCCAAAATACATTCTGTTGCTTCTCCTGAGTATGGGGATACCACATGTGTGAGACTTTTTGGGAGCCTAGCCACGTATGGGACCCCGAAAACCAAGCACCGCCTTCAGGCTTTCTAAGGGCGTAAATTTTTGATTTCACGCTTCACTGCCTATCACAGTTTCGGAGGCCATGGAATGCCCAGGTGGTACAACCCCCCCCTCCCCCAAATGACCCCATTTTGGAAAATAGACACCCCAAGCTATTTGCTGAGAAGTATAGTGTATATAGAGGTATATATTTTGCAGACCTCACTTTTTGTCACAAAGTTTTGAAAATTGAAAAAAAAAAAAAATTCTTGTTTCTTTCTTCATTTTCAAAAACAAATGAGAGCTGCAAAATACTCACCATGCCTCTCAGCAAATATCTTGGGATATCTACTTTCCAAAATGGGGTCATTTGGGGGGGGGGGGGGGGTTGTGCCATCTGGGCATTTTTTGGCCTTCAAAACTGTGATAGGTAGTGAGGAGTGAAATCAAAAATTTACGCCCTTAGAAATCCTGAAGGCGGTGATTGGTTTTCGGGGCCCTGTACGCGGCTAGGCGCCCAAAAAGTCCCACACATGTGGTATCCCCGTACTCAGGAAAAGCAGCTGAATGTATTTTGGGGTGCAATTCCTCATATGCCCATGGCCTGTGTGAGCAATATATCATTTAGTGACAACTTTTTGTAATTTTTTTTTCTGTTTGTCATTATTTAATCACTTGGGACAAAAAAATTAATATTCAATGGGCTCAATATGCCTCTCAGCAATTTCCTTGGGGTGTCTACTTTCCAAAATGGGGTCATTTGGGGGGGTTTTGTACTGCCCTGCCATTTTAGCACCTCAAGAAATGACATAGGCAGTCATTAATTAAAGGCTGTGTAAATTCCAGAAAATGTACCCTAGTTTGTAGGCGCTATTACTTTTGCGCAAACCAATAAATATACACTTATTGACATTTTTTTTACCAAAGACATGTGGCCAAATACATTTTGACCTAAATGTATGACTAAAATTGAGTTTATTGGATTTTTTTTTTATAACAAAAAGTAGAAAATATCATTTTTTTTCAACATTTTCTGTATTTTTCGGTTTATAGCGCAAAAAATAAAAACCGCAGAGGTGATCAAATACCATCAAAAGAAAGCTCTATTTGTGGGAAGAAAAGGACGCAAATTTTGTTTGGGTACAGCATTGCATGACCGCGCAATTAGCAGTTAAAGCGACGCAGTGCCAAATTGTAAAAAGTGCTCTGGTCAGGAAGGGGGTAAATCCTTCCGGGGCTGAAGTGGTTAAAGGGACAGTGTAAAAATAAAAAGTAAAAAAAAAAAAAAAATGTAAAGAGCCCCCATCCCTCTGTGCTCCTGCACAGAAGTGAACGCATACATTAGTCACGCACACATATGTAAACAGTGTTCGCATCACACATGTGAGATATCGCCGTGAACGTTAGAGTCATAGCAATAATTCTAGCATAAGATGTCTTCTTTAACTCTGAACAAGTAACCTGTAAAGGCATTTGAAGCGCCGCCTATGGAGATTTTTAAGTACCGTAGTTTGTCGCCATTCCACGAGTATGCGCAATTTTAAAGCTTGCCATGTTGGGTATCTTTTTACTCTGCATAATATCATCTTTCACATTTTACAAAACAATTGGGGTAAATATTGTGTTTTGATTTTTTTTTTCTATTATTAATTCATTAATTAATTAAAGTATTTTTTCCCCAAAATATTGCATTTGCAAAACCGCTTTGCAAATACCGTTTGACATAAAAAATTGCAACAATCACCATTTTATTCCCTAGGGTCTCTGCTAAAAAAATGTATAATGCTTGGAGGTTCTAAGTAATCTTCTAGCAAAAAATACTGATTTAAAGTTGTAAACAAAAAGTGCCAGAAAAAGCCTGCTCCACTAGTGGTTAAAGTGAACCTGTAGTTTGTCCATTGAGGGCAAGGTACCACATTTACTATAGCTCACTCAAGCTCCCCTTTCCTCTTTATAACCCACCCTTTCAGGCTTATATTTAGTTTGCATTTGCTTACCCACCCCTTAGTTTTCCTGCTGGCATGAACCAACACTTTTGGATAAGAGGAGCATATTCTCCCCCTTCCTCCTGGACAATTATTTTCTGTGTGCCCTTGCATTGAGCCTGCGTTGATCTATGCCGATCGGTGCAGCTCAATGGATATGGTGTGAATAAGCACTAATACAGATATACTTTGTAATATGCTCTTGGTTTGCAGAGTTGTTCAGATTGAATGAACTAAATTTAAATGCTAAAACATAAGAAACAACTGATTGGAACACATGCAGCATTGCCTGCTAAAGGGCAAAAGCCAGGAGAAAACCAGCACAAAACTCATCCAAAGGGATGTAGTGGATGCCATGTTTTGAGATAATCCTGGTTAGTTGATGCCGCCACCTTCCCTGCTATTATCACTTCATGTCACTGCCTCTCCCCCTTATGCTCTAGTGACGTGTACCCCCACCCTCCTCTAGTTGTGGTATCAGCGCCTCGGGCTCACACTGCAGTTCTGTGTTTGTCTGGGAGGAGGTGACGTTTAGATCACTGCCACAAATGTGAGTCACACTGATAGACAAGGCGTCTCTCTGACAGCCAGGGGCACCATACAGTAACCAGAGGACATGACGATTCTAGGAGAATAGAAAATCTACTGAAGACAAAATATAAAATATTACAAATACAAATATACAGTATATTTCTTAGTCATACAGTACAGGACACAGGATCTTTAGTCCTAACCATTGGTTCTATGCAAATACCTCCAGGTGTATTGGGCACCGGCAAAAAAAGCTGTGTCAGAAACCATGAAATCAGACAGAGACAGAAGTACAGTTAAATAACACTTGTTTAATAATAACATTAAATAGAACAAATGTAGTCAAATATAGCCAAAGTTAAGTAACCGGAACGGATAATCAGCCAAGCAGAAGGGATCAAAGTAGTGGAACAGCAAGCAGAATCTGGAGCCAGAAGGAATGTCAGAAAAGCCAGTCTTTAAACAGGAACGCAGGAGTTTCTAGTGATGTGACCAAGGCGAAGGCAGAGCTTCTCTGGACTGGACGGCTTAAGTAGGCAGGACTGACGAGCAGCTGGGTAACTATGGAGAGAGATGGGAGCTGGCAATTAGCCGACAGCAGAGCGGCCAGCTCAGAGAAGGCAGGGCTGGTCCCAGCCCTGACAAGCTGCAGGGACTTCTCTATATACCCTCTCTTACTTTCAGCAATCCTCAGCTTTTTGCTAGTATCCTTAGGAGATAAACATTTTTCTCTACCTGTAAAAGCTTACCTCCTTTGAATTCTGTTTTTTTTATCAAGATTTATCTACCAAGATTCCTAGCTTCCAGATAGTCACTGTGGCTACCTCTCTGCAGCTTTCTTGATCTGTTGACTCTTTGGCTGTGCTTTGGGAGAACAGACCCGGAACCCACTAGGAGCAAGATGTGGGCCTGTAATGTTGCTTCAAGTACTGAATCCTGTGTGGGCACTCACCTTGAGACTGCGTTGCGTTAGCCACGGGGTGCTATAAAAGTCCAGGGCTGTTGTTCATCAGCAGTAGAGCTGTGTCCCTGAAGACCCCTTCAAGGGGATGCCCATCGAGGAGAGGGAAGTCAGCATGGGTCTGGTCTTTAACATCCTGCTCTGATTAATGAAGAAAAGTGCCCATTTCGGCCTCTTTCTGTCCTGTCGCAGTCAGCTGCCCTTGCGTCTATGCAGCCTCATCCCTTCTGTGCATGTATGTGCCATTGTCGTCTTTTTGCCACACTCCCTCCAGTTGGCAACTCTGCTCCCAGCTCCCGCAAGCAGCATGCTAACCCTTGGAAGATTCATGGATTGCAAAAGCCTACAATACCTGGCACATAAGGCTTCTCCCTTCCCTCTCTGCAGCAATGAAGATTGTAAGTACCTATTTGAGAATGGCACTCATTGCACATGGCAGATCAAAGATGTAGATACAAGGTGTCAAAGGGCCTCACCAGCTCAAATTCAGCTATTGTCTTGGAGGAGGAGGTGGTGTTATAATCTTCCTCTGAAGATCCCTAGTCCTTTCTGTTCTGACCACTTCCCCTTGTCTGATTCTCTGCCCTCCCTCGGGTGCACACTCCTCCCTCTACCCCTCTACAGGAGTTTCAGCCTACATGTCTGATTTTTTTAGGTAAAATCTTAATCTTTATTGGAGGCCGTAAATCACAGGGGTCACAAGTGATCCCTTTCAGTCTCTCTTTCTAAGTCAGTCTCTGACTTTACTTTTGTGGGTGCTGCTCTGAGGAGAAGGTAAACAAGGACAATCCCTCCTCCACTTCTGAGGAATTGAACCAAGATGAGATGCCTTCTGCTGAGATCTCCCTAAATCTTAAGGATACTGTTGCTACCCTTATTAATGCACTACATTCCTGCCTGGCATTAGATCAGCATGAGACTGCTTACCCTAAGGCATCTAGCATGGGTTCCTTAAAAATGCCCAAACCCGCTAATACCTTTCCAGTTGCATTTTGTATGGTGACTGGCCTCACCCGGAAAAAAATCTTGTTCCAATTATTTTGTTTGGCAGTACCCTATTGGGGGGAAATAGACAGTCCCCATGGTTAACTCAGCTTATTCTTGCCTTAACGAAACCTTGGTAGTTCCTCTGGGAAAAAATACAATTTTCAAGGACCCAGTGGAAAAGAGCTTGGAACCCTTTAAGACTTTCAGCAATCCTCAGCTTTTTGCTAGTATCCTTAGGAGATGAACATTTTTCTCTACCTGTAAAAGCTTACCTCCTTTGAATTCTGTTTTTTTTTTATCAAGATTTATCTACCAAGATTCCTAGCTTCCAGATAGTCACTGTGGCTACCTCTCTGTAGCTTTCTTGATCTGTTGACTCTTTGGCTGTGCTTTGGGAGAACAGACCCGGAACCCACTAGGAGCAAGATGTGGGCCTGTATTGTTGCTTCAAGTACTGAATCCTGTGTGGGCACTCACCTTGAGACTGCGTTGCGTTAGCCACGGGGTGCTATAAAAGTCCAGGGCTGTGGTTCATCAGCAGTAGAGCTGTGTCCCTGAAGACCCCTTCAAGGGGATGCCCATCGAGGAGAGGGAAGACCGCATGGGTCTGGTCTTTAACATCCTGCTCTGATTAATGAAGAAAAGTGCCCATTTCGGCCTCTTTCTGTCCTGTCGCAGTCAGCTGCCCTTGCATCTATGCAGCCTCATCCCTTCTGTGCATGTATGTGCCATTGTCGTCTTTTTGCCACACTCCCTCCAGTTGGCAACTCTGCTCCCAGCTCCCGCAAGCAGCATGCTAACCCTTGGAAGATTCATGGATTGCAAAAGCCTACAATACCTGGCACATAAGGCTTCTCCCTTCCCTCTCTGCAGCAATGAAGATTGTAAGTACCTATTTGGGAATGGCACTCACTGCACATGGCAGATCAAAGATGTAGAGACAAGGTGTCAAAGGGCCTCACCAGCTCAAATTCAGCTATTGTCTTGGAGGAGGAGGTGGTGTTATAATCTTCCTCTGAAGAGCCCTAGTCCTTTCTGTTCTGACCACTTCCCCTTGTCTGATTCTCTGCCCTCCCTCGGGTGCACACTCCTCCCTCTACCCCTCTACAGGAGTTTCAGCCTACATGTCTGATTTTTTAGGTAAAATCTTAATCTTTATTGGAGGCCGTAAATCACAGGGGTCACAAGTGATCCCTTTCAGTCTCTCTTTCTAAGTCAGTCTCTGACTTTACTTTTGTGGGTGCTGCTCTGAGGAGAAGGTAAACAAGGACAATCCCTCCTCCACTTCTGAGGAATTGAACCAAGATGAGATGCCTTCTGCTGAGATCTCCCTAAATCTTAAGGATACTGTTGCTACCCTTGTTAATGCACTACATTCATGCCTGGCATTAGATCAGCATGAGACTGCTTACCCTAAGGCATCTAGCATGGGTTCCTTAAAAATGCCCAAACCCGCTAATACCTTTCCAGTTGCATTTTGTATGGTGACTGGCCTCACCCGGAAAAAATCTTGTTCCAATTATTTTGTTTGGCAGTACCCTATTGGGGGGAAACAGACAGTCCCCATGGTTAACTCAGCTTATTCTTGCCTTAACGAGACCTTGGTAGTTCCTCTGGGAAAAAATACAATTTTCAAGGACCCAGTGGAAAAGAGCTTGGAACCCTTTAAGACTTTCAGCAATCCTCAGCTTTTTGCTAGTATCCTTAGGAGATGAACATTTTTCTCTACCTGTAAAAGCTTACCTCCTTTGAATTCTGTTTTTTTTTATCAAGATTTATCTACCAAGATTCCTAGCTTCCAGATAGTCACTGTGGCTACCTCTCTGTAGCTTTCTTGATCTGTTGACTCTTTGGCTGTGCTTTGGGAGAACAGACCCGGAACCCACTAGGAGCAAGATGTGGGCCTGTAATGTTGCTTCAAGTACTGAATCCTGTGTGGGCACTCACCTTGAGACTGCGTTGCGTTAGCCACGGGGTGCTATAAAAGTCCAGGGCTGTGGTTCATCAGCAGTAGAGCTGTGTCCCTGAAGACCCCTTCAAGGGGATGCCCATCGAGGAGAGGGAAGTCAGCATGGGTCTGGTCTTTAACATCCTGCTCTGATTAATGAAGAAAAGTGCCCATTTCGGCCTCTTTCTGTCCTGTCGCAGTCAGCTGCCCTTGCGTCTATGCAGCCTCATCCCTTCTATGCATGTATGTGCCATTGTCGTCTTATTGCCACACTCCCTCCAGTTGGCAACTCTGCTCCCAGCTCCCGCAAGCAGCATGCTAACCTTTGGAAGATTCATGGATTGCAAAAGCCTACAATACCTGGCACATAAGGCTTCTCCCTTCCCTCTCTGCAGCAATGAAGATTGTAAGTACCTATTTGGGAATGGCACTCACTGCACATGGCAGATCAAAGATGTAGAGACAAGGTGTCAAAGGGCCTCACCAGCTCAAATTCAGCTATTGTCTTGGAGGAGAAGGTGGTGTTATAATCTTCCTCTGAAGAGCCCTAGTCCTTTCTGTTCTGTGAGTAATATAAGCTTGTACCAATAAGCCAGTGTAAATGGGATAAATTGATAGACCCAATTAAACATACATTAAAAATAAATCATAGTTCATAAATTGAAAACATAAGGTGTTTGATAACAGTCCTAATCAATAATTGAAGTCCAGATGGATAAAGTGAAGAAACATAGGCACAGGCCCCAGTCTGAAGGCAGGAATGCAAGTAAAAATTGGATCCTTCACCGCACCACTGTGATATCAAATAAAATGCGCGCTTACCAAACGGCAAGCATAGGAGGGCTTGCGACCTTAACCCGGTCGGGGCCTTTCATAGGATGGAGACAATAGCATGCCACTTCATACACCTTGAGATAAGCCCGCTGTCCACCAAGTAACAGGCAATCCCTCTAGCGTAGGAATAGTATACTCCTATCTGGGGGTTGTTCTCAAAAGAGATGCCCCGGAGGGAGAAAGGAGAGCAACATAGCGTAATCCTGATTGAGTATTTGAGTTTGTTGCCCTTCCCTTTGGTCTGTCCACAGCACCTAGGGTCTTCACCAAGGTACTTGCCCCTGTCCTAGCTCTGCACCATTCTCAGGGTATCTATGTAGTGGAATACCTGGATGATGTCCTGTTAAAGGGCCAGTCCATGTGAACCCTGTTGGCTAATGCCCAATGAATGGTGCAGAGTCTGCTGAGATTCGGATGAATCCTCAACCTTCACAAGTTACATAGTTACATACATACATACATAGTTACATAGTTGTCACTGTAACCCATCTATGGGTTGGCATATCTGAACCAGATATTGGATATGGCCCTGTCTAGGATCTTCTTACCCCAGGACAAACTTTTGTTCCTCTCTTCAAGTGCTCAGACTCTTAGGTCCATTGGTACCTCAATGAGGGCCCTAGGTCTGATGGTAGCCTCCTTCAAGGCAGTACTGCACAGTACACCCAGTTTCATTCTAAACCATGGCAACTCAACATTTTGGCTGCATGGGAAAAACAGACTCTGTCCTTAGATGGCAATGGTTTTATGAAACCGCATCATAATACTGTGGTTTTGTTCAGCAGATACGACTTACTTATTTCACATGGGAAGGGAAAACATTGTTTCCATTAGCTGCCTCTCCACACATCTGTGCCTGCACTATATTATCCTGACTTGGTGCAGTATTCTCCATTACTATACAAAAATGGCTGCATTACAGTATCACGGCAAAGTGTCTCATTTTTTCCATAGATCACTGGTTATAGCCAGAGACCTCAAAAAGGTTTACTTTCATGTGTCAAAAGCTGCTTAATGAGACAAATACCCACTCAGTATATATAACATTAATGAGCCCCAAGAGAAACTGATAAATACTTGGATACATAATAGGGCCATATTCCCGATGAATAGACCCTTGAGGACTTATGAGAGCTTTTGTGTACTCTACTGAAGACATGATTACCTTGAAAGTAAAGGACATACAGTAAGTGTTCATTGATCGTGGCAATGCAAAGATACAATAATACAAAGAGCTAGCATCCATTATCAAATCTATTTACTAGTCAGTTATGACTTCCTTACAGAATAAGCTATGTGGTTTTAAATGTTTATGTTGACCTTTGCACAGGTTATTTGAGATTTTAAATATATCTTTGTACTACAAGTATACAGTATTGCCCTTGGTGGATATCTCCATTTGGAACTGATGAAAGTTTAGTTTCTACCGGAGTTGTTTGGATGGTATTTGATAATAGAACACATTTACAATTTCTAGTAGTGATACTGTAGCACACCTTTGACACCCCAAAGGCAAGATAGCACCTACAGAGGCAGGGGCTGGCTAGCACTTTACCCCAGGGCTGGGTCTATGGCTGAAATGGGGGGACCGAGAAAGAATATTGAGCACCTGTCACTCTTGACTTTTTAAAGTTTTATTGCAGAACAGTTAAGAAGAAAGGGTTAGGATCCCAGATATTGTAGCAGATCACACTTCACCGTGTCAGTCCCCAAATTTCAGTGCGTCCTCCAAGATAGTCTTCAGGGCCTTCTGAGAGACCATCTTTCTTTCTGGCTCTCTCCAGCAAGCGACCTCCACTGGGTCTCCTTCTTGGCACAGCTTCCTCCAGACCAGGCTGGACAGCTTCAGGACCACTTTAGGACATGTTAGGCCTCAAAACAGGCTATTGTGCCTAAAAGCAAAGCTCCATCCTGTAGCCCATTCCTAGGCCTCAGCCCAAGGAAAGACTGCAAGTCCCAAATATTTATATCCTCCCCAGCATGCACAAGTGGCCTACACCTCCTACTATATTGGTTGAATGAAAATATAAATATTTATACCTTCGTTTTGTTTGGGAAATCTCATACTATGACTAGTGATACCAGTCACATCTACTGGCGACAGTGAGAGATCACAAGCCAACTTAAGCTTAGGGAAAACCGGGTTAAAATTATACAATCAGTCTGAGCTAACTACAGCCCAGCTAACAACTAAATTTAGGCTAGTAACCCCTGTTTAGGGCTGGGAGGGGAGTTACACTATCTAGATGTTTATTTTTTTGTCATGACTTCATGGACTGGGTGGAGGCAAGTGGCTTGTCGCATTTTCCCTTATTGGAAACTTTTGTTTGCTTAAATTAGATGCTTATGTTGTGTAATCCACTCACCATGATATGATTTTTGCCCATTCACAGTTGCCCAGGTTGACAGGTCACCTGTTAAACTTTGTCATTGCCCTTTTTTCTGTGGGCTGTTGCTAGGCCAAGGGGAATCATGTAAGCTGCATTTGCTGTGTGGACATTTCCTAGAGACACAGGTATACTTATATTAAGCATACTTTATTTTTCTTGAGCTACCTGTTTGAATTCACTGTCAAAATGGAAATTGCAGGCGTAAAATTGTGACTGTGTAAAATTGCCTTCTTGCGAGATCTGGGATCCTCAGACTTTCCAGGATCTAGAGAGAACAGCAGGGACGGCCTGTCCATTAAGGGCGCATGGGAGCCGCCCCCCCTGTCCATCGCCGCCTCCCCTATCCATGAGTCAGGCACCTTTCAGGACACAGGCGCATGGATTCCAATGCGGAGGGGCTGTTTTTTTTTAAGCACAGATTAGAGCCGGAGGCTCTAATAGGTTTCAATATAGGATGGGCTAAGGTCACAGAGAGTGCGCTCCAAGCCCACCCAGGTGTGTTACAACAGCAAATCAATATTTGCTGTTGTAACACTGATCCTCCTCCCGGCCAATCAGGAAACAGGTTTTGACATTGGTCACCCAGTTGGCTAAAAGAACAGGCGATCCCATTGGACACCGAGGAGGGGAGGAACTGGAAGCCGCCATGGAGGAGAGGACTCGGAGCTCAGCCACAGCACCACACTGCCTGCCACCCGTTACGATGGGGTTTGTGTCCCGGACCGACTAGCAAACAGTGGGGGGGTGCCGCTTGGGGGGGATTTGTTTGCCGCCCCCCCAACAAAAAAAAACACCAGCCGCCACTGGAGAACAGTGAATCACGCTACCACCCTTGCCTAAGGCAAAGGTGAGCATTTTTCCTTTTGTTTCTTTTTACTGGGCCAAGGGATCTAAGATGAGGGCTGCAATATAGGACTTAGCTTGTGTGAATTGCACAGGGGAATTAGTTTGTGGACAATGTTTCCACTTTGAGCTTGCGTTGCTGTTTTTAACACATAAGCTATTTCACTTGTTATTATGGTAACTATTAGTAGCAATTCTGTTTATTGCTACTAATGTATTATATTTTTGATTTATGTCTACAACAGGACCTGTGCTGTCTGGTGAAAGCCTAGTATTTACATTAATATATAATTATATCTGATAACTAGAGGGGATGCTGCAAAATCACTGTAGTAGTCTGAGCTACATACAGTGAGAGCTGTAATATTTGGGTTCTGCACGAGCAGCGTCCCCTCTGCACAGTGAACACAGAGATGGTCGCTCGCTCGACACCTCCGCCATTTGTAGAACACCTAGTGTTATTTCAGAGAATACTGTACAAGATATTCACCGATTGGTAGCGTTATAGACTGTGACATCACCATCCCTCTTCTCTGCCTCATTCAACTAGAGAATCCCTTGTATTCATTCAAAAAATACTAGGTTTTCTATGAATGTTGGATGCGCTAAGTGACCCCTTGTATTTAGTGTGCAGAGGGCATAGGCATGCGCACAGGGTGTGCCAGGTGTGCCTGGGCACACCCTAATCACCTTGTGTGGTGCATATTCCCCCCTGTTTAGACCACTGATATTTCATCCCCAAAAAAAATGTTACAAAATAAAATAATTTATTTAAAAATAAAATAAAACTAATGACACTGTCCACTGCCCTACTGACACCATCAGTACATATACACATGCATATGTATTTGAGCTTTGGGGTGCACACCCTAATGCAAGAGGCTGCGCACACCTATGGCAGAGGGGAAGACACTTGCACAGAACCAGAACAACATGGTTCTCAATGTATGTAGTGCCAGTGCTCTCTTAATATGAGATACAGATGCTTACATTGAGCTAAGCTGGCCCAGTGTAAGTACTCATAGAATATAAATCCTATCCCCATAATCTGCTATGGAACTGTCTCTTGAGGCTGATGCTGTGAAGAGGGTACGTTCCTGAAAGTAGGGTGGGGTGGGGCTAGGTAGAAAAGATAACTACACTTTCAAATGAAAGTACACTTATCCTTTATTATGTAACCAACTATGATTTTAGAAAACTAGTGATAAAATTAACCGTGGAAAAGGATTTTGAGATTTGAAAGTTACAATCAAATGGTTGAAAAAGATGATTCTTTTTTTGTTTGTTTGTTAAAGCTTTGTAAATTGAGCCTAAGGTGTTCTAAAATGTGGGAAAATGTAAACCTGATGGATTTAAAAAAAAAACTGTAATGGAAATAGGACAAAATGAAAATTACGTTATTGAACAATTCAGTTTAACAATTCAAAGTAAACTCTGTCAGGAAAAAAAAAATGACACCTGCAAGGTATGCGATGCATACTAGCACATTATGAACAACTTACCTTAAAACAAAGCCCTCCAGCAGTGTGCTGTCACCGCTGAAGAGGCTTCCATCTTCACCCGGTCTTCCTTCCAAGTTCGGGGACTCTGGCCCTCAGATTGGCCAAGCCGCGATTACGTAACGTCTGCGCATGCGCACGGGAGTCTCAGCTGCAGCACATAGCTCTGAAGGAACAGCACAGGTATGCCATTCCTTCAGAGCGCATGCACTGGTGACGTCACCGACTGCTGCTCAATAAAATATCTCCTAAACGGTGCACGTTTAGGAGATATTCATGTTACTTACAGGTTAGCTTTATTATAGGCTTACCTGTAGGTAAAATAAAAAAAAAGATTTTACTACCACTTTAAGAGAATATAAATCAGGTAATACTACAGCATATGCTGAGCATGACACATGGCATTCATCAATGCTATCCAAACATTTCAGGAACAGAAAGAACTTTTGTCATTTTATCAGTGTGACAAAAGATAATTATCATAATTTGGCCGTGTTTTTTACAATATGTAATCTATTTTGGCATTTATGTCACACGAAGAAACAGTGAACACAGCATTGAAACCAGTGTTCACTTACCATGCATTAATCAGTTTCTCTTTCAATGAAAAGCACTTTGAACCTTGTAACTGGTGTCCCGTATAAAAGGCTGTCATCATTCTTGGGCTTTCAACTACAGAAAAGTAATGCCGCGTACACACGAGCGGACTTTACGGCGGACTTTGCCCGGCGGACTTTTCGACGTACTTTCCGACAGACTTTCTGAATGAACGGACTTGCCTACACACAATCCACCAAAGTCCGTCGAATTCGTACGTGATGACGTACGACCGGACTAAAACAAGGAAGTTCATAGCCAGTAGCCAATAGCTGCCCTAGCGTGGCTTTTTGTCCGTCGAACTAGCATACAGACGGCGGACTTTTCGACCGGACTCGATTTCAACGGATACATTTTAAACAAGTTTCAAATCTAAGTCCGTCCAACTTTTGAGAAAACAAAGTCCGCTGGAGCCCACACACATCGAATTGTCCGACGAAATCCAGTCCGCCGGGCAAAGTCCGCCGTAAAGTCCGCTCGTGTGTACGCGGCATTACTCTTCAGTTTCAAGAGTATTTCAATTTTGTGAAAAATATTGCATTCTGGCAACTATATGTGTTTAATTCATGTATAACATACATTATTTTACAATTTTATTTCTCTTTATCTTTATATTTAATTATCAGCTATGTTGTCCTGCAAAAGCTTGTCTTGCATACACACGGTCACACCAAATTCCGACCGCTAAGAAAGCAGTGACGTACAACACGTACGACGGGGTTATAAAAGGGAAGTTCAATACTAAGTGTGCCACCCTTTGGGCTCCTTCTGCTAATCTCGTGTTAGTAGAAGTTTGGTGAGAGATGATTCGCGCTTTTCAGCCTTGTGCTTTTCAGATTGTTGCTGCTCTTCAGTTTGTGCTTGTGGGTTTGTATCTGTTCCTCAGTGCATGTAGTTAGTTCGCATTTGTTTGTAAGTGTGTGCTATTTATAGTACCGTATTGAATTTGCAGTGCATTCTTGTCCGCTCGTTTCTGATTTTCAGCTTGTTCCTTCAGGGATTGCTGTTTTTCACTGCTTTCTGTTTAGTTCGTTCTGACCAGCTGACCGTTTTGAAGCCATGTTGCGGGTACGTCCTCGTCGTAGAGTTTGTGCTGTGCGGGGGGCTTGATGTTGGGGTTCTTACTTTGACCCAAGCCCAGTCCATGAACAAGGTGGGGAGGAGTTCCTGGACCAAGAATTGGTTGCTCCAGCGTGACCAATTCTTTCACATGCCTTTGTTGTGGGAGATCCAGGAGAATAACCCTGATGATTTCAGGAATTATCTCCAGATGACGGACCCCATTTTTCACAGTTTGTTGGCTTTGCTGTCCCCTTATATTAGCAGGCAGGACACCTGCATGCTGCAAGCCATCACTCCCAAACAAAGGCTAGTCGCCTTGGCGACTGGGAGAAGTCTGCAGGACCTCAAGTTCTCGACATGCATCTCCCCCCAGGCTCTGGGGATCATTATTCCAGAGACCTGTTCTGCCATCATTCAGGTCCTGCAGAAGGACTATATTAGGGTAAGTTTTCTCCTTTAACATCACATTCTATGTATTTAATGTTTGCTAATGTATTGTATTTCTTTCATCATTACCATGATTGTAACATGCTGTGAATGTCCCTTTTGTGCCCATGCATGCTGGCAGTTTGTAAACTTCCTTTTTTGTCCTTCATGCATATTTGCCTTCACTAACCTCCCCAGCATGCTATCCTGGGCCCATATCCACCTAGCCTAGTCACTTAACAATGACCATGATTGTAACATGCTGTGAATGTCCCTTTTGTGCCCATGCATGCTGGCAGTTTTTAAACTTCCTTTTTTGTCCTTCATGCATATTTGCCTTCACTAACCTCCCCAGCATGCTATCCTGGGCCCATATCCACCTAGCCTAGTCACTTAACAATGTATTTTTTCAGCTCCATAGTAGTGCTTTACCCTAAACACCCCCTAAAATATGTCCAAATGTTATTTGTGTCCTTAAATTCAGGCAGAGTGCCAGAGGCTTTTATTTGGGGCCCCAAAATCATTTGTAACTCTCCCTCCCCCCAACCGCTAAATCAACCCATACCAATCCTCTATCTGCTGACTTTGCCAAACCCATACACACTATACCTACCTCTTTTGTGTTCATATTTATGGATGAATTCACCAAAGATTTTAGTGCAAGGACCTGCCTGAATACTTTCAAATGGTACTGTTTAAAGTTTGGTTCTCCTATTATCTTGCCAGTTAATTGCAGAATGTAAAAATGTGCTTCAATTTGTACAGTGTGTATTCATATTTTTGTATTATGACACTTCTTACCTGTCCAGTGGGCTGCCAATAGTGTAAGTAAGGAGGGGCTGGTCAAAGTAACACACATTATTTATGCATTCAGCTCTCAATGAAGTGGAGAGGGTTACCTGTCCAATACATCTCCCCCCCTAAAATTTTTACAATGGGCCATTAGAGGGGGGGATGAATTTGCTAAGTGGACCTTATATTTTTGCCTTTAAATACTCCTTCAAAAATGTTATACTGGTGTTGGCCAAGAATGTTTGTGTCTAATCTGCTTGCAATGTTTATGTGCAAAATGACAAATTTTTATGTTTTTATTTGACTCCACAGTTTCCTGAATGGCAGACTGTGGCATCCCACTTTGCCGACCGTTGGGACTTTCCCAACTGTGGAGGGGCAATTGATGGGAAACACGTCCACATCGTACCAACACCCCATTCGGGGTCATACTATTATAACTATAAGGGGTTTCATAGTATCGTGTTGATGGCGGTGGTGTCAGCGACATATTTCTGTATGTGGACGTGGAAGTATGTGGAAGGAATGGCCGGATGTCGGATGGTGGAGTCTTTGCCCGGACCGAGTTCTATTGACGTCTCCAGAGTGGTGGCTTGGGATTGCCACCTGCGGAAGAGAACGTTGAGGGACTGCCATTTGTGTTCGTCGCAGATGAGGCATTCGGTCTGGGTGATCACGTGATGAGGCCATTCCCCCAGAGGACCCTCACCCCGGAGAAGAGGGTTTTTAATTACCGGTCGGCCAGAGCCCAAAGAATCTTGGAGAATGTGTTTGGGATAATGGCCAGCCCGTTCCGCCTATTTTTAACTGCCATAAATATGGCGGAGTACAAACTAAACCACATTGTGTTATCTTGCTGCATACTGCACAACTTTTTAAAATGAAATAATCCAAGTTATGTTGCCTCAGTTGGGCCTGAGGCCGGACTTAATGAAACACTGACGACCCTGGAAGCGGGCTGTCCTGGCTTGCCCCCCCAAAGCGCCCGTGAAGTGCGGGAAAAATATGTTGAAAATTTTACGGGTAGGGGGGCTATTGCTTTGCCAGCCAATTTGTAATAAATTTTCGATTTTATCAGATAAAATTTTGATTTTCATTTACTGCTTGTGTTTCTTTTTGCTGTCTCCTAGGTTCTCCTAGTGCACTTGTAGTGCCAAGTGGTTTTTCCATTATTAAATAACACCCATTGTCACTGTAAACACAAACTTAATACAAAAAACCGGTATTGATCATTGAAACAAGAAGCCACACATTGTTGAGTATAAAACCTTTTACTCCGTGCACATGCACATGTGCGTTGTAAACCTTTTTTTTTAAAAAAAAACAAAAAATATGGGTTTCTTAAAATTGAATTTGTTTTCAGGGTACATAAACAGGCATGTTTCAAAACATAACATACACAACTCAGGAACATACAGTTCAACATTGAAACACTGAAGGCAATATCAGACATTATAGTGTCCAAAATGTGTTGATATTGCCTTCATCAGATGGGGTGATGTCACCCCTGTAAAAGCCAAATTTTGAAGATGCACACAAATTGGGAGTTAAACTGGGGATTTTCCTCCTGATCCCATACCTAATGTCAACATGTGCTATCTCTCATCGTGGGGGATCAATGGACGTGTTTTGGGGGTGCAACCACTTCGTCACACCTACTTGAGTTGCGAGGAAGGGGTTGGCTTTTAAAATGCATAAAAAATTGGTTATAAAAAAAAATGGTGGCATTTTTTTGGGTATTTATATTCTTCCTAGTACATCAATCATGTTCTTTAGTTTTTGTTCAATCTCATTTGTTTTTTGCTTTATAAAGTCTAAATCCTGACTACAATACCTGATGTCCTTTGGGCGCTGTCACTGGTGAAATGAGGAGCTTGTTCTTCAACAACATGCACATCACCTAAAAGAAAAAATACACACCATGTATTATAAATATGCAGGCATACATCTATTACCTGAATCTGTGGTGTCAGACACTCACCTGTTGTGGTGACAATTTCCACCACCTCTCCTTCCTCCACATCCTCAGCTTGTGGTGTTCCCTGATCCCCTTCAGGAGGTGGTGGTGGTGGGGGGGGGGGTTCCTTGAGTCCTCAGACGTCCCGAGTCTCTTCTCCCCTATGAGAATGAAACAAAAGGTATACTTAGAACACAGATATTTGAGTCCAGAAATAGTAATATGAAACATTGCTTGGAAGTGGGGTACAATTGTCTGTTTAGGCAGAGTTCAAAGCTGAAGACATGATTTATTCCCTTAACCAAGCTGGAATACTTACCTTTTTTGGACAAGTTTCACACATGGAGACACCCCAAGTATCCACTGGAGCACCTGTGTGGGACACCCTAAAAAGTTTGTTCTTGTGTCCCACACTAGTGCTCCTGAGTCCAGATGTGTAAACAGCTGCTGAGTGTCCTCTCCTTACATTACACTTACAATCAAGTTTGCAATTCCTTCTAGTTTCAAACACATCTAGACAACAATGTCCTAAACTTCTTTCAATACAAATTATCATGACAAAATGTAGTTAACCCTGTATCTGGCAAAAACATTGTATTTAGTCGGCAAACGAACAATGTTTACTACGACCGATTACTGTGCCCATGAACATGAAAGGCACCATTTTAAACTGTCCAATAGTAAAGAAAAGCACATGGAGCAGCATGCAAGTAATAATAATAATCGGAACACACAACAACTATTTACTTTTTAGAAGCACTCTCTTGATCCTTCTGTACTGATCCTGCTCCCTCAGTTTCAGGTCTGACCAGCGTTTCCTCAATTGCTCCTTGGATCGTCATACCCCAAAATTCCTGTGCAGACTCTTCACAACTTTAGTCATGATCTTGGCCTTTCTCTCATTAGGGTTGGTGTACGGTCCATATTTCCCATAATAGTCGGTCCTCTTCAATATGTCGACCATCTCCACCATCTCTACAAAGGCCATATTTGGGGCCTTAAATCTCCTGGATCGGGACGTTTCTTGCTCCGGACTTTCTTCCTCGTTACTGCTATTATCACTAACCTGCTGTGTCTCCACCATGTCGTCTCCCACTGTGCGCCGAAAGAGAAGGGGCGGGGAATATTCTAGAAAGAATGTCAGGGGCGGGCGACGTGGGCGGAGTTTCACGCATGCGCAGTGTATATAAAGCTAACACGCGTGTGTCGTACCTACGTTCTGTGTGCGGAAGAAGGAGGAACGGAAGTGATGAACGTAATAACGAAGGTAACATTTTAACTTTGGACATGAGTGGCCTATACTGATTCTAGATTGAGGCCCATATTGGGTTAAGATTAGAAGAGTTTATCTTGATATTAGTGGTTTTCGTCTTCTGTTTGGTCTTGCAGCAAAAATGAAACAATTTAAAGACCCGGAATTCATGGACCAGTTCATTGATAAATATAGGGATATGCGCAATTTGTGGGAGGTGAAATTATTGTTGTTAACTAGATGTTATTATTGCTAAGAAATGAATGATTTAACAAAAAGTGTTTGACATATTAATAGACAGTAGGGGCCAAAAATGATTGGGACAAGAATGAAAAATGCTGGGCTCAGAATGATAGTCTTTTCTATTTATTAACATTCAATTTGCAACAGTCATGAGCTGAAAATTGTGTGTGATTGATGAACCAAAAGCTAAAACTATGTCCCTTTTTCATACACAGGAAGGAGGAGGCTCTGGAATGTGGCACACAGGAGGAGGCGGGGGTAAGTGTCAGACAGGAGGTGGCGGTTAGTGTCAGCCAGGAGGTGGCCGGGCCCAGCCTCAGCCAATCCCAGGTCCCTCCCCTCCGCCTTCCACCCAAAAGGCCCAGAAAGGGGAGGAACATGGAGGAGGCAGCACTTGTCCTCATTAAGTAGGCTAATGAGGCCCTGAAAGCCCCCCTCAATGCTGGAAAGGCCTATGGCTACTATATAGCCTCAAATTTGCACAAAATGTAGGAGGGCCAACGCCTCAACTGTGAAAAAAATTTTTTTGAGGCCATTCACAAGGGGTTGAGGGTGCAATTGACCAATGATGTCCACTTATGTGCGCTCGCCCATCCTCCTCCTCCTCCTCCTGCCACAAGTCCACCTCTAGAGCCACAGCCTGCAGGGAAGGCTGCAGGGCAGCGTGGAAGGAAGGCTGCAAGGAAGACAAGAAAGTGATGACCTGGCTTCAGTCTGGTCTGACAGACGACGCAGGCTGTGGTAGTACCACAGCCTGGGGACATACATGTCATCTGCTGCTCTTTGTGATCTCTGGGAGTCCTGGACCAGATTGTGCTCCCTATTATATGGACTTCTCAGGCTACCAATTTTAATTTACAAAGAGTTGATGTCTGCCCTGGGGTACAACGGCTTCACAAATTCCAGCAGTTTCTCCAGTGTTGCCTTCCTCTTTATTTTGTTATTATGAGCCAGAATAAATGGAGATTTTTTTATATGAAAATACTTGCCTATGTGTTTTTCTTCAAATAGGACAGTTTTTTGTGAGTAGGCAGGTACATTTCAAAAATACAATGTCTAATTAACAAAGTACACCAAGCAACCTCCTTGAGGTTTACAAATACAAGATAATAATGTTGTTGTGGAAACGTGACATACAAAATAAAATAAAAAATATGGAGATCACTATAAAATAATTTAAAATAAAAAAAAAAAAACAACAGGAGATCTTGATTAAAAAAATAAAATAAAAACGACTATAAAAAAAATTATACACATTATTATGGAGATCTGGCTTTAAAAACAAAAAAGATTATTCATGAGATCACGAGAAATAATAAAGAAAGAGGTTTGTGAGAACTCTGTGTGAATTTGAGCAGCAAAACAACTTCATTCTTCTAGCATTCTAAAGAATAGGGATGAGCCGAACACCCCCCTGTTCGGTTCGCACCAGAACATGCGAACAGGAAAAAAGTTCGTTCGAACACGCGAACACCGTTAAAGTCTATGGGACACAAACATGAATAATCAAAAGTGCTAATTTTAAAGGCTTATATGCAAGTTATTGTCATAAAAAGTGTTTGGGGACCTGGGTCCTGCTCCAGGGGACATGGATCAATGCAAAAAAAAGTTTTAAAAATGGCCGTTTTTTCAGGAGCAGTGATTTTAATAATGCTTAAAGTCAAACAATAAAAGTGTAATATCCCTTTAAATTTCGTAGCTGGGGGGTGTCTATAGTATGCCTGTAAAGGGGCGCATGTTTCCTGTGTTTAGAACAGTCTGACAGCAAAATGACATTTCGAAGATAAAAAAAACCCATTTAAAACTACTCGCGGCTATTGCATTGCCGCCCGACAATACATATAGAAGTTCATTGTTAAAAACGGCATGGGAATTCCCCACAGGGGAACCCCGGGCCAAAAAAAAAAAAAATGACGTGGGGGTCCCCCTAAATTCCATACCAGACCCTTCAGGTCTGGTATGGATTTTAAGGGGAACCCCGCGCCAAAAAAAACCAAAACGGCGTGGGGTCCCCCCAAAAATCCATACCAGACCCTTATCCGAGCACGCAACCTGGCAGGCCGCAGGAAAAGAGGGGGGGACGAGAGTGCGGCCCCCCCCTCCTGAACCGTACCAGGCCACATGCCCTCAACATTGGGAGGGTGCTTTGGGGTAGCCCCCCAAAACACCTTGTTCCCATGTTGATGAGGACAAGGGCCTCATCCCCACAACCCTGGCCGGTGGTTGTGGGGGTCTGCGGGCGGGGGGCTTATCGGAATCTGGAAGCCCCCTTTAACAAGGGGACCCCCAGATCCCGCCCCCCCCTGTGTGAAATGGTAAGGGGGTACTTACCCCTACCATTTCACTAAAAAACTGTCAAAAATGTTAAAAATGACAAGAGACAGTTTTTGACAATTCCTTTATTTAAATGCTTCTTCTTTCTTCTTTCTTCCTTCATCTTCTTCTTCTTCTGGTTCTTCTGTTTCTTCCTCCGGCATTCTCGTCCAGCATCTCCTCCGCGGCGTCTTCTATCATCTTCTCTTCGGGTCGCTCCGCACCCATGGCATGGGGGGAGGCTCCCGCTCTTCTCTTCATCTTCTTCTCTTCTTCTCTTCTTCATTTTCTTCTCCGGGCCGCTCCGCATCCATGCTGGCATGGAGGGAGGCTCCCGCTGTGTGACGGCGTCCCCTTGTCTGACGGTTCCTAAATAACGGGGGGCGGGGCCACCCGGTGACCCCCCCGCCCCCCTCTGATGCACGGGACATGACGGGACTTCCCTGTGGCATTCCCCGTGACGTCACAGGGAAGTCCCGTGAAGTCACCGTGCGTCAGAGGGGGCGGGGTCACCGGGTGGCCCCGCCCCCAATTATTTAAGAACCGTCAGAAGAGGAGACACCCCCAGCTACGAAATTTAAAGGGATATTACACTTTTGTTGTTTGACTTTAAGCATTATTAAAATCACTGCTCCTGAAAAAACGGCCGTTTTTTTTGCATTGATCCATGTCCCCAAACACTTTTTATGACAATAACTTGCATATAAGCTTTTAAAATTAGCACTTTTGATTTCTCCCATAGACTTTTAAAGGGTGTTCCGCGGCATTCGAATTTGCCGCGAACACCCCAAATTGTTCGCTGTTCGGTGAACTTGCGAACAGCCAATGTTCGAGTCGAACATGAGTTCGACTCGAACTCGAAGCTCATCCCTACTAAAGAAGAAGAAAATGCGATGCATTAAACAATTTAAAACATTTCAGCGTGACGAATGTGTCATCTCCATCACGAACTGTAGTTTTACCATACCAAGCGCTTCCGTCTCGTACTTGATTCTGAGCATGCGTGATTTTTTTGCACGTCGGAATTGCATACAGACAATCGCATTTTCGGATAGGAACTTTTCCCGACCGAAAAATTGAGAACATGCTCTCAATCATTTGCTGGCTGAAATTCCGCCAGCAAAAGACCGATGGAGCATACACACGGTCGTATTTTCCAACAAGAAGCTCTCATCGGAGTTTTGCTGGCGGCATTTCCGATCGTGTGTATGCGGCATAAGGCTAAGTTCACACAGAAAGTGGGGGAGTTTAGTAAAAATAGGTGGTTGATCAGCGTATTTATCCACCTAAATTCCCCCCTCCAGATCTACAGTAAATGCCAGCTAGAGGGGTGAGTTTTTCCTTGTCAAAAGAAGTTTATTGAGTATACAATGTTATAAAGATACATAAAGTAAGTTTACAAGGATCTATAAAGTAAGCTCATTGTTTTACAGTAGGGTTTATATAGGTAAATATAATGGAATTTCAAATATTAAACATCGGGTTCACGTAAACCTAAATTAAAGATATATATCATTTCCTTAGTTACTTTTGTAGGTATTTAAATGATTTATACCTACTATACATATTGTTTACAAGTAGAGTGTATATAGGTCAAATAAATTCTGATAATGAGCTTTAATCGTAAGGTGGAGAAAAGGAAAGAGAAAGAAGAAAAAGGGTTGAAAGGTAGAGGTATGGTCCACAAGGTTGTCCCGCTCGTCAGTTTATTATTCTTTTTAGTTCTCTTTGAAGCCTTAGAATGGGTGTCTCTGTAAGTCATTTAATCTGTTACCATGGCAACAGGACAGAGTCATTGAAGTTTGACAGGAACTGTTGTTTTATCCAAGGATGCCAAAGTTTTTCAAATTTTGGAATTTGATTTTGATAGATGGCTACCATCTTAGCATGGGACATTGTATTATTCATTCTGTGAATTGTTTCTGCTAGTACCAATGTAGGAGATTTCCATGCCTTGGCCACTGTTTGTTTTGCAGCCGTTATTAGTTGGATCATAAGTTTGAATTGAGAGAGTGTTAACCACTCCGGTTTTAGATTAAGTAAAGTTAAATATGGATCTGGTTGTATTATTTTTTTAAAATATTTTAGATGCAATCACGAAGACTTCCTTCCAGAAGGTTTGGATTACTGGGCACGTCCACCATATGTGTAAATGTGTGCCTATTTCTGGGCATCCTCGAAAACAAAGAGCTGAGGTATTAGGTGAATATATTGCCACTCTAGCGGGTACAAGGTACCAGCGAGTTAGGACTTTATAATTTGTCTCCAGTGCTAAGATGTTGGGTGAAGATGACTTAGATGTGAGCCATATGTTAGACCAGTCCGTGTCTTCTAAAGTTCGTCCCAGGTCCTCCTCCCACCTCTGAACGTAAGAGGGTCTATTAAGATTTGCTACTCCATATAATTGATTATAAAGTGATGAAATTGTACCTTTAGCAAATGGATCTTTTGTACAGATTGATTCAAAAATGGATAATTGGGATAATGGTGTATCCCCCTTTAGGAATGGTGTATAGAAATTTTTGATTTGGAGATATCTAAATATCTCAGAGTTTGGTAGATCATATTTTTCTCTAAGCAATGGGAATGAAAGGAATAATTTAGATGCTATGAAGTCATTTAGTGTCTGAATGCCTGATGTTGTCCAAGCTTTAAAAGAATTTGGGTAGATCCATGCCGGATAAAAGGCCGGATTTCTGATAAAAGAAAGGAGAGGATTGTGTGGAGATTGTAACTGATATTTGGTTTTTAGTTTATCCCAGAGAGATAAGAAGTGTTTAGTTATGGAATTATGAATTTTAAAGCGGTCTTTAGGATCAAGCCATAATAAATTTGATATTAATAGAGGGTCATTTTCTGAAGCCTCTATAAATACCCATAATGGGATTTCCTGTTTTGCATGGTATTTGGACAGACTGGCCAAATGTGCTGCTCTGTAGTAGTTAGTAAAATTAGAGTATCCCAGGCCTCCTTTATTTTTGGGAAGATGTAGTGTGTGTATAGGTATACGTGGTTTAGAAGAGCCCCATATAAACGAAGTTGCTCTTTTTTGTACTATTCTCAAAAAATAGGAAGGAATTGGAATAGGGAGGACTCTGAATAGATAAAGCAATTTGGGTAGAATAGTCATTTTGATTGCATTAATCTTCCCTATCCAGGATAAAGGAAGTTGCGACCATTGTTTTATTAGATTTGTGATCTGTCTTAATACAGGAGGATAATTGGTTGAGAATAAGTCAGAATGAGATGCTGTTAAATGAATTCCAAGATATGGGATTGATTTTTCTGCCCATGTGAATGGGAGTGCAGCCCTAGCCGGGATCAATTCCATGTTTGTGAGTGAAATATTAAGCACTAGGCATTTCTTAGGATTAATCATAAGGCCGGATAGGGCTGCAAATCCATCAAGAGCTGGTATTAAGTTAGGACCAGAGACCTGTGGTGATGATAGAAAAAGTAATATATCGTCTGCAAATATACATAGTTTGTGTGTAATACCTCCTACTTCAATGCCAGTTATAGTTTGGTTTGTTCTGATGTATTGGGCCATGGGTTCGAGTATAAGGGCAAATAATAAGGGAGATAATGGGCAACCCTGTCGGGTACCTCTTTCGATATTAAAGGCTTCAGATTTGTATCCAGCATATTTTATATAGGCTTTGGGTTTATTATATAATGCTTTGATCCATGTTAAAAAGTGGGGTCCAAAACCCCATTTTTGTAATGAATATTGCATATATTGCCAGGATACTGTGTCAAATGCCCTCTTAATATCGAGAGATAGAAAACATAAAGGGATTTTCCGTTTTTTAGCAATATGTGCCAATAACACTGCCCTGCGTATATTATCGCCTGCCTGTCTATTTGGCATGAAGCCTACTTGATCTCTATGTATTAATTTTCCTATAATGCTATTGAGGCGTTTTGCTATTATTTTTGCTAATAATTTAATATCGAGGTTTAACAGAGAGATAGGCCGATAATTTACACAGGAAGTATCATCAGAAAGGGGTTTTGGGATCATACAAACAATTGCCATTAGTGTTTCTTGCCGAAAGGAATGTCCATCTAGAAGTTTGTTAAAAGTTTCAGTGAAAATGGGAGAGAGTATTTCTGAGAATGTTTTATAGTATAAAGCCGAGTAGCCGTCTGGGCCTGGTCTTTTGTTAAGTTTTAGGTCTTTTATGGCGTTAGCAACTTCATCTATAGTTATAGGCTCATCCAAACTGCTTTTTTGATTCTGAGATAACTCAGGTAAGGTTATTTTTGAGAAGAAGGATTCAGCCTCTGTAGGATTAAATTCATTGTTTGTCTTGTATAAAGTTGCGAGATGTGAGTGAAATTTATGGACTATTTTAACTGGATTACAAGTGTAAACATTTTTTGATAATTTCAAACGTATTGGTTTGAAAGATTTGTTAGTTGAATTTAATGCCCAAGCCAAATATGTACCTGGTTTGTTTGTATTCATGTAGAAATTGTGTTTGGAGCGTTTGAGGGATTTATCAACTGACTCAGTGAGAAATAGATCATATTCCAATCTAGATTTTTCCAGATGAGATTTTGTACTCTGAGATGGATTATCTTGAAATGATATGTAGGCTGCATTAAAATTGAGTTCTAGTTTTTTTGCTAGATTTTTGCGTTCCCGTTTAAATAGTGCCATTTGTCTTTGTATTGTACCACGCAAGACAGGCTTATGAGCTTCCCACAGTGTTATTGGGGAGATGTCTGTTGTATTATTAATTGATATGTATTCCTTTAAAGCTTGTTCAATGGCCATCTGATGTAGTGGGTGTTTGAGCATTATGTCCGGTAAGTACCACGTTGGGTCATGCGCTTTTGGTATGGCTGAGGCTATAGTAGTGTATACTGCATTATGGTCAGACCACGGAATCGGAATTATATTTGATGCAATAATTTCTGGTATCATTCCTATTGTTAGAAAAATATGATCTATTCTGGTGAAGGTTTGATGAGGGTGCGAGAAATAAGTGAATTTCTTTTTCATTGGGTTACTTTCTCTCCACGAATCTACCAGATTGTATTTGGAAAGAAGTTGAGAAAAAGGTAATCTAGAGGTTATTTTGGATGGTGTAAAAGGTGATTTATTTAGAAATGGGAGGAGGACCTGGTTCGAATCCCCACACATTATCACTGTTCCTATTTTGTGTGTATTAATCACTTATAATATATGTGAGAGGAATGGTGTAGGTTGTTTGTTAGGAGCGTAGTAGGAAATCACCGTGATTGCTGTATCCATTATATAACCCATGAGTATCAGGTATCTACCTTCTGGGCCTTTAATTTCTGATGATAAGGTGAATGGTGTGGATCGGTGAAATGCAATTAGAGTTCCCCTTTGCTTGGTACAGGCAGAAGCCGTGTAAATTTGTTGATAAAAAGGAGAAATATATTTTGGAGTAGAATCTTTGGTGAAGTGTGTTTCTTGGAGGCATACTATGTGAGCCTTCTTGTTATGGAAAGTACGGAAGGCTTTGGTCCTTTTTTGAGGGACATTTATTCCCTGAACATTCAGGGAAAGTATATTCAGTGGTGCCATGGCAATAGATCAAATAGTTTTGACGTACTTTTTGTTATGCAGAGCTGACTGCGCAGATCAACCTGTGTGGACTGAAGAGATGAATAGATAGAAAAGAAACCAGTGAATTCTGGAGTAAAGAGTAAACAAAAAACATATGAGATTAGATGATACATTGTATAAATTATTTTTTGCAAGTAATCACAATTTACCCGTGAAAGAGAATAAATATCTCTCTCAGGGGAATAAGTGCCTTCGTCACACTCCCACATAATATGATTGGGAGAATGAGGAGGGCTAATGGGGGTACACGGATCTTCCGCTTACAGGAGAGAAGTGCTATGTCAAAAGACATCAAAATGATGTTTCATTAATTGGAGTGCAGAATATAGTTTTTGTTGAAATTATTTATTCCAGGGTGGTTGTATATGGTTAGTCTTGCCCTAGGCTAAATAATTCAGTTAGAAAGGTACTGTTAATGACTTTGGTATTGATGAAGTTAGTTTGAATTATTTTGGGATTTTAACCCTTTTAGAGTAAACAATTACATATTTTATTCATATGTAACTGTTTAGATATGTTAACTCATAAAATTGAGGTTGTATTGCTTCAGATTAGAATAAACAAAAACATAGTTCTAGGAACTAGTTAGGTAATAATATATTTGTTTTAAGAAAAGAAAGAAAAAGCTTCCATTACTTCTGGATTATTGAACATATTTGTCCTAAAAAGTAATAAATCTATTGTTATTACCTGATAATATATAACTGAACAAGAACTTCCTTATTTCACTTATATATTCTAAGGCTATATGAATCAGAAGTAATAAGAAATATAACTGGAATGTAACATGATCCCACACAGTGTGTGACTATCAGAATGCAGTTACATTCAGTTATAAATATAGGTTTTTTTATAGAGAACATCTCTTAGTATAATAAATGAAGAGATATCAGGAATTAGGATGTCAGTCCATTGAATCTTCTTGGTCCATGGATGATGTGGTATAACGGCCTCTTTTGTGAGAATGATGATTCCCATTTTGTTCTGAAATTTTCTGGGTGCTGCCTGAAGGTGAAGATGATGCCATTCTTCTGCGTGGGTTCTGTCAGATTTAATTTTAAAAGGGTTTGTTGTAGTTCATCTGCTGATCTGCTTCTGTAAATTGTACCTTGG
Organism: Lithobates septentrionalis; assembly: GCA_037952835.1. NCBI lineage: Eukaryota > Metazoa > Chordata > Amphibia > Anura > Ranidae > Lithobates > Lithobates septentrionalis. The sequence continues at coordinate 202,142 of JBBDGP010001506.1, read as the reverse complement.
TAGTTAAATCTGACTGAAAAGGGGAAGCCCCATTGATACATAATGTTGTGGCGTTGCAGTTCCATTAGTTGGGGTTTCATGGATCGTCTTTTAGTAATAGTAAGTTGGGATAGGTCAGCAAAAATTTGATAATTGTGTCCTTGAAAATTAAGTTCCTTTTTTTCTCTTGCAGCAATTAGTATTTGTTCTTTCGTTCTGTAATAATGAAATTTTGTGATTATATCACGTGGGGGTCCATCTTTCTTTTTGGCTGTGAGGGCTCTGTGTACTCTGTCCAGTTCTAAACGTTCAATAGGGATATCTGGCTTTAGTTCTTGTAATAGAGCAGTAATAGTAGATTGCAGGTCTGTCACAGTTTCAGGTATTCCCCTTATGCGCAAGTTTGAACGTCTGGCTCTATTTTCGTAATCTTCGAGCTTAGTTTGAAGTATTAAATTCTCTTTTTTTAATTGTTCCAATTCTGTTATATTTTCTTGGGTTGTAATTTCAATTTCATCCATTTTTATTTCTAAGGCTGCGGTGCGGTTTCTATCAGAACATGTAAGGTAAAGATTGCCCTGGTCATCCAAGTTGACATACATTTTGCTAACTTATATTTGATCATTTGGATCACATGCACACTGAGTATTTAGCCCCAGTTAAAAGGGGCTGTGGCATTTAGCTGCGGATTGAGGGCACAGGGGCACCGCCCAGCCTCGCTGCCGGTATCCTATCAAAGTCTGTGAGATGCTGACTGTTGCTGCAGCTGGACAGTGCACCTAGTGGTACAAATGTTTAGGGCACTATGCTATGCATCCAGGCACAAATGCATGGAACACAAGAAGCCTGCATTCCAGGCATTTGTCCCTGGGCACATACTGCCCTAAACGTTTGTACTAGTAGGTGCACTATCCAGCCCCATCCAGCCTCATATGGCCTAGCAGGCTGCCAGGAATGGGGCTGGACAGTGCACTTGTGTCTCCTGTCCAAAGCTAAACACCAGAGCTCCATGCACTCGGGCTAAACGCCCACTGTGCATGGGGCTTTAGTTGTAGGAGACTGCTTGGCTGAATTATTTAGCTGAATGAAGGGCTGGTAGATTTCATGCCTCCTAAGAAGTTATTTTCCTTCTTTAAAGAGTTATTTGAAAAAGTAGCAGCTTACATCTTAACCTGGTTTTCTTCTGGGTTCATGGTCTTTGACCATTTTGATTGGCTCAGTGTTCATTTGGAAGAAATCAGAGACAGGTCTCTCCTTCTGTTTAGTGGGAGATCCTAGGAGGACTGTTTTGATGGCCTAATTTGTTCCCTGTGTGCTTATTATCACCAAGACCTTATTATGCACATGGAAATATGGAATATAAAGTCTGTTTATGAGTTGGGTCTTTATTAGCAACTTTGTTAGGACCTGTTATGATTACTGTACAATTCTGATAGACTTACTAAAGCTACATATATGCCCAGGATCCCCCACATTTTTGTCCTCTGAGATCTACTTTGATATGGGAGTTATTTGGTTTATACTTGGCTGGCTGGCTGGATGTTTTACTCAATATGCCTCCTATACTACTGTAGTGATGTGTTGTAATTGACAATAATGGTGTTATTTGCCAATTTAAACTAGTAGACTGTAGCAAGTTAATGTGCATTTGACAGTGTGGAGATTTTGAAATCTATTTAGGAATACAGGATTTTGGAGGTTGAATTTGAGGACCAGATGTATTAAATTACTAACAAATGACAAGTGTCAATACAATACAATAATACAATAACGATAACAATCGAGGGATACAGGAGAACAAAGAAGTTTACTTTATTGACAACGCACATTCCTCTGTTATGTTGTGCTCTGAAAATGTTAAATGCTCTGCATAAAAAAGCTGACTCAGCCATCAGCCAAAAATATTATGTTCCAGCGCTCAGATATAATGTCCCAGGGTTAAGAATAAGTCCCAACCATTTAAAGGAGAAGTATGGCCAAAGCTTATTTGGCTATACATTTCTTGTGGGTCACAGGAGTGCACTTAGTTCTGCACTCGCCTGACCCAGATTCAGCCGTCGGCGGGCTAAAGTCTGCTGTCGGCTGATGTCACAGAGCTGGTCCAGGCTTTTCAGGGATCCTGACAATAATGTCAGAATCTGCCCAGATGCCTGAGCCAGCTGCTCCCTCCACAGTCCAATGAGCACTGGAAGGGCAGAGCACAGAGTGGTGAAAGAGGCTTGGTTCACACTTATGTGTTTGTGTGGCCCGCATTTGCAAGGGCATATCAGCCCGTTCACTTGAATGGGCTGCTGTAACCGTGGGAAATGCAGGAAAAATGTCCCTGCACTTTTTTAAAACTGCAGCCGCAGGAAAATTGCATGGTAAAAACGCACTGTGTTTTTAAATGTGTTTGAGTGCCTTTACGAATGAATGGCAGCCCCGCGTGTCTGTAAAAGGGCAACACCTTGTGGCTGCAGGTGGCTGCGGTTGTAGGAACAGGTGCCATCCCTGTACTCACAACCCCCCACACAAGTGTGAACCTAGCCCAACAGTCACTACTGTCTGCTCAGAGTGGACTGAGAACTGAGCATTCAGCAGTCTTTGATTGTTTAGTTCTCGGTGCAGAGCCAGCGCAGGACAGCTGCAGCACCGGACTGAACCTGCAGCCATCTTGGTCAGTATGAATGGGTTTTTTTTTTGCAAATCCTCACTTCTCTTTTAATGCAGTAACACTAATAACATTTTTTAAACACTTAAGTCCCAGAACCTTTTTCTTGTGTTTCTAATTTAAGTGTATTCTATTAATAATTTGTTTTTCTTTATTTCCCTATTTACTAGGGGACAGTTCTTGTTATTAAATATATGATTATTGCTATCTATTCTATACACCATTATGTATTTGAATGTATGTATATTTTTCTTATGTATATGTTTTTCTTATGTATATGTTATTGTAGTGTCAATTCATATGAAATTCGGGGGCCTGCTGAAGCGGATTTGCCCGCAAAAACGCATCGACCCACACTGTATAATCTGGGAGAATTTCCATGCTATAAATCCTCCATCTCCTTTAATGGGAAACAAGTAGTAAACTTGATGTCGTATGCAAAATGTGGTGTTTTTAATGATGATTTTTTTTAATTAATCTAATGAAGATATGTTGATTTTTTTTTTTTTAAAAGACAGAGTTTTTGGAATGTATATGTGTCCATTTGAGGGGTAATTAAAGTCCCATTGCATACAGTTTTGTTATTTTAATGATCTAATATAGGGATAAGACCCCCCAATGGCAATAGTAACGATTCAGCACCTCTCCATATGTAATATTTAATAATACACTTAGTATACAGAATAATTAGCAATTAAGACAAGGCATAAGATGACATTTGTCATCCAGATCGGCATAAACAGTAACAATGCCACCCGAGGGCAGCAGAGAGCAGCAAAAGACTTAAACTATACACACCCAGAGATATACTGCCAGAGTGCACTAATGACAACTAGGCAAGGTCTAAAACTTTCTGGTAAACACTGTCAATGTTGAACATGTGAGAAATAGGTGAGAGGTGGCATGATGGGATTTGTGGACAGGTTGTATGACAGGGGCAGATGTTTCTTCTGCCAGTTATCATTGGGGCCCTTTAAAAAGCGCTGGTGCTCTTAATGACAGTCCTGACTACTCTGCAGGCAGTCAGTATAAGCTGGAAATGAAGTGTAATGCCGCGTACACACGATCGGAATTTCCGACAAATGTTCGATGTGAGCTTGTTGTCGGCAGTTCCGACCACGTGTAGGCTCCTTCGGACATTTTGTGTCGGAATTTCCGACAACAGATGTTTGAGAGCTGGATCTCAAATTTTCCGACATCAAAATCCGTTGTCGTAACTTCCGAGCGTGTGTAGACAATTCTGACACACAAAATTCCACGCATGCTCTGAGTCAAGTACGAGACGGAAGCGATCGGTCTGGTAAAACTAGCGTTCAAAATGGAGATAGCACATTCATCACGCTGCAATTTTTTTAATGCAGCGCATTCTCTTCTTCTTTAGAATACTAGAGTGATTAAGTTGTTTTGCTGCTGATATTCACACAGAGTTCTGACAAACTTATTTCTTTATTATTTCCTGTGATCTCCTGAATAATCTTTATTTTTTTTTTCGCCAGATCTCCAGAATAATGTTTCTATTTTTTTTTATAATGATCTCCTTTTTTTATCACGATCTCCTTATTTTTTTTTTTTTTAAATGTTTTCTCTCTAGTGATCTCCATAATATTTTTTGTTGTTTTGTGTCAAGTTACCACAACACCATTATTATCTTATATTTTTTAACCTTAAGGAGATTGGTTGGTGTTGTTGTCCCTTGTTAATTTGACATTGTATTTTTGAAATGTACCTGCCTACTCACAAACAAACTGTCCTTTTTGAACTAAAACACATAGCCAAGTATTTGTGAAACTAAAATAGACTTTTAGTAGGGGTCATAACAAAATAAAGGGGAAGGCAACGCTGGATAAACTGTTGAAATTGGCGAAGCCTTTGTACCCCAGGGCAGACATCAATTATTTGACAGGCCAAATTGGTAGCCTAAGGAGTCCATTTAATAGGGAACACAATACGGTCCAGAACTCCGAGAGACCGGGAGCAGCAGCAGATGACATTTATGTCCTGAGGCTGTGATCTTACAACAGCCTGCATCTTTTGCCAGACCAGACTTAAACCAGGCCATCACACTCTTGTCTTTCTTCCACGCAGAATCAAAGAAAGGGCTAACTCCTTCATGTTACTCCCCTTCCTGGGCCTTTTTGTTGGAAGGCAGAGGGGAGGAACCTGCGATTCGGTCAGGCTACTGGGCACGGCCACCTCCTGGCTGTCGCTTTCCATGGCCACCTCCTGGCTGTCGCTTTCCATGGCCACCTCCTGGCTGCCACTTTCCACGGCCTTCTCCTGGCTGAGACTTTCCACACCCTCCTCCTGGCTGAGACTTTCCTGTGTATGAAAATGGGACATAGTTTTAGTTTTTTGGTCATCAATCACACACAATTTAGAGCTCATGACTGTTGCAAATTGAATGTTAACAAATAGAAAAGATTATCCCTCTGACCCCAGCATTTGTCATTCTTGTCCCAATAATTTTTGGCTACTACTGTCTATTGATATGTAAACCACTTTGTTAAATCAGAAATTAGTGATCAATAATAACATCTAGTTAACATCATTAATTTTTGGCAAGAAATATGTTGAACAATGCTATACCTGGCTCAAGCTGGGCTCCTCCACATCTTCCTGGGTGGAAGGCCGGGGTTGGACTTCTGAAGCCTCATTTGAAGTGGAAGGAAGAGTGGAAGGATGTGTGGAAGGAAGGGTTGAGAGTGATGGTCTGATTTCAGTCTGGTCTGACAAAAACCACAGTCTGTCATTGTACCACAGCCTGGACCCATAAACGTCATCTGCTGCTGCTCCTGATCTCATGGAATCCTGGACCTTTTTGCGCTCCCTATTATATGTTCTCCTCAGGCCACCAATTTTGCACTTCAAATAGGGGACGGTTCCAGCAATTAATTCAGCGCCGCCTTCCTCTTTATTTTATTATTATAAAAAGGGTGTTTCACCTGCCACAGACAGGGCAGCCCCCTGTATTTATCAATGAAGCTAGGGAGGAAGTCATGATCGTTGAATCTATCTATTTTCTCTGCAAGATACAACACAAGACAAACCCTAATGTCAGGCTAAACTCTCCTAATCTTGTCCCAATATAGGCCTCAATCTATAAGCAGTATAGGCCACTGATGCCCCAAGTTAAAATTGTACCTTCATTGCATGATTGGCGCTTACGCTACTCCGTCCTCCGCTCACAGATCGTACGTACGACGCACGCATGTTACGCTTTATATACACTGCACATGCGTGAAACTCCACCCGTCCCTGACCTTTCTAGTATATTCTCCGCCTCTTCTCTTTCGGCGCAGTGGGAGAGCACATGGCGGAGACAGAGCAGGTGCATGCAGAGGAGAGCAGCAGTGATGAGGAAAGACTAAAGCCACAAACATCCCTATCCAGGAGATTTAAGGCCTCAAATATGTCCTTTGGTGAGATGGTGGACATCTTGAAGAGGGCCGACTATGACGGGAAATATGGACGTACAGAAACCCAAATGTGAGAAAGGCCAAAATCATGAGTAAAGTTGTGAAAAGTCTGCAGAAAAATTTTGGGGTACGGCGACCCTGGGAGCAATTGAGGAAACGCTGGTCAGACCTCAAATTGAGGGAGCAGGATCAGCACAGAAGAATCAAGAGAGTGCTGCAAAAAAGTAAGTATTTTTCGTGTGTTCCTATTATTATTATTATTATTACTTTAGTGTTGCTCCATGTGCCTTTCTTTACTGTTGTACAGTTTAAAATGGCGTTTAAAATGGCAAGTTTCAGGTTTGTGTGCACAGTAATCGTTCGTAGTAAACATTGTTTGTTCGCTCACTAATACGATGTTTTTGGCAGGTGCAGGTTAACTACATTTGTTCAGGCCTATTTGTATTAAAATAAGTTTGTTGTCTAGATGGGTTTGTAATTAGAATGAGATGCAAACTTGATTCAGTGTAAGGAGAGGACACTCAGCAGCTGTTTACACATCTGGAGGCAGGAGCACTAGTGTGGGACACCAGAACACCCTTTTTAGGGTGTCCCACACAGGTGCTCCAGTGGATACTAGGGGTGTCTCCATGTGGGAAACTTTACCAAAAAAGGTAAGTATTCCAGCTTAAAGAAAGGGAAAAAATCATGTCTTCAGCTTGGAACTCTGCCAAAACAGACAATTGTACGACACTTCAAGCAATGTTTCATATTCATATTTCTTGCCTCAAATATCTGTGTGCTAAGTATACCTTTTTTTATTCACATAGGGGAGAAAAGACTCGGGACATCAGAGGACACCAGGGACCCCCAACCTCCTAAAGAAGGGGAAGTCACCACACCACAACCTGAGGATGTGGAGGGAGGACAGGGTCAAGACGTGGTTGAAATAGTGACCACAACAGGTGAGTGTCTGAGACCATTGCTTCATGCCTGCATATTTATAATACATGGTGTGTTTTTTTATTTTTAGGTGATGTGGATGTTGTGGAAGATGAAACTCATTTCACAAGTGCAAGTGCACACGTCTTCATCGGGAAGATCATGGTGTGCAATCGTGATTTAGAAAAGATAAAAGGAAAACATCAATGATGTTCAACAAAAAATGTTTTAGGCAGAATCTAAAACACACAATTGTTCCGTTTTGCCGAGGACTTTTTTTATTTTAATTCAAGTTTAAAAGTATTTTAAAAGCCAAATTTTGAAGATGCGCACAGTGTGTCAACATGTGCTGTCTGCCATCACGGGATATCAAGGTACGCGTTTTGGGGGTGCAACCCCTTCCTCGCAACTAAAGTAGATGAGAGCAGTTGCACCCCCTAAACACGTCCATTGATCCCCATGATAGGAGCTAGCACATGTTGACATTAGGCATGGGATCACGAGGAAAATCCACATTTTGACTCCCAATTTGTGTGATCTTCAAAATTTGGCTTTTACAGGGGTGACATCACCCCATCTGATGAAGGCAATATCAACACAGTTTTGACATACTTTTTTTTTTTTTTTTTTTTTTCTTTATTTTTTTTTTTCCACTTCAGCGAAATTTTTCTGAGAGACATTATTTCAACTTTATGTGTCAAACTTTATCTCTTCTCATTTTTCACATCATTGTGGATTGTTTCCGTCACTTCTTTATTATTTATTCCCTTCAAGGGTATTATTTATTATTTTTAAAAGCCAACAACGAAGCGCCTCCCATATCTGTAAGCCCACTATTATATAATTTCCTTTTTGTCCCCCCCTCCTCCCCTCCCCCCTTCCCCCTTCCCCCTGTACCCCTCCTGTGTCTGATCCATTCTTTTATGTTATTCATTTATCCACTAGGCTCTGCACCTATTCTTTCTTTCATCTTATCTAAATAAATGTCTGAGGCTTTGTATTTTTTCCAACTTTCCCATCTACTATTATCCCTTTTCTTTCCTCCTTCCATTTTATAGTAATATTCTATTTCCTCTAGCCAATTTCTTATCTCTGGTTTTCCGCATTTTAACCAATTCTTAGGAATCAATGCCTTGGTCGCATTCAAAAGGTTAGGCACTATTGATTTCATGTATTGTTTCTTAGGTTTGTTATGTATATGGAAAAGACAAGTCCAGATATTTTGTTCTATTTCTTCTCCAGTTATTTCCTTTATGATCTTTAACACTTCCTTCCAGTATTCCGTTATTATTGGGCATTCCCACCATATGTGTATGATCGTTGCTGATTGGCCACATTTTCTCCAACACAAGGGTGTTTTGTCCTGTTGAAATTTATGTATTCTTACTGGGGTCATATACCATCTTGATACTAATTTATAGTTCATTTCGATAGTCTTCATATCCCAGGCCTTATTATATCCCATTTCAATCATTTTTTCCACTTTTTGGTTATCTATTTTTAAGTTCAGCTCTTTTTCCCATTGTTTTATGTATTCTGGTCTTTCTTGTGCTTCCAAGTCTGTCAGTATATTGTAAATTTTTGATGTTCCGTTTTTTAATGGTATTTCCTTACTACATAGCTTTTCCAGTGCGGTTAGTTTCGTTACATCTCTCAGTGGGTGTGGAATTGTGCTTACTAAGTGCCTTAATTGATTGTAGTTCCATTCATTCATCTTCCATCCGTTCATTTCCTCTAAGTCTGCTCGTGTTCTTATTTTGCCATTTCTGGTGATATCTTTTAATTGTGGATTACCTATACCTTGAGTTCCAAATATTTCCTTCCCGGGGGTGAAAAAGTTCGATCCTGTGAGTGCTAACAGTGGTGAATTGTATTTCCATTCATTCTTTAGGTGAGTGGTGTCCCAAATTTTAAAAACATTTTTTGTTATTTCATGTGTATCTGTGTCCAGTGTTCTGTATTTCGGTGGTATCCAAATAATGTTATGCAGTGTGACTCCGCTTATTATGTTTTCCATTTCAACCCATTTTTTTTCACTTTTCTCGTTTGTCCACTCTAACATTCGTGTTAATACTATGGCTTTATAGTACCTGCTTATATCTGGAGCGGCCAGGCCTCCATGCTCCCTTTTCCTTGTAATCAGCGTGTATTTAATTCTTGGTTTTTTGTTAAACCATATGTATTTTATCAACATTGTTTTAATTATTTTAAAAAAGCTCTGGGGGAATTTAACTGGTAGCATCTGTAATCTGTAATTTATTTTAGGTAATATCATCATCTTAAACATATTTATTCTTCCTATCCATGAAAGTGGCTGTATTCTTAACTTTTTCATTTCTTCTTTGACCTCATTGATCAGTGGAATAAAGTTTGCCTGGTAGATCTTTTCAACTCTGGAAGTTATTTTTATTCCAAGGTAGTTCAGTTCTTTTACCCAGGTAAATGGGAATTCCTTTTGTAAAAACTGGGCTTCCTTTTTCTCTAATCCTATATTTAATATTTCTGTTTTCATTGGGTTAATTTTAAAGTTTGACAATTCTCCATATTTTTTTATTTCTTTCAGTATATTTGGGAGTGACACTCTTGGGTTGGAGACGTACATCAAGATGTCGTCCGCATAGGCTGCGATCTTATGCTCTTTTCCTCCTACTCTCGCTCCTTCCACCTCTTTGTTATTTCGGAGTGTTGCTAATAGTGGTTCTAAGGCCAGTATGTATAGTAGTGGAGACAATGGGCAGCCTTGCCGTGTTCCGTTCTGCATCTCAATTCTTGGAGAAAGTCTACCATTTACTTTTACGACTGCTGTCGGGCCGTTATACAAGTTTGTTATCCATTTCATCATTTTTGTCCTAATACCCAAGTGCCGTAATGTATCCATCATGAAACCCCAGTCTACCCTGTCAAATGCTTTTTCAGCATCCAATGACAGGAATAGAACTGGGGTCTCCTTCTGCACCTTCTTATGCAACATCAGTATTGATTTTAGGCTGTTGTCCCTCCCTTCTCTCCCCGCAACAAAACCTGTCTGGTCCGGGTTGATCCACTGTGGGATTAATTTTTTCATCCTGGTGGCAAGGATCTTGGAGTACAACTTCGTATCGGCGTTCAGTAGGGCTATTGGCCTGTAGCTTGAGCAGTTTACTTTGTCTTTTCCATCTTTTGGTATTATTGTGATATGTGCTAGTAATGATTCACTTCTTATTTCTTCTTCTTCACCTATGGAATTCAGGTATTCTGCTAATTTTGGTATCAAGTATTCTTCAAATCTTTTATAATATTTGACCGTAAACCCGTCTGGTCCTGGACTTTTTCCTACGGGGGTTTCCTTTAATGCCAGTTTTATCTCTTCTTGCGTGATATTTTTTTCCAGTTCTTCCAATTGGTCTATTTTTATTTTTGGTAGGTTTGCTTTTATTAGATATTCTTGTATCTTCTTTGTTCTTGTATTCGCTTCTTTCCAACTTTCCTGTCCTTTTATTGCATATAGAGAACTGAAGTACTTTTGAAATGTTATCGCTATATCCGTAGTTTTATTTACCACTTCTCCCTTTTCGTTTTTAATCTTCTCAATATAATTCAAAGATTTCTTTTTTTTTACCAAATTTGCTAGATATTTTCCTGATTTGTTACCCCATTTGAATTTTTCTTGTACTACTCTGTTATACTCCTTCCTTTCTTCTTGTTCCATCCAGTCTTTTAATTGCTCTCGCTTTTGTGATAATAGGCCAAAAATTTTATTATTTATTTGGTTTTTGTGTTTTCGTTCCAATTCATAGATTTCCTTAATCAATTGCTGCATATTTTTTTTCCTTTCTTGTTTTTTTTTTTGCCCCTATGGCTATTAATTTGCCCCTAATAACGGATTTGTGCGCCTCCCATATTGTTGCTTTCTGTACCTCTGGTGTGTCGTTTTCCTCGAAGTATCTTTTAATTTCTTCTGTGATACTTTTTTCGGTCTCGGGGTCTTCTAACAGATTTTCATTAATTCTCCATGGCCCCCTTTCGTGTACTTCTCCTTCTATTTTCATTCTCAGCGTTACTGGGCTATGATCTGAAGCAGTAATTATCCCTATTTTTGTTTCTTCTATTTCTTCTAGATTTCTATGTTCGACCATGATATAGTCCAATCTGGAGTAACTTTTGTGTACTGATGAATAGTATGTATAATCCTTTGTACTGGGGTGCTGGATTCTCCACGGGTCTATTAGTTGCTGTTCATATAGTATTCTTCTTAATTTCTTTAGTTGTTTTACTTCTCTGTCCCTTACTATTGAGGTACTGTCCATTTTATTGTCCATGCTAAAGTTGAAGTCTCCAGCTAGTATTAATTTTCCTTGTTTGAAATCCATTAGTATTTTTATTATATCGATCAAGTATTTTTTAGGGTTCTTGTTAGGGCAGTAGACGTTGGCCAATGTATATTTTACTCCCTGTATAGTTCCTGTGATAAAAAGATATCGGCCCTCCGGGTCTGTTTTTCTTTGATCTATTAGAAAACGTACGTTTTTCCCTATACCGATGGCTACTCCTTTAGCCCTTCTTATTGGCGAGTCTCCTTGATACCATGTTGGTATATTTCTTGAATATATTTTGGTATTTGAGTTTTGGGATATGTGTGTCTCCTGTAGGAAAATTATTTCTGCATTACTTTTTTCTAGTTCTCGTAAAATGATGTTTCTCTTCCCCGGGGAATTTAGACCTCGGACATTATAGGAAGATATTTTTATACTGTTTACCCTTTCCATTCTTGTTCCTTTTTTTTCCTTTTCCCTTTTTCCTTCCCTTATCTCAGAATAGGTGCGCCTCTGTAACCACTCATATGGATCAGACCTTCCCACCCTCCCTTCCCCTCCCCTCCCCCCTCCCACCCCCCCCTCCCTTTTTTTTGATATGGGTTTTTTACCCCCATATTCTCTAGAGCTGAGAGCGTTTTACTTTGTTTTGTGGGGCACGCTCTGCCCCCTCTGCTCTATTTATTGTGAGGCGGAGCTCTGTAAGACACCCTATTCCCCCCCTGCCTAAGCACTAATAGGGCGACCCCCTGTCCACTCCGTGCGTCCCTGTCTCCCTCTCCCTGCATTTTTGTTGTGTTTTACCAATCCTTTCACTTTCCTTTTTTCCCATCCCGTCAACCCCAGCCCCCCCCCCCTTTCCACTCTAAGGCCCCTTGCACCGTTGTGTGGTATTTTCTCAGATATTAATTTCCTCGAGAGTCCACATCTTGATGTCTGATCCTTGAATTTACTTGCCACTGTAGGTCATCTCTTGCCGTTATTCGCTCCTGACTATTTGCGTATTTTTCCAGTTCTGGGGAGGGGATTTCTAGTTTGTTGCAAAAGTCCGGAATCTCCTCCACATGTCTTAGCCTCGCACTTATTCCGTTTTTCCTTGCTATTAGACATGCTGGAAAACCCCAGTTGTATTGAATTTCTTGCTCCCGGAGGATTTCTAATAATGGCTTTAGTATCCGTCGTCTTTTCAACGTTTCTTGAGATAAGTCTTGAAATATTTGTAATTTACCTCCCGCAAACTCTATTTGTGTTTTCCTCTTTAGGTTTATCCAGATCTGTTTTTTTTCTTCCCATTTTTCGAAGCGTACTATTACATCTCTAGGTGTTTCCCTTGCGAACCTTTGAGGTTTTTTTACTCGAGAGACACTTTCTATTCCTATTGTGTTAGTTGTTTCCTTTCCCAAGATTTGGTTGAAGAGATTGTTCATTTTTTCTATTAGATTTTCTGCTTGTTCTGTTTCCGGTAACCCACGTATTCTCAAGTTTTTCTTTTTATCTCTATTTTCTTGCTCTTCTATTTTATATGATTGTTCCTGTTGTTCCCGTTTTAATTTCTTTATTTTGTCTTCTAGTTCCTTTATGTTTTTTTTATGTAGGTCTACTTTGATCTCTACTTCTTCCACTCTGTTTAACATATATCCCATATCTTTATGGAGTGTTGACATCTCTGCTTTTAGGGAATTCTCTAGTGCCGCGAACATTTTTTCCATATCCTGTTTTGTTGGCAACTGTGGCCCTTGTTGTCCTTCCTCCTTTCCTCTGTCTTCCTCTCCCATTTCTGGCTCCATTCTGGGTTCTGAGAGGTGGCTGGTTTCTGTTTGTACTTTATACTGGCCTTTTTTATCCTTGTTGTCCTTCTCTTTTGTATCTGTTTGTCTGCCCTTTGAACCCACTTGTTTCTCTCCTTCTCCGATTCCTTGCTGTATATACTTGTTCATAGGGCCTGGACTTGGGCCAAGGCTGGTCCTACGTGATTTCGGTATTGCTCCCGCACTTCTTGTTGTTTTCCCCTTCATGTTTGTTTCTATGGCTGGATTTATAAGATCTTCAAAGCTGCCTTCCAGAATACCCCTTGATTGGGGTCTCTTAATGATGAAAAAATCTCCCAGCCTTTTTAAATTGACTTATTTTTACTAATGTTTCTATTATTTCGTTCTCATACCCGGCATCCTCCCCACAATCCAATAATAGAAATAATTAATGAGATATGAGTAGTCCCCGTTTTCCAGAAGTTATGTTACTACCTTAAGTACATTAAGCATTCCTTGTTGCTGTTCAATTGTTTAAGTGTTCTTAAGCTGTAAAAAAAAAAAAAAAAAAAAAAAAAAAAAGCGCTCAAAAACGCTATTGCAAAAATGCTAAAAAAAGCTGGAAAAAGTTAAAAAAAAAAAAAAAAAAAAAGTCACTGCAAAGACACCGGCGTCTTCACAGCGCTTTTCCAGCAGCCCGTGTGCATGGGGGCCCAGATGCTCAGCAAAATAATTCAAATGTTTTAGCGGTATAATGCAATCTAATTCAAGTATTCAGCAAGATGATTTATATATTCAGCAGTATAGTTCCAGTATGAGCTTATATGTTCCACATTTTGTTACTATGAATTTTCTTCTTATTCTATAGTTTATACTATCGAGCCTATAGTTAATATCATTTGCAAAAAACCAAAACAAACAAAGACCAAAAAAAAAAAAATAAAAAATCACAAGAAAGGGAGCTACTGCAGCAGCAGCAGCAGCAGCAGCAGCAGCAGCAAGCAGGTGGGGGCTGGGAGGCAACTCTTCCGTTGGCTTGTCTCTCATTCACCTTCTCCTTCTCCCCTGTTTTTATTGTTTTTCTTAGCTCACTTGATTCTACTTTTTCAGCTCTTTCGCCTTCATTTACTTTCATTTACTTTCGCTTTTTATTCCATTTTATTTCGTTTTATTTCAATATGTTCTTTCCCTTTCCCTTTCTTTTGTTCTATTACTTTTCCTTTGCCTTTTCACTTCAGGACAATTGCAATAGAAAGAAAGCCAAAAAAAAAAATAAAAAAAAATACGGTACTTATCTTTTAGTTGTTGTTGAAGTTGGGACAAAAAGAGACACTCACTACAGCTTGTTGCAGTCAGACGCAGGTACAAACTTCCTCTGGCTTACACCACAAGACATCTCAGTGAGTGATGAGCAGGGGGGGCGGGGAGGGAAGCTACCTACACCTTCTCATCAGGCCGATCATTCCTCTCAGCTGCAGGGAGAGGGTTCCCAGGATCCTCACGCCGTGCACAGAGCCATTACCAGGCTCCTCCCTCCATTGGATTTCCCAAAATCCTAGGATTTTTTCCGACGGATGTTGGCTCAAACTTGTCTTGCATCCAGTTTTGACATACTAATGTATGATATTGCCTTCACTTTTTCAAAGTTGAACTTTCTAAGTTCATGAGTTGTGTATGTTATGGTTTGAAACATGCCTGTTTAACCAAAAAATTGATATTTCTAATGTCAAACATAAAAAAACAAAGATTTTGGTTTGTTCAAAAAACCTTTTTTAATGCACATGTGAATGTGCATGGAGTAAAATGTTTTTTTTTTTTTTTTTTTTTTTTAATAATTTTTTATTGAAACACAGGATGTTCACAAAAAAAAAAAGAGTTACATCGAGATATCATATTATATGCAGATACTTTCAATGTCAATATCGCATCATCTCAGAGTAAGGTCATCAGGGTCAATTGAGTACTTTATCTTAAGCACTATATTATCTGAGAAAACCGCGACCTTAGTCAGAGATATTAGATCCTGTCAAATTTTTAATATATAAAAAAAAAAAAAATGAAAGATAATAGAGGAAAAGGAAAGAAAGAGAAAGAGGGAAGAAAAAGAAAAAAAAAAGAGAGAATAAACAAAAATGAAGACTGAGAGGTCGAGGTGGGGTATGGGGATAGGGGAGGATGGGGGGGGAATTTGCCGTCCGTTCCGTCTCAGGAGGGTTCACCCTACATTAGATCTCAATACATAATGTACATCATTTAGGTTCCATAATTTCCGCATATGCGGTTGTGTATTTAAAGGCGAACCAGCAGGACCACATTTTTCTCTTCGTTTCTGAATTCCTTTTATTGGAGTATGTTAGATCCTCCATATAGTATATATGATCTACCTCCCTCAGCCATTGGCGTAGGGAGGGTATTTTAGTAGTTTTCCAGAACTTAGGGATAAGGGCTTTAGCGGCATTTAGTAAATGTGGAGTGATAGACTTTTTATATGATCCTACTGGCTCGCCTGTACAGTGTAAAAGGACATACAGGAGTAAAATGTTTTATACTCAACAACGCGTGGCTTCTTCTTTCAAAGCTCAATACCAGTTTTTGGAGTAAGTTGGTGTTTACAGTGATAATGGGGGTTATTTACTAAAGGCAAATCCACTTTTCAGGCCACTTGCAGTGCACTTGTAGTGCAAAGTGTATTTGCTTTTAGTAAATAACCCACACAGTGCTCTAAAATTTGCCCCAATCAGGCCATTTTAGGCACTCAAAACAATTAATTCATGGTGCTGAAAAGGATGATTATTTTTAACATTAATGCATTACATACATTAACAACAAAAACAATGTGTGTATGTAGCAGACCCACAACAGAATAGTTAGCTGAAGAAGATTGTCACCTCATGTATCAAATAAATTACATTTGCACTATTTAAGAAAATGGCCAAAAAGAAAAGCCCATTGGAGAACCCAGGAGACAGCTAAAAGAAACACAAGCAGTAAATCAAATGATATATTATTTCAGTTTAAAATAAAAATTTATTTTAAAAATGTTTCTCAAACATTTTCTGGCATATCAATGCCCCCCCCTACCCGCAAAGTACTCCAGATATTTTTGTCTGACTTTGTGGGCGCTTTGGGGGGGCAAGCCAGGACGGCCAGCTTCAAGTGCTGTCAGGGTTGGTTGATCTGGAAAGCCGGCCTCAGGCCCAACTGAGGTCACATAGTAGCATTTTTCCTTAGAGAATGCATAATGCAGCAGGCAAGGACTATATGGTTGAGTTTATATTCCGCCATGTGTTTTGGGGTATCATTTTTGCTATATACATGCTATGTGTTAGAAACATCCTATAAATTGACAACTTTGTGTAAAAAAAAAAAAAGATTTTCATTTTCTTTCCACGCTTTCTGAAGACTTGTGTAAAAAAAATTAACCGTTCAAAAGACTCATAATGCCTCATAGAATATACATTGGAGTGTTTCTTTTCCAAAATGGGGTTATTTTGTGGGTAATTCCATTGTCCTGATGCTTCAGGGCCTTCAAAGGTGTAATAGGTCCTTAGGAAATTAGAGGTGTAATTTATACTCCAAAGACGCCTGACGGTGCTCCCTGCATGTTGGGCCTCTGTATGTGGGCAGGCTGTGTAAAAGTCTCACATGTGGTATCGCCATACTCAGGAGCTGCAGCAGAATGTGTTTTGGGGTGTCATTTTTGCTATATACATGCTTTGAGTTAGAAATATCTTATAAACTGACCACTTTGTGTAAAAAAAAATACGTTTTAATTTTCTTTCCATGTTTTCCGAAGACTTGTGGAAAAAAATGAACCGTTCAAAAGACTCATTATGCCTCATAGAATAGACGTTGGGGTGTTTGCTTTCCAAAATGGGGTCATTTGTGGGTAATTCCACTGTCCGGGTGCTCCAGGGCCTTCACAAATAAAATAGGTCATTAGGAAATTAGAGGTGTAATTTATGCTCCTAGAACCCCTGATGGTGCGCCCTGCATGTTGGACCTCTCTGTGTGGCCAGGCTGTATAAAAGTCACACACATGTGGTATCGCCGTACCCGGGAGGAGTAGCAGAATGTATTTTGGGGTGTAATTGGAAGTATGCATATGCTGTGTGTGAGAAATAACTTGTTACTATGACAATTTTGTGAAAAAAAAACAAAATTCTTAATTTTCCCAAGAATTGTGGGAAAAAATTACAACTTCAAAAAACTCACCATGCCTCTTACTAAATACCTTTGACTGTCTACTTTTCAAAAAGGGGTCATTTGGGGGGTATTTGTACTTTCCTGGCATTTTAGGGCCTCAAGAAATGAGATTCCTGATGCCACACCTGATGCCGTCAGTGCATCAGGTGTGATCAGGTATGATCAATTTTCAATGATTTGCACCATAGCTTGTAGACTCTATAACTTTCACAGAGACTAAATAATATTCACAATGTTGGGTTATTTTTACCAAAGAGATGTAGCAGTATAAATTTTAGCCCAAATTTATGAACAAAAATTACTTATTTGCAAAATTTTATCATAGAAACTAAAAAAAAAGTGTTTTTTTTTCAAAATTTTCGCTCTTTTTTCATTAATGTTGCAAAAAATAAAAAACCCAGTGGTGATTAAATACCACCAAAAGAAAGCTCTATTTGTATGAAAAAAATGATAAAAATTTTGTTTGGGTACAGTGTTGCATGACTGAGTAATTGGCATTCAAAGTGTGAGAGTGCTGAAAGTTAAAAATTGGTCTGGGCAGGAAGGGTGTAGAAATGTCCTGTATTGAAGTGGTTAAAGACAAAAGTATAATGTCCACTTATCAGATTCCTCACCCCCTCTGATGGCCCATTGTAAAAATTTTAGGGGGGGGGGGGATGTTTTGGACAGGTAACCCTCTCCACTTCATTGAGCCCGGGTTCACACCTATGCGAATTAGATGTGCGTTTCCGCACATCTAATTCGCATAGCAGGAGAATGTGACTGGCTCCCCATGGAGCCAGTTCACATATCTCCGGGGCGGCTGCGGAGCGCACTGCACAAAGACGCTGTGCGTCTTTGGCTGCGTTTCAGGGCCGAATTCAGGCATAGAATCGGCCCTGATTCGTCCCTGAAACGGGGAACAAGGACGCACAGCGCTCCTGTGCGATCCGCAGCCTGTTATGGTGTGAACCCGGGCTCAGAACTGAATGCATACATAATAATGTGTGTTACTTTGGCCAGCCCCTCTTTACTTACACTATTGGCAGCCCTCTGGACAAGAGGTGTCATAATAAAAAAATATATAAATCCACACTGTACAAATTGAGCACATTTTTACATTCTGCAATTACCTATTAAGATAATAAGAGAACAAAACTTTAAACAGTACCATTTCTTCTGTTCTTGGACCTCTCCTATTTTCAATCTACACCTCCTCCCTGGGTCAACTGGACTCCCACGGCTTCCAATACCATCTCTACGCTGACGACACCCAAATCTATTTCTCTACCCCTCAGCTCACTTCCTCTGTCTCCTCACGTATCACTAATTTACTCTCAGATATATCAGTCTGGATGTCACACCACTTCCTCAAACTCAATCTATCCAAAACCAAACTTATAATTTTTCCTCCCCCATATGCCCCTTCCCCTGATCTCTCTGTCAAAATCGATGGCACAACTATAAGCCCATCCCCACATGCCAAGGTTCTAGGTGTAGTCCTGGACTCTGAACACTCCTTCAAGCAACACATCCAATCACTGTCCAAATCCTGCCGCCTCAACCTTCGCAACAACTCCAAAATACGCCCTTTCCAACCAATGACAGAACAAAGCTCTTAATTCACTTGCTGGTCATCTCTTGCCTCGACTACTGCAACTCCCTTCTCATTGGCTTACCTCTACATATTCTATCACCTCTTCAATCCATCATGAATGCTGCTGCCAGTCTCATCCACCTTACCAATCGCTCTGTGTCTGCCACTTCTCTCTGTCAAATCCTCCACTGGCTTCCGCTCGGCCAAAGAATTAAATTCAAAATACTAACAACTACGTACAAAGCCATCCACAATTTCGCCCCCAGCTACATCACTAGCTTAATCTCTAAATACCAACCTACTCGTTCTCTTCGTTCCTCTCAAGACCTCCTGCTCTCTAGCTCCCTCGTCACCTCCTCCCTTGCTCGCCTCCAGGACTTTTCCAAAGCCTCTCCAATCCTATGGAATGCCCTACCCCAATCTGTCCGCTTATCTCCTACTTTATTAGCTTTTAGACGATCCCTGAAAGCCCTTCTCTTCAGAGAAGCCTACCCTACCCACACCTAACAACTGTATTTTCATTTTCTCCATCATCTCATCCCCCACAGTTATTACCTTTTGTTTCCACTTGACCCTCCCTTCTATATTGTAAGCTCTAACGAGCAGGGCCCTCTGATCTCTCCTGTATTGATTTGTATTGTAAGTGTACTGTCTGCCCTCATGTTGTAAAGCGCTGCGCAAAGTGTTGGCGCTATATAAAACCTGTATAATAATAATAATTTGAAAGTATTCAGGCAGGCCCTTGCACTACATGCTTTGGTAAATTCATCCATAAATCTGACCACAAAAGAGGTAAGTATAGTGTGTATGGGTTTGGCAAAGTCAGAGGATTGGTATCGGTTGACTTAGTGGTTGGGGGCAGGGAGGGTTCCAAATGAGTTTGTGCCCCCCCCCAAAAAAAAGCCTCTTGCACTATGCATGAATTCAAGGACAAAAATAACAATTGTACACATTTTAGGGGTTTTTTAGGATAAAGCACTACAATGGAGCTGACAAAATACATTGTTAAGGGACTAGGCTAGGTGTGTATAGGCCCAGGATAGCATGTTGGGGAGGTTAGTGAAGGCAAATATGCATGAAGGACAAAAAAGGAGCATTAAAACTTCCAGCATGCATAAGGACAAAGAGGGCATTCACAGCATATTACAATCATGGTATTTAGGGAATAATGAAATAAATCCAATATATTAGCAAACATTAAATACATAGAATGTGATGTTAAAGGATAAAACTTACCTAAGGCCCCTTTCACACTGGGGCGGTTTGCAGGCGCTATTGCGCTAAAAATAGCACCTGCAAACCGACCCGAAACAGCCGCTGCTGTGTCTCCAGTGTGAAAGCCCGATGGCTTTTACACTGGAGCGGTGCGTTGGCAGGACTGGAAAAAAAAGTCCTGCTAGCAGCATCTTCGGAGCGGTGAAGGAGCGGTGTGTATACCGCTCCTTCACCGCTCCTGCCCATTGAAATCAATGGGGCAGCGCAGCTATACCGCCGGCAAAGCGCCTCTGCAGAGGCGCTTTGCGGTGGTTTTTAACCCTCTCTCGGCCGCTAGCGGGGGTAAAACCGCCCCACTAGCGGCCGAATACCGCCGGTAAAGTGACGGTAAAGCACCGCTAATAATAGCAGTGCTTTACCGCCGACGCCCCCACCTCCCCAGTGTGAAAGGAGCCTTAATATAGTCCTTCTGCAGGACCTGTATGATGGCAGAATAGGTCTCTGGAATTATGATTCGCAGAGCCTGGGGGGAGATGCCTGTCGAGAACTTGATGTCCTGCAGACTTCTCCCCGTCGCCAAGTACCGCAAGGTGGCGACTAGCCTTTGTTCAGGAGTGATGGCTTGCTGCATGCAGGTGTCCTGCTTGGTAATATAGGGGGACAGCAAAGCCAACAGACGGTGAAAAACGGGGTCCGTTACCCGGAGATAATTCCTGAAATCATCAGGATTATTCTCCTTGATCTCCCGCAACAAAAGCATGTGCGAGAATTGGTCACGCTGGAGCAATCAATTCTTGGTCTATGAACTCCTCCTCCCCCTGTTCATGGACTGGGCTTGGGTCAAAGTAAGAACCCCAACACCAAGCCCCTGCATAGCACCAACTCTATGATGAGTACGTAACTGCAACATGGCTTCAAAACGGTCAGCTGGTCAGAATGAACTAACAGAACGCACTGAAAATCAGAAAGGCCTGAGAAGAGCGAGCTGAAAATCAGAAACGAGTGGACAAGAATGCACTGAAAAAACATGTACGAACTGACTACACGGACTGAAAAACAGAACCCACAAGCACAAACTGAAGAGCAGTAACGAACTGAAAAGCACGAGGCTGAAAAGCGCAAATCGTCTCTCACCAAACTTCTACTAACACAAGATTAACAGAAGGAGCCCAAAGGGTGGCGCACTGGTTATTGAACTTCCTTTTTTCTAGGGCCGTCGTACGTGTTGTACGTCAGCGCGTTCTTGCTGTTCAGAATTTCCAACAACATTTGTGCAACTGTGTGTATGCAAGACAAGTTTCAGCCAACATCCGTCAGGAATAAATCTACAGTTTGGTTGTTGGAAATTCCGATTGTCTGTACGCAGCATAAGTCTTGAATATGTATAGAACAAATGTTAGAAACAGTGACAGTTCAGTAGAACCGCAGTATATAGTTATAGGTGCAGTAACGGTCCGGTAGAGGTGGTATGGAAGACTAGTGTGGATGCAACACGTGGGAGGATGTAGTTGTCGTCCTGCTCTCAGTAATTCAGTCTCATCTAACAGTATAAGTATAAGCCAATAACCCTCTCACCAATCTTAGGATACGGCTGTAAGCATCCTTGGCAAAGGGGAGCCCTCAATCTTTTCCCAAAGCCTCCAGCAAACAGTGATGCGAGCAGGAGGAGGATGCATTCTCCAATGTTATGTTGCAACTGATGTTCACAACTCCCTTCAGCAGGATCAGGCCCTCTGCAGCCAGAACCAGCCCTAAACCTTTCTGGGCAGAACAGTAAAAATCCTTCCCCACTCCTCAGTCCCTTCATTCATTTGGATCTGTAGTTTTTTAGTGTCTTTTACGAAGCAGCATTCCGTTGCTAAAACTACATGTCTCATTGTGTATTTTGGTGGCTCTGGTATCCTTTCCTGCTGCTGGTTGGTCTCAGCAGCAGCTGCAAAAGGAAGAAGCAGGAGCAAGAAAAAGAGGGGCGGGAAGGCACATACAAGCCCACCGCTATCAAATGCAGTGTAGAGTGTAGACGGCAGAGGCGGCTCTCTAATTAGGCAAATTAGGCGGTCGCCTAAGGCCTCGCACTCACAGGGGCCTCGCGGCCGCCTAATTTGCCTGTTTTCAATCACTGAAGTTGACGCCAGCGGCTCCGCCTACCCCCACTGGGACTCTGTGGCTTAGGAGCTGACGTAAAATTCAGATACTGCCCGCAGCCTGAGGAATAGCAGCCTCATCACGGAGCATCCCAGTCCGTGGGGCATCATGTTTAAGTTTTGCCTAAGGCCTCACAAAGCCTAGAGCCGCCTCTGGTAGACGGGGTTGGCTTGTGGGGGGGGGGTTGGTGGGGTCTGACAGCCTACAGCACCTCCACTTTCCTGAACAGCAAGCTTTTACAAAGCATTTGCAGAGTTTTTAGCTCCAGTTTGTAAATGTTTACCATAGATCCTAATATGAGTGCTGATTGTCACTTTAAACAAGCTGCTAGCAGGCTTCAGCAGTACTTGAAACTTGTCGATAGCCTGTTGAAACCGGCTAGCAGCTTGTTCAAAGTGACAATCAGCACTCCTATTAGGATTTGTGTATAATATTACCAAACAGGAGCTGAAGGCCGCTTTAAAGGCTTAGCGAAAGCTGCTTGAAGCTTTCTAAAAGCTTTGCAAAAGCTTGTTGAATGTTTCATTAAAAATCTTGCTGTTCATACTGCCAGTGGCGTACCAACGGGAGGGGGGGGGCGGAGGGGCGGCCCGCCCCAGGTGACACACATTCGGGGGCTGTCAGGCACCTGGCAGTAGCACACAGTAATGCCCCGTACACACGGTCGGACATTGATCGGACATTCCGACAACAAAATCCTAGGATTTTTTCAGACGGATGTTGGCTCAAACTTGTCTTGCATACACAAAGTTGTCAGAAAATCCGATCATTCTGAACGCGGTGACGTAAAACAAGTACGTCGGGACTATAAACGGGGCAGTAGCCAATAGCTTTCATCTCTTTATTTATTCTGAGCATGCGTGGCACTTTGTGCGTCGGATTTGTGTACACACCATCGGAAATTCCGACAACGGATTTTGTTGTCGGAAAATTTTATAGCCTGCTCTCAAACTTTGTGTGTCGGAAAATCCGATGGAAAATGTGTGATGGAGCCTACACACGGTCGGAATTTCGGACAACAAGGTCCTATCACACATTTTCCATCGGAAAATCCGACCGTGTGTACGGGGCATTAGTGTGCCACTGCCAGTTACATGTATTTCCTTTCTGTCTGGAGCCCATTCGCCCGATGAAAATCCTTGGGTCGGTCAGCACCATTTTTGCAGAGGAGAAGGGGAGCAGAGGGAGGAGGATTCTTTCGGGTTCCGGGTCGCAGTGCACGGAGGTGCTACACCTGACTTGCATGGGCCCAGATGTTCTTTAAGGCAAACAGAAGCCACATCCTGCCAGCCAGCTGAGCCACCACTGCAGTCTGCCAACACAGCCGCTTCCGCAGTTCTGCCAGCCCAGTAGCCGCAGCAGTCTGCTAGCCAGCCCAGCTGCAGCCTGCCAGCCAGCCCAGCCGCCACTGTTGCCACAGCCTGCCAGCCAGCCAGGCCAGCCTAGCCACCACAGCGTGCCAGCCCATCCAGGACTTGGCCAGATTTGGCTGCTCAATGACCAGGCCATTTTTTGTGATTTGGCACTGCATCACCTTTTTTTCCCACAAATAGAGCTTTCTTCTTTGATCGCCTCTTCGGTTTTTATTTTTTGCGCTATAAACAAAAGAAGAGCGTCAATTTTGAAAAAAACACATCTTTTACTTTTTGCTATATTAAATATTCCACATTTTTTATCAAAAGAACAAATTTTTTCCTCAGTTTAGGCCGATATGTATTCGTCTACATATTTTTGGTAAAAAAAAATCGCAATACGCGTAAATTGATTGGTTTGTGCAAAAGTTATAGCGTCTACAAAATAGGGGATAGATTTATGGCATTTTTATTATTTTATTTTTTTTACTAATAATGGCGGTGATCTGCGATTTTTATTGGGACTGCGACATTATGGCAGACACATCGGACACTTTTGACACATATTTGAAACCATTGACAATTATACAGCGATCAGTGCTATAAAAATGCACTGATTACTGTGTAAATGTCACTGGCAGGGAAGGGGTTAAAACTAGGGGGCGATCAAGAGGTTAATTGTGTTCCTTATGTGTGTTTCTAACTGTGGGGGGACTGTCTAGGAGGAGAGACAGATCGGTGTTCATACATAGTATGAACACACAATCTGTCTCCCCTCCCCTGAAAGAACCGGGATCTGTGTGTTTACACACACAGATCCCGGTTCTCGCTCTGTCACGAGCTATCGCGGGAGCCCTGTGGTCACCGTGCACGCTGGGGTCGGGCACACGCTGCGGGCGGAAAGATGATTTTTATTAAACCGCCCAGGAAAGTTCTTCCTCTTGGCACTGAGGGAGTTAGTTAGAGAGCACCTCTGTCTGGATATTTAACTGCCAGTGGGAGACCATGCCAGCGGAGAGTCCAAGGGGCCCCCCTTCTATAGCGAGAGGTCACCTCAGCACCCTGTGGCCTGCTGACACTGCTAGCAGGGATTGAGTCATTCAGAGCAGGACACCAAATGTACCCATTCCAAACTGCACTGTATACTGTAACCCAGACTGCACCTATACCAACCCTATACCGCTTTATACTGAACTTTTGCCATACCTATACTGTACCTGTACTACATGCAGGTTAACTGGGACTGTTGTTTAGTGCTCCAACACTCTTAATGGGACTCAACATTAGCCAGCAGAAGAACATATCAAAGGACTGCCCATCCCTCCCTGTAAACTTCCTTTGTTCTTCTGCCCCCTCCGCTATCATCCTCCTTTTCTTTTGGACAGTGCATACCCAGTTGGTCTAGGACTAGCAACGCTGCCATAAATGCGCTCTGGCAGCTCTGAAATCCTGGCTAAAGAGTCTTCAATGTGGCAGAGTAACAGTGTGCTTTGCCCATCTCCGCCCACAGCTATGGAAGCGGAGGTCTTATGGCGGATGCAGCACAGGATGATCTTGGATGGAAAAATGCATCTGTCCAGCAGTCAGATGGGGGTATGGGAGATGGAGCAGTCAGGTCATCTCTCCAGCCACAGATCACAGAAAGTATTGAGTTAAATGATTTTTTATCGGAGGATGTAACATTAAAGCTGCATTCACACACCCAGTGGGTTTTCAGCTCATAAAACGCTCGTAAACCGCCCGAAAAAATGCATGAAAAATGCCCAACAAGCAAAATCCAATTCATTTCAATGATACTTGTTCACATCTGAGCGTTTTGAACGCCTGAAAACCGCCTTAAGCTCAAAAAATAACATGAGCTTCTTTGGGGCAGATTACAGGTGTTTTTCTGCTTTTTACATTGGTGACCAGTACAAAATCGCTGCAAAAACACAGTAAAAATTGCGGCAAAAACATAGTAAAAACGTGCGACTTTGAAATGCTCAGGTGTAAATGCAGGCTCAGGTGTGAATGCAGCCTTATTGAACTTTCAACTGAAGTGCTAACAACAGGGCAGAGCTCTCCTAGCCTCTGCCCATCACCAGTAACATCTTCTGGGTTTGAGGGATGGGGGATGGTGAACTTCTATCCCCAGACACCAGTTTCAGAGACTGGGGCTTTAATAGACTTTTCTGCTGAGGAGGAACAAGCCAGTGAGCCAGTGGTGTCACTAGGGTTGGTGTCACCCGGTGCCAAAAAAATTGGTGTCACCCCCTCCTCCACCAACTACCTCAGTACAGACCCCCCCTCCACTAATTACAGACCCTACTCCATCAATATAGCCCCCCTCCCTCAGTACAGACCCCCCTCCATCAGTGCAGACCCCCTTTCCTCAGTATATTCCCCCCACTAAGTACTGACCCCCTCTCTCAGTACAGACTCCCATCCCTTATTGCAGACCCCCCCGTCAGTACAGACACCCTCCCTCAGTGCAGAGTCTGCAGACCCCCCTCCATCAGTATCAACCTCCCACCTCAGTGCAGACCCCCAATCAGTACATACACCCCCCCTCAGTGCTGACCCCAATCAGTATGGAATCCCCCTCTCAGTGTAGACCCCCCCATCAGTATAGAACCCCCCCTCAGTGCAGACTCCCCCATCAGTATAGATTCCCCCCTCAGTGCAGACCCCCATCAGTATAAAATCGCCCCTCAGTGCCAACCCCCATTAGTATAGAACCACCCTCAGTGCAGACCTCACATTAGTATAGAATCCCCCCTCAGTGCAGAGCCCCCATTAGTATAGAATCCCCCCTCAGTGCAGACCCCCCATTAGTATAGAATCCCCCCTCAGTACAGACTCCCCCATCAGTATAGAATCCCCCCTCAGTGCAGACCCCCATCAGTATAAAATCCCTCCCTCAGTGCCAACCCCCATCAGTATAGAATCCCCCCTCAGTGCAGACCCCCCACTAGTATAGAATCCCCCCTCAGTGCAGACCCCCATCAGTATAAAATCCCCCTCAGTGCCAAACCCCCATTAGTATAGAATCCCCCCTCAGTGCAGACCCCCATCAGTATAAAATCCCCCCTCAGTGCCAACCCCCATTAGTATAGAATCCCCCCTCAGTGCACAGCCCCCATTAGTATAGAATCCCCCCTCAGTGCAGACCCCCCATTAGTATAGAATCCCCCACTCAGTGCAGGCTCCCCATTAGTATAGAATCCCCCCTCAGTGCAGACCCCCCATTAGTAGAGAATCCCCCCTCAGTGCAGACCCCCCATTAATATAGAATCCCCCCTCAGTGCAGACCCCCCCAAAAATTGGTGTCACCCCTTCCTCCACCAACTACCTCAGTACAGACCCCCCCTCCACTAACTACAGACCCTACTCCATCAGTATAGCCCCCCTCCCTCAGTACAGACCCCCCTCCATCAGTACAGACCCCCTGCACTGAGGGGGGAATTAACATCACTGAGCTCTGCCCATCACCAACAGCAGCTTCAGGCTGCCCGAAAAAAGAGGCAGCCGGCCTTTCCCCCACACCACTGACAGGGAAATCGGATTTCATGCCAGCAGCATCTGTGGAGTTGCAACAAACTTCTCTAGCTGAAGCACTGGCAAAACCAAGACCTCTGCCCCACACCTGTGGAAGTTCCAGAGGCCCAGGGTGAGAAAGAGATGGTCACTTCCCAGCAGCAGATCAGGAAGGAACTGTATAAAACAGGAAAGGGATATAAAAAGATATCCAATGAATTGAGAATGCCAATCAGCAGTGTTCAAACTCTAATCAAGAAGTGGAAAATTAGGGGTTCTGTTGAAACCAAACCACGGTCAGGTGGACCAACTAAAATTTCAGCCACAACTGCCAGGAAAATTGTTTGGGATGCAATCAAAAACCCATAAATAACTTCAGGTGAAATACAGGACTCTCTGAAAACATGTGGTGTGGCAGTTTCAAGATGCACCATAAGGAGGCACTTGAAGAAAGGCTGCATGGTCGAGTCGCCAGAAGAAAGCCATTACTACGCAAATGGCGCAAAGTATCCCGCTTACAATATGCCAAATGGCACAGAGACAAGCCTCAAACCCTGGCACAAAGTCATTTGGAGTGATGATACCAAAATTGAGCTTTTTGGCCACAACCATAAACGCTACATTTGGAATGGAGTCAACAAGGCCTGTGATGAAAGGTACACCATTCCTACTGTGAAACACAGAGGTGGATCGCTGATGTTTTGGGGTCATGTGAGCTACAAAGGCACAGGAAATTTGGTCAAAATTGATGGCAAGATGAATGCAGTATGTTATCAAAAAATACTGAAGAAACATTTGCATTCATCAGCCAGGAAGTACTTGGACATTCCAATATAACAATGATCCAAAACACAAGGCCAAGTCGACCTATCATTGGCTACAGCAGAATAAAGTGAGGGTTCTGGAGTGGCCATCTCAGTCTCCTGACCTCAATATCATTGAGCCACTCTGGAGAGATCTCAAACGTGCAGTTCATGCAAGACAGCCCACAAATTTACAGGATCTGGAGGCTTTTTGCCAAGAGGAATGGACAGCTTTACCATCTGAGAAGATAACAAGCCTCATCCACAAATACCACAAAAGACTTCAAGCTGTCATTGATGTTAAAGGGGGCAATACACGATATTAAGAACTGGGGTATGTAAACATTTGATCAGGGTCATTTGGGTAGTTTCTGTTGTCATTATGAGTTAAAAAGAGTAAACACGGTTGGTTGATAATAAATGGCTTCAGCCAAACACTAACCATGAGTAAAAGAAAAGTTTTTGTGTTATCATTCATATTCTCTGAAAAATGGCCAAGAAATCATAAATTCTGCCAGGGTATGTAAACTTATGAGCACAACTGTATGTCAGCTTTGCTGCAGCAAGTTCTATACAGGATACAGGCAGACTAAGGGGACCCCCACCAGGCACTATATTTAAAGGAATTTTTCATTTTTATTGTTTCACTTTAAGCATTATCAAAATCACTGCTCCTTTAAAATGATATTTTAAAAAAAAATGTTTGCATTGATACATGTTCCCCAGAGTAGTACCCAGGCTCCCATACCCTTTTTATGGCAAATATCTTGCATATAAGCCTTCAAAATGGGGACTTTAGATTTTTCAAGTTCAGGTCCCATAGACTTTAATAGGGCTTGTGGTTCAGGTCCGAACTTTTTCCATGTTCTGGAGTTTTGGTGTGAACCAAACCGAGGGGGTGTTCAGCCCATCACTATTTACTACCTGGTTTTCGTGGTTTCTTTGATATAGCACTACTATTGGGTTCAGCCCATCACTATTTACTACCTGGTTTTGGTGGTTTCTTTGATATAGCACTACTATTGGGTACTAAATATTACTTTCAGTGAATTCCCGTGATATTGTGTTTGCCCACTCAACCTGGTGTTTCATAGGGGCTGAGGTTCTTGAGAAGGTTGAGGCTAAGAACTTAGGAGCCATCCTATCCAGCGGCTCCTAGTTTAAAATGTATTACTGCTCACTGCTGTACTTGAGGTGGCCTTACTACTGTTTATGTTGAGTTGGATGCCAAATGTCATTTTATGCCTAGTCTCTACCGTTAATCACTTTCAATGCTAAATTGTGTTAATCAGTTTTATGCTTACCTAGTTACCAACCATTTTGGGTGACAATATATTAAGTTTGCCTTTACTACCTGGTTTTGGTGGTTTCTTTGACTATTATTGGGTACTAAGTATTACTTTTTGTTTCAATAGTTTTTATTCAGTTTTAACAAGTGGTTAAAATGCAAAAGTTCTGCTCACGCAGGGGCTAGCATTGAAGTTGGAACAGGTAATTGCAAGAATAAAGCGACACAAATAGAAAAAATGCAACAGTAGTAAATTTGTGTGAATGTTACCGTCAGTATCCAGGGGTCCCAAAGAGGCTCCCCATAACTACGGGGCACTGGAAACCCAAAAGGTGGTGCAATGTACAGCCCAAACTGAACTAACAAGGATAGAGGAGCAGAAAACAGAAGCAGGTTTGGAAGAAAGGTGAAGCTAAAGAGAGGGAGGTCACTCACCTACCGAGTAGGAAGCTAGAGAAGGGATAGGGGAGTCTAGGAAAGAAGGGAAGGTCAGAAGGATGGGGACCAGGAGATGGGGAAAAGGGAAGGGCTCTGGATCATCCGGACCATCCCTCACAGGCGGCCCAAGCTAGCTGAGGGGAGGGTAGGATAGGCATATGATAGCCACAGTTCCCAAATTTTGAGGAACTTGGCATGAGTGTCCCTGCGGATGCTCAACATCTGTTCATTAAGCATCAACATGGTCATGCGATCTTTCACCCCCTGAAAGGGGACAGATGGCTTTTTCCAGGCTTGGGCAATAGTTCTTTTGGCTGACAAATAGGTAGCAGGCAAGTTTCCGCTGATAAGAAAACAGGCCTAAGTATTACTTTCAATTAATTCCCATGATATTGTATATTTGTACACTCAAGTGTTTCATAGGGGCTGAGGTTCTTGAGAAGTCGAGGCAATAAACCGAGGAGCCATCCTATCCAGCGGCTCCTATAGGGGTAGCATTGCACAAGATAGGACTGTTTTTATATAGCATTGCTAGGCATATACAGTTCAGTTCTGTTAATAACTGATAGAATACTACAGGTGTTTACCCTGGGGGTGATTTACTAAAACTGGAGCACTCAGAATCTGGTGCAGCTGTACATGGTATCCAATCAGCTTCTAACTTCAGCTTGATCAATTAGGCTTTAACAATAAAACCTGGAGGCTGATTGGTTTCTATGTAGAGCTGCACTAGATTTTGCATACTCATTTTAGTAACCCCCCATATCCCTCGGAGTAATGTTGTTGTCTTATTCAGGGGCCTCCAAACTTTTTAGGCAAAGGACCAGTTTACTGTCCTTCATGCTTTAGGGGTGACGGGCAGTGGCCAGTGGGTATACCAAATGCCCCGGCATCAGTACCCCATCATTGGTTTTGATGGGAGTTATAATGATGTTTCATTGTTGATATCATTGAGAAGAATAGTGCCCCATTTTGGTGTCAGTAGGGGGGATGATGCTCCTTCATTGGTGTCAGTGGGTGGAATAGTGCTCCGAGGGCAAGATCTGGCCCCCGGACCACAGTTTGGAGACTACTGGTCTTTTGTTTGTAAAAGTACACTTGCTCATTCTTTCTACTTTTAGGCTATACTTGGCCTAATAAATTCTTTGAAATACCTCAAGGTGTGTCATCTTTAGGTGGGTAGAAAACTCACAAGACAATTCAGCGGCTCCTCTGGGGGTAGAATAGCTCAGGTGGGACAGACTAGGATCTGAACATAACTGAGCTCCCCTAGTGCTGAGAGTTCAACAAAAAACATATTTGTATTTTGCATTATAGAGCAGCTGGGATGGAAGATAGTGTGCAGGCACCAGTAGTGGTACTTCCCTTTCCTGGTGCCTCCCATGCCAGCATACCCATGGTTGGTTGCTCCGCCCTCTACCAACCCACAGGACCATTTTAACTCTATAAAAAAAGAGTTCCTCCCCTTAGTCAGTATTCTTTACTTTGTCCTCATGCCTGCAGGATCATTATCAGCCTAACCTCACCGCTTTATGGTGTAACCGTTGCAGGTTCACGCTCCCCTGCAGTATGGAGTCCCATCGCTTGGGCAGCTAAAGGCGCCAGATAAGTATGGGAGGCCGTTTTTTTCTGTGGATCTTTTTTTGGGCCATATTGGAAGATTAACAGGAGCTTAGCCTCTCCTCTATGCTCTTCCCTGATGGTATGTCTCCTATTCGTATGTGAGCAGGCTGTTACTTGCACATGTGACAGTACGGTGCATGCCCAGTAGCAAACTGAAGCTGTCGGCGGCCATCTTGGTACTCCCAAAGTGCTCTCAGCATAAATGGAGAGCCTGGGATTCATTACAGGGCCAGATATCAAGG
Organism: Lithobates septentrionalis; assembly: GCA_037952835.1. Taxonomy (NCBI): domain Eukaryota; kingdom Metazoa; phylum Chordata; class Amphibia; order Anura; family Ranidae; genus Lithobates; species Lithobates septentrionalis. The sequence continues at coordinate 170,732 of JBBDGP010001506.1, read as the reverse complement.
TGAAGACATCTCCCTTAAGTGTCTTCCCTATTTTTTGCAATGGAGCCTGGCCAAGGTATTTAGGGGCTTGCAAATGGGTACTTTTGTTTAATGTTATGTATATATATTGTGTAGATATGTGTATCTATGTGTGTATATATATATATATATATATATATATATATATATATATATATATATATATATATATATATATATAATGTGTGTATGTGTATATATATATATATATATATATATATATATATATGTATGTATATGGTTAAAAAGGAAAGCAGAAAGAAATCTATCCTTTTTTTGTTTTTCTCTTGCCCAGCTGCCCCTAGTAATGTGATACCGCAACAAAAAGATCCTCATCATACCGCTAGGTAAGGGCTGCAACAATCAGGTAAGTTTTAAAGGAAAATAAAAAAGAGCACTACAGGCAAATTAGAACATATTTTTTGTTTCTACAGCCCGCACCGGGGATCATCCCGCAGATCATCTCACTGTAGCTCCTCAGATAGGAGATCCAAAGGTCATAGGAGCTCAGGACACTCTCACTCATCCTCTGCTCATGCTTCCCGCAGTGGCCAGAGGTCACCCCGACATACCCCTAGCAGACACGAATCCCACAGATCGGTGTATCCAAAAGAGAAGACCTGTTGGGTATGTGGAAGACAAGCGCTGCCGGAAAAATTGGTATGCGAGAAGTGTCTACTAGAGGCTACAGGGGATAAAGAGAAAGATAAGCAGCAGTCTCTGGAATCAATTAAGAGCTTGATCAAGGATTTAATCAGGGAGTTGGCCCTCTCCCAAGACCAAATTAACCCACCCTCGCCTGAAGCAGCAGTAAGCGCGTCCACTCCTCATTCGGACGCAGAGGTGGATTCTGAAGATGAGGCGGAAGGGGTGGATAGCAATATTTCAGCTTTTGACTTCGCTCTAGTTGAGCCTTTCATAACCGCAGTCAAGGATGCAATCCAGTGGGAGGAAAATCCGGAGCCACCTTCTAAAACAAAGAAATATTTCCCACATCTGAAAAAGAAGGTATCAACTTTTCCCTTGATGGAAGAAATCAAGGAGGTGGTAACAGATGAATGACAGAAGGTAGACAGAAGACCTATGGCGTATAATCGTTTTCTTAAGCTATGTCCACTGGCAGAAGCAGATGTGCAACTTTTTGATGCTGTACCAACTGTGGACGCCTCAGTTATGAGGTTGGCTAGAAACTCGACCTTGCCACTAGAAGACGCAGTCTCCTTTAAAGATGTCCTGGACCGAAGGATTGACTCAGACCTGAAAAAAACATATCAGGCGGCTGGGGGAGCATGCAAGCCGGCGGTAGCTCTGACTTCGATCTCAAGGGCCACCAGAGTATGGTCAGACAACGTGGAAACGGCCCTCAGACAAGGGGTAGGTTCAGAAGAAATCATTAAGGCACTGGATGAATTAAAGCTGGCTTCAGATTTCATAGCAGAAGCGGCTATTGACGTCCTAAGATGCTCTTCCAGGGCCATGCTGTATTCCATAACGGCCAGAAGAGCGTTGTGGCTAAAACCATGGTCGGCCGACCCAATGTCTAAGCAATCATGGTGTCGTATTCCATACAATGGGAAAGCCCTGTTTGGCGAAAAAATGGATACAGCAATTACCAGAGTCACAGGGGGGAAAAGTGGGCTAATTCCCCAGGACAGAAGCAGGAGGAAGAGATTTGCAAAACACCCAGCGGGCCAGTTAAGAGGGAAGGACTCCAGATCCTACCGGAAGGGAGTATAGAAGGGGCTGGAAAGGTTCACAAGCTACCTTTCTGAGGTTGGCTAAACCAAAAGCCTCTACATCCACAGTTGATGGCCAGAAGTCCTTTTGATGCCCTCTCCACCCAAACCGGTCCGGTAGGAGCCCGTCTAAAGGCGTTTGCCCGGGTTTGGGTGGAAGGTTGCGTAGACCAGTGGGCAGTGTCCACGGTCTGTCAAGGTCATTTCTGGGGATTCAAAAGGCAGCCTCCCCTCTATTCCTTTCAGGCCACCAAGATTCCAACCTCCAGAGAGAAGAAGGAGGCCCTTCTTCAATATGTCAAAATGCTTGTTCTCCAGCAGGCAGTGTTACCAGTTCCATTCTTGGAGAAGCACTTAGGCTTTTATTCCCCAGTCTTCTTGGTCCCCAAAAAATCGGGGGGTTGGAGGTCGGTGCCAGACCTGAAGAGGCTGAACAAGTATATCCGGGTGGAACATTTCAAAATGGAGTCCTTAAACACGGTCATTCTATCTGTTCAGCCAGGAGATTGGATGGCGTCCATAGACCTTCAGGATGCGTATCTGCACATACCTATCCGCCCTCAGTTTCAACCTTTTCTTCGGTTCAGAATAGGCGACTTACATCTTCAATTCCAATGCCTTCCCTTCGGAATTTCAACAGCGCCCAGAACTTTCACCAAAGTGCTAGTAGCGATCTTGGCTCCTCTTCGAGAGAAGGGGATTCGAGTACTACACTATTTGGACGATATTCTAGTTCTTTCTCAGCACAGGCAGACCTTGGTGATACATGTACAGTTGGTCCTAGACACACTGATAAAGTTTGGTTGGCTAATCAACTACGCCAAAAGTCAACTTATGCCCACACAGGAGATAATTTACCTAGGGGCATTCTTCAACACTCCAGGAAGAGCAGTTTCACTCCCGGCAGAAAAAATCCCTTCATTGATGGGGAAAGTGAAAAGGGCGCTAGCTAGGGGGCAGCATCAGACTGTCTAAGCCTGCTAGGTTCACTCTCTTCATGCATACCTATGGTGAAATGGGCCAGATGGCATCTACGGACTTTCCAGGTGGGCTTCTTATCACAATGGAAGAAAGATCGCCTAGAGAAGAGGATATTGATTATACCTACAATGAAATCCAGCCTTTGGTGGTGGACAAGACCATCCAACCTTCTGCTTCACTGTCCCCTTGGCCCCATCCCATGGACTGTTCTGACGACAGACGCAAGTCATTTAGGATGGGGGGCACATTACCAAGACCAGTTGGTACAGGGCAGATGGCAATTCAATGCGACAGAGGTAGTATCAAACACCTTGGAGCTAAGGGCGGCTTGGTTAGCAATCCTGTCTCTGGCCACCTTCCTCAGGGGAAAATCCATCCTTCTCCAGATGGACAACAAAGCGGCAATAGCTTATGTTCAGAATCAAGGAGGAACGCACAGCAGGTCCCTTCTGAACGAAGTGACACCCATTCTGACATGGGCCGAGAGGAATTTAGTCAACCTACGAGCCTCATATATCCCAGGGCCAGAAAACCAGTTAGCCGATCAGCTTTCAAGATCTTTCAGCCACAACAACGAGTGGTCTCTGAATCGGAGGGTCTTCTCCTGGATATGCCAACAATGGGGCACTCCCCAAATAGACCTATTTGCCTCCCCGCTCAATGCGAAGACACCGCTTTTCTTTTCAAGGTTCCCATCTCCGAAATCAGCAGGGGTGGATGCCCTAACCCAGCCATGGAACTTTCAGATGGCATACGCATACCCACCAACTCCACTGATACTGAGGTTTCTCCAACGTCTAACCACAGAAGCGATCACAGTTTTAGCAGTGATTCCATACTGGCCCAAGAGACCGTGGTTCACGTTGCTAATCAAGATGACCTTGTGCAAACCGCTTCACCTTCCACGCATAGACAACCTTCTGTCTCAAGGCAAGTTCTGTCACCCGCACACGGAGATCCTAGACTTGAGGGTTTGGAAGTTGAGCGGAAAAGGTTGGGTGAGTTAGGATGTTCGCATAATGTCATTCAAACACTACTACAGGCCAGAAAGCATCTACGAATTCCACATACTATAGAGTTTGGAGAAAGTTTACGGAATTGGCAGAAACGAACCATTTCGATCCTCTAAACCCCGGAATCCAGAACATACTCCTCTTTTTACAGAGTGGATTGGACTTAGGTTTGGGCCTGAATACGCTTAAGGTCCAGGTTTCAGCCCTTTCAGCTCTAACAGACAGGGCGCTAGATCCTCTGGTGGAACGTTTCTTGAAAGCAGTTCCAAGATTGAGACCGCCTAGAAAGACGCTATACCCCAAATGGGATTTGACTATCGTGCTTAATATCCTTTCAAAACCTCCGTTTGCTCCCACAGAAGAAAGCACCTTGGAGGATATTTCTCTGAAGGCAGTCTTTCTAGTCGCCATCACTTCGGGTCGCAGGGTATCAGAGATCCAAGCATTAGGGTCACAAGAACCCTACATTACCTTCTTCCCGGACAGAGTGGTGTTGCAACCTATTCATCAGTTCATCCCTAAAGTACCTTCAGTCTTCCATCTGAACCAATAGTGGGTTCTTCCAGCATTCGGGGAGGATCCAGCATCCTCAAAACTGCATGAGTTGGATATAGCCAGATCCCTAAGTCACTACCTAAATTTGACACAGCAGTTCAGGAAAGATCAACGGCTATTTGTCATCCCCAAGGGTGCCAGAAAGGGAATGGCAGCATCTAAGACGACCTTGGCAAGCTGGATTGTAAGGTTAATCCAAAGAGCATATCGGGCTAGTGGTCTCCCAGTTCCAGATGCGGTCAATGCGCACTCAACGCGTGGAATAGCCTCCTCCTGGGCAGCTTTGGCGCGGGTCTCCACTGAGACAATTTGTCGAGCGGCCAGCTGGTCGTCCTTCAGCGCGTTCATGTCCCACTATAGTGTGGACCCAGCAGTCCTTACTTCCCGAGAGTTTGGGGAAAGGACTTTGCAGTCATCTGTACTGTAGCTTTTTTGTTTAATTAAATTTCTTTATTGCAGTACCCTCCCTGTAAGCGAGTTATTTACCATGGGTATGCTGGCATGGGAGGCACCAGGAAAATGGAAAATTGAATACTTACCTTTCCATAATTTTCCTTTCCTGGTGCCTGCCCATGGCAGCATACACCCTCCCTTCAATGATCCTTAGCATTATGAGATCTAGTTACAAGAATACTGACTAAGGGGAGGAACTCTTTTTTTATAGAGTTAAAATGGTCCTGTGGGTTGGTAGAGGGCGGAGCAATCAACCATGGGTATGCTGCCATGGGCAAGCACCAGGAAAGGAAAATTACGGAAAGGTAAGTATTCAATTTTCCATTATTTGTTTTACCCCACCAATACACTTTAAAGGCTAACTCCACTTTAGTGATACAAAAAAGGGGACCACTGCCTGAATCTAAAGCTGGCCATTAAAGTAAGCAGCATTGGAGGGCACATAAGAATCAAACAAGGCCAAGGATAAAGCCAAGGAAAAAAACAAGCTTACTTACCGACCAGCTCACAGACAACCGAATCAACCTGTCTAACAGTATGCGTTAAAAACAGGGGTTTAGTCTTCACGCATTTGCAAATGCATGCGTAAGCTACATAGCCTCGCCAAGGCACCCTTGTATCTGTAGTCCCTATCACTAACTAATGAGTGACCCCACAATGGAGGCACATGCATTCTGATGGATAGGTGGAGGGCAGATCATCTGAAGTTGAGCCCCACCCCTTCTTAAAGGTACAGGAGCACACTGAGCACCCAGCATGTAGATCAATGGCTGCAAAGGTGTCAGTGCGTTGCCTGACCAATACACAGTGATACAAAAAAGGGGACCACTGCCCCACCTATAGCTGGCCATTACAGTCAGCAGCATTGGAGGGCACATAAGATACAAACAAGGCCAAGGAAAAATCCAAGCTTACTTACTGACCAGCTCACAGACAACCGAACAAAACCTTATTTCTTTGATGAATTTTGTTTGATCAGTGTTTAAGTGATTTGCATAATTTTGCTTAGATTGCCTGTTTGCAATTGCTTTTTTGGAATTGATTTGTCAATTCCTACTTCTTTTTCTAACCTAACAAAAACTGACTAACAGTATGTATTAAAAACAGGGGTTTAGTCTGCACGCATTTGCAAATGCATGCGTAAGCTACAGAGCCTTGCCAAGGCACCCTGGTATCTGTAGTCCCTTTGCATTATAGAGCGGCTGGGATTGAAGACAGTGTGCAGGCACCAGTAGTGGCACTTCCCTATTTGTTTTACCTCACAATACACGTTAAAGGATAACTCCACTTTAGCAACATGTTACACCCATATTTAGGATGTAACATGTCGCTAAGCAGTCCCCTCCATCCCTGTGATAGCATGGTGGGTTCCCCCCCCCCCCCCCGCAGCAGCTGCCAAATTTGAAATCAGTATGGCTGTGCAGGGCTCCACCCACACAGATATGTCATTCATTTACAGAGATCTGTGAATGAATGAACTACAAGTCCTGTCTGCCATTGTGGCAGATGGACTTGTAGTTCTCAATGTCATACAAATGTGGTGTTCAGTAGATGATGTGTAGTCCATTGAAGCTTTCCCCAGTTCAATAACTAAAAGCCTATACAGAGGTATGGGCAGGAAGCTGGAGGAAGTGTTTGTGTGAGTTTTACATTGTAATCACAATTCACTGATTGTGGGTGCAATGCTTTGCAGGCTCATATGAAAAAAATAATAAAAGTACTTTTTTTTCCCCAGCAAAAATATGTGCATTTAAAAAAATAAATAAAAGTGAACTTATCCTTTAAGTATATTGGTAATGTATAACTTCCAAATGATTTTGCTTGCTAACTTTATAAAAGTTATACTGTATGTGGTGGAGAAAAAATAATTCTCCATCTCTTTTGTGAAGTTATGAATTTACTTTCTGACTGGATAACTGTGTTTGAACATTTGAATGTCCTGAATTACTGTGCTGCAGACATACAAAAGTAAGGCGTGAGCATGGCTTACAGTTCTGTTTGCTAATGTCAAGACTGTAAATGCCATTAAAGTACCGTAATTTAATGGCGTATTCTGAAAATGTATTTAATTCCTTTAATGGAAGCTTCAAATATTAAGCTTAAAAATAGCAGAAGCAAGAGAGAGCATGTGCAGAGATTGAGGTTAATGACTTATCATTGTATAAATAAATGAGTCAGACCATTTCACTCCATGAACAATGGGAAGGGTATAAACTATGCAGTCTCAATACATGGGGGGGTTTACTAAAACCTGCGCACAAAGAAACTAGTGCATCTGTGCATAGTAACCAATCCGCTTCTAACTTCGGCTTCTCCGGTTAAGCTTTGACAATAAAACCTGGAAGCTGATTGGTTACTATGCACAGCTGCACCAGATTTTTTATTAAATCTCATTGTTAGTGTATCTACGGTCCATACTATCATATTCATACAAGAGATTATTATTATGCAGCCATTTGATATATAAGTTTATTAAAGCCTGAATTAAATGCTAATGTGTCTCTATATCTGATTTAAGCGATAATTTAAAGACTAATGCCACGTACACACGGTCGGACTTTACATCAGACTTTGCCCGGCGGACTTTTCGACGGACTTTATGACGGACTTTCTGAATGAACGGACTTGCCTACACACAATCCGCCAAAGTCCGTCGAAATTCGTACGACCGGACTAAAACAAGGAAGTTCATAGCCAGTAGCCAATAGCTGCCCTAGCGTGGCTTTTTGTCCGTCGAACTAGCATACAGACGAGCGGACTTTTCGACCGGACTCGATTTCGACGGATTAATTTAAAACATGTTTCAAATCTAAGTCCGTCCAACTTTTGAGAAAACAAAGTCCACTGGAGCCCACACAAGATCGAATTGTCTGACGAAATCCAGTCCGCCGGGCAAAGTCTGCCGTAAAGTCCGCTCGTGTGTACGTGGCATAACTCCACCTTTTGCACCATGTTACACAATTATTTAAGAATTAACATAGTGCAAATAGGACCCCCTTCCTTCAAACCATCACCCTACACTTTTCCCCCCATTTCAGCATGCGGGGGGTTCTTCTTCCCTATAGTCACTGTCACTTTGGAAACTTGGGTGGCTGTGCGGACAGAGCTGTGAATCCGAGATCTGTGAATGAATGAACTACCACTGCAGACAGACTTGTAGTTCTCAATGGAACACAAGTGCAGTGATTACCTTGTCCATTTACAGTTACACTTCCTCCAGCTGTCTAACTGAAAGCAGTGGCGTTGTTAGGTGGGTGCGGGGGGTGACACCTGCCAGAGGGGTGACAACCGTAGGTAGTGGCATGCACTGTTAACACTGCCCGCTGCCCTGATCTGCGCCTCAGGTCTTGCGCTGTGTCCCTCAGCGCAGCGGACTGAAGCCGCCTCCCCCTCCTCTCTGTTTACATACACACAAGAGGAGGAGGGACACACACCAAGCTGTGTGTATCTGTCCGCGCTGTTCTGAGGTCTGCAAATACTTTATGTATATGTGGGTGGACATGTGCAGGGGTGTCTATACTAATGGGGGTCTGCACTGAGGGGGGATTCTATACTAATGGGGGGTCTGCACTGAGGGGGGATTCTATACTAATGGGGGGTCTGCACTGAGGGGGGATTCTATACTAATGGGGGGTCTGCACTGAGGGGGGATTCTATACTAATGGGGGTCTGCACTGAGGGGGGATTCTATACTAATGGGGGTCTGCACTGAGGGGGATTCTATACTAATGGGGGTTCTGCACTGAGGGGGGATTCTATACTAATGGGGGGTCTGCACTGAGGGGGGATTCTATACTAATGGGGGTCTGCACTGAGGGGGGATCCTATACTAATGGGGGGTCTGCACTGAGGGGGGATTCTATACTAATGGGGGGTCTGCACTGAGGGGGGATTCTATACTAATGGGGGGTCTGCACTGAGGGGGGATTCTATACTAATGGGGGTCTGCACTGAGGGGGGATCCTATACTAATGAGGGGTCTGCACTGAGGGGGATTCTATACTAATGGGGGCTCTGCACTGAGGGGGGATTCTATACTAATGGGGGTTGGCACTGAGGGGGGATTTTATACTGATGGGGGTCTGCACTGAGGGGGGATTCTATACTAATGTGGGGTCTGCACTGAGGGGGGTTCTATACTAATGGGGGTTGGCACTGAGGGGGGGATTTTATACTGATGGGGGTCTGCACTGAGGGGGGATTCTATACTGATGGGGGAGTCTGCACTGAGGGGGGATTCTATACTAATGGGGGGGTCTGCCCTGAGAGGGGGTTCCATACTGATGGAGGTCAGCATTGAGGAGGGGTGTATGTACTGATGGGGCGTCTGCACTGAGGTGGGAAGTTGATACTGATGGAGGGGGGTTTGCAGACTCTGCACTGAGGGAGGGTGTCTGTATTGACGGGGGGTCTGCAATAAGGGATGGGAGTCTGTACTGAGAGAGGGGGTCTATACTGAGCAGGGGTCTGTACTGATGGAGGTGGGTCTGTACTGAGGGAGGGGAGTCTGTATTTAGTGGGGGGGTCTATATTGATGGAAGGGGGTCTGTACTGAGGGAGGGAGGCTTTATTGATGGAGTAGGGTCTGTAGTTAGTGGAGGGGGGTCTGTACTGAGGTAGTTGGTGGAGGAGGGGGTGACACCAATTTTTTCGGCACCGGGTGACACCAACCCTAGTGACGCCACTGACTGAAAGCCCCTACTTCAGTACACACAGGGAGCTGGAGTATCCTGGCATTGCACCCACAATCAACTGATCTCAGTTGCAATGGTTTGCAGGCTCATTCACACAAAATAAGGCAAAAAAAAGGCAATAGGGAGCCACAACAAAACCTCAGGTTATCATTTTCTTTGCGGAAGGCCTAAACAACACTCAACCTCAGAGTGACAATGTTTACTTTGAAGAGGAGAAAGACCACATTACAGTACCCGTCTCTGCATCCCATTCTAGCTCTATCTTAGGAATACAGCAAGCAGCCTGACTAAAGCAGATTTTTCTGCAACCATGTTACAATTTCTCAAACAGCTAATAGCCTCAATACAGACATAACTGTCCAGGGCCCCAAAATGTCAGGCTGCTTCTCCAGCCCCACCATCTCTACCTGAGTTGGCTACTGATATGCCCTTGAGGATGTGGACATGGAAAGAAGGGAATTAAGAGGACCCAGAGACAGTATTAGATTTTTCTTCCCTACACTCTTTTATACCTGAAGCGGGAGCTTTACACAATATGCTTGCAGTAGTAGACATGTTCACATCTTTGCGCAAAGACCTAGGCTTTGCCACACCTGATTCTCCTCTCACCACTCCCCTTTAGGCACAAAAAGACCTGCAAAATCTAAAAAGTAATTTCCCATTCATGAACAAATAGAATGAGCAATATATTACAATAAGGTTACCCCCGGGGAAGATCTTCTCTCTTCCAAAAGTTGTTGCCAAGCTCGTCTTCCAGTGGTCTTGCTGGAAGCAAGCAGCCTGACTAAAACAGATTTTTCTGCAACCATGTTACAATTTCTCAAACAGCTAATAGCCTCAATACAGACAAAACTGTCCAGGGCCCCAAAATGTCAGGCTGCTTTTACACCTGAAGCGGGAGCTTCACACAATATGCTTGCTGTGGTGGACATGTTCACATATTTGCGTAAAGACCTAAGCTTTGCCACACCTGAATGTCCTCTCACCACTCTCCTTTGGGCACAAAAAGACCTGCAAAATCTAAAAAGTAATTTCCCATTCATGAACAAATAGAATGAGCAATTTATGACAATAGGGTTACCCCGGGGAAGATCTTCTCTCTTCCACAAGTTGTTGCTAAGCTCGTCTTCCAGTGGTCTGACCCAGTAGTTGACCCTGCTGTTTCTGTCTTAAACAAACATCTCCCTGTACCAACTGAAGTTGTCCCTTTGTTCAAAGGTGCTGCTGATAGGTTTAAGATGCTTTTAAAGCAGAGTTTCACCCAAAAGTGGAACCTCCGTTTATCTGCTCCCACCCCTCTGGTGCCACATTTGGCACCTTTCAAGAGGGAGGAGCTAACGGTTACCTGTTTTTTACAGATACCCTTCCCCATTTCCGCGAGACGGATTGGAACTTCGACCCCCCTCCTTCTACCTCCACCGCCTGGGTAGGGAACCAGCTGTGAAGCTAAAAGGCTTCACTGCCAGTTTCTCTTAGTGGAGATGGCGGCAGCAGACCCCGACAGCCGATCCGAAACTCGGCTGGGGTGCCGACATCGTGGGCTCCCTGGACAGGTAAGTGTCCATATATTAAAAGTCAGCAGCTACAGTATTTGTAGCTGCTGACTTTAAATTTTTTTCCCCAGGCGGAACACCGCTTTAAAAAAGAACTAGAGGCAAACTTTTTTTTTTTTTCTTGGATAGAGCAATGGATGGATATAACACCGGTCAGATTTTCTTCCCACCATTTGTGTTAATTTCAGAGATTTCCATTCACATTTCCTTCCCATAGCAAAACAGGGAGTGAAAAAAATCGCTGCAAATTAAGGGAATTTTTTTGGGGACTCCCAAGTCGCCAGAACTAGCATCCTCGATGGAAGATTTCCCCTCTATTACTTTTCTGGAGACAACCCAAAATTATACAATTTCCCTTCATTTTTAATGATAATGGTATCCCGGACAAATAGGAAGGGTGAATCTCCTTAACGGGGCAGAGACAGCAATAAAAACTGACAAGGATCTTCTGTTAAAAAAAAAAAACTGACAGGGGTTTTAATGCCACTCCACTCTATCCAAAACTAAAAAAAAACAGTTTTGCCTTTACATAGTTATACTTTAAAGGCTCTGTTTACTCTTGCAGGACCATCTTTGTAGCCAGCCACCATTGTGATTTCTATATGTCAAACTATAGCAAACTGGGCTAAGGCAATGAACAACCAACAAGATATTGTATTCTAGGACCATGTCCAATTACAGCAATTACCATTTGTCTTGCTCTTTTGTGTGGATGTCCTAGAACATGTAATGAAACACATTTCCAGAATGGCCCTAATCTCCATTCATATGCCCAAAATCTTATGGCTAAAAGCTTGAACAGCTGAAGCTGCCTATGAAAGACACACATGCCCTTTGAAGGTGGACGTCTTATTTTATAAGGCACTTAACAAGGTAATTTAAGATGTCATGGGAGGGAAGGTTCTTCTTTCACATGAGAAGATTCCAAACCCCTCCTCTTTAAAAGCAAAGTTTAGCCCTTCTTTTCAGTGTAAAGCTGGCTATAGATGCATCCATTTTTTAGTAGCTGTTGGGCAGATCAAATAGGAACCAAATGGATTCCCCCATCCACCTTGCTATTGCACACAGATGAGAGCCAAAGTCAGCTGCCCCCCCCTAGCCTGGTGCTCCAGTGAGATTGTTGCAGCATAGAGGTGAGTATGTATGTTTATTTTTTAATACATCTCTTTTGAATAAAGATAAAAAATGACTTATGTGCACATGACTATCTTCCAGCTATAGTTAAACTATATAAACTGTCTTCCAATTCATTCAACTATATACTGTATATGACTATCCATGAAACCTAAAATATACCACAGCAGAATGCCTACTTCCTGTATCCCTTACAACTGCTTTCCCTGCACCCTCTTCTAATATATACTTCCTATAGCCGTAGCACTACTCCATAGGAGCTGCTGAATAGAATGGGTACCTTGCTCTTTTCCTAGACCTCCTCAGGAACCTCAACTCCTCTGACACACTGGGTTTAGTGTAATGCCGCATACAGACGATCGGAATTTCCGACAACCAAACTGTGGATTTATTTCCGACGGATGTTGGCTGAAACTTGTCTTGCATACACGCGGTCACACAAATGTTTTCGGAAATTCGCGCTTTTCAGCCTCGTACTTTTCTGATCGTTGCTGCTCTTCAGTTTGTGCTTGTGGGTTTGTATCTGATTTTCAGTGCGTGTAGTCAGTTCGCATCTGGTTTTCAGTGCGTGCTATTTCTAGTACGTATCTGATTTTCAGTGTGTACTTGTCCGCTCGTTTCTGATTTTCAGCTCGTTCTTCTCAGGTTGTTTCTGATTTTCAGTGCGTTCTGTTAGTTCGTTCTGACCTTCCGACTGTTTTGAAGCCATGTTGCAGTTACGTACTTGTCATAGAGTTCGTGCTATGCGGGGGCTTGGTGTTGGGGTTCTTACTTTGACGCAAACCCAGTCCATGAACAGGGGGAGGAGGAGTTCATGGACGAAGAATTGGTTGCTCTAGCGCGACCAATTCTCACACATGTCTTTTTTGCGGGAAATCCGTGAGATTTACCCTGATGATTTCAGGAATTATCGCCGGATGACGGACCCCGTTTTTCACTGTCTGCTGGCTTTGCTGTCCCCTTATATTACCAAGCAGGACATTTGCATGCGGCAAGCCATCACTCCTGAACAAAGGCTAGTCGCCACCTTGTGGTACATGGCAACTGGGAGAAGTCTGCAGGACATCAAGTTCTCGACAGGCATCTCCCCCCAGGCTCTGGGAATCATTATTCCAGAGACCTGTTCTGCCATCATTCAGGTCCTGTAGAAGGACTATATTAGGCTAAGTTTTATCCTTTAACATCACATTCTATGTATTTAATGTTTGCTAATGTATTGTATTTATTTCATTATTCCCTAATAACCATGAATGTAATATGCTGTGAATGTCCCCTTTATCCTGTCAGTGCCCGCTCATTGGTGCCACCTCATCAGTGCCCATCAGTGCCGCCTTATCAGTGCCTATCAGTGAAGGAGAAAGCTTACTTATTTACAACATTTTATAACAGAAACAAAAGCAAAACTTTTATTTTTTTCCAAATTTTCGGTCTTTTTTTATTTGTTTTGCAAAAAATAAAAACTGCAGAGGTGATCAAATACCACTAAAAGAAAGCTCTATTTGTGGGAACAAAATAATAAAAATTCTGTTTGGGTACAGTGTAGCATGACCGCGCAATTATCATTTAAACAGCGACAGCGCAGAAAACTGAAAATTGGCTTGGGCAGGAAGGTGTATAAGTGCCTGGTATTGAAGTGGTTAAAGTTTTGTTCTCCTATTATCTTGATAGGTAATTGCAGAATGTAAAAATGTGCTTCAATTTGGACAGTGTGTATTCATATTTTTGTATTATGACACTTCTTACCTGTCCAGTGGGCTGCCAATAGTGTAAGTAAGGAGGGGCAAAGTAACACACATTATTTATGCATTCAGCTCTCAATGAAGTGGAGAGGGTTACCTGTCCAACCCCCCCCCCCTAAAATTTTGAAATGGGCCATCAGAGGGGGTGAGGAATCTGATACGTGGACCTTATATTATTGTCTTTAAATAAATGTTTTATACTTATGTTGGCCAAGAATGTTTGTGTCTAATCTGCTTGCAATGTTATGTGCAAAAGTACTAATTTTTTTTTTCTTGTTTGACGCCACAGTTTCCTTCAACGCCACAGGAATGGCAGACTGTGGCTTCCCAATTTGCCCAGCGGTGGGACTTTCCCAACTGCGGAGGGGCAATTGATGGGAAACATGTCCACATCATGCCACCCCCCAACTCGGGGTCATACTATTATAATTACAAGGGGTTTAATAGTATTGTGATGTTGGCTGTGGTTTCGGCGACATATGAGTTTATGTGGACGTGGGGAAGAATGACCGGATGTCGGATGGTGGAGTCATCGCCCAGACCGAGTTCTACGGACGGCTCCAGAGTGGTGGCTTGGGCTTGTCACCTGCAGAAGACAACGTGGCTGGTCTTCCGTTCGTCTTTTGTCGCTGATGAAGCATTTGGGCTGGGTGATCACCTGATGCAGCCATTCCCGATGAGGGCCCTCACCCCGGACTAGAGGGTTTTTAACTACCGGTTGGCCAGAGCCAGAAGAATGGTGGAGAATGCTTTCAAGATAATGGCCAACATAGCGGAATATAAACGAAACCATATAATACTTGCATGCTGCATTCTACACAACTTTCTCAGGAGAAATGCTACAAAATATGTGGCCTCATTTGGGCCTGAGGCCGGATTTCCAGAACAAACAACAACCCTGATGGCGCTTGAAGCTGGCCGCCCTGGCTTGTCCCCCCAAAGTGCCCGAAAGGTCCGTCAAAAATTTATGGAATACTTTACGGGTAGGGGGGCCATTGATGTGCCAGCAAATGTTTAATAAACCTTTTTAAAATACAATTTTTGGTTAAAATGAAAGAATATTCCATTTGATTTACTGCTTGTGTTTCTTTTAGCTGTCTCCTAGGTTCTCCAATGGGCTTTTCTTTTTGACCATTTTCTTTAATAGTGAAAATGTAATTTAGTTGATACATGAGGTGACAATCTCTTCTTCAGCTATTATGTTGTGGGTCTGCTACACACACACACACAATGTTTTTGTTTTTAATGTATGTAATGCATTATTGATAAAAAAAACACATCCTTTTCAGCACCATGAATTAATTGTTTTGAGTCCCCGAACTGGCCTAATTGGGGCAAATTTTAGAGCACTGTGGGGCTTATTTACTAAAGGTAAATCCATTTCGCACTACAAGTGCACTGCAAGTGCACTTGAAAGTGCACTGAAACAGCACTGAAAGTGCACTTGTAGTGCAAAGTGGATTTGCCTTTAGTAAATAACCCCCATTGCCACTGTTAACACCAAATTACTCCAAAAACTGGTATTGAGTATTAAAAGAAGAAGCCACACTTTGTTAGGTAGAAAACATTTTACTCAAAGCACATTCACATGTGCGTTAGAAAAGGGTTTTTGAACAAACCAACAAATTTCTTGTATAACATTTTTAGGTTTGACAGTATAAATAGCCTTTTTTTGGGTTAAACAGGCATGTTTAAAACCATAAACATACACAACTCAGGAACTTACAAAGTTCAACTTTGACAAAGTGAAGGCAATATCAGACATTAGTATGTCCAAACTGTGTTGATATTGCCTTCATCAGATGGGTGATGTCACCCCTGTGAAAGCCAAATTTTGAAGATGCACACAAATTGGGAGTCAAAATGTGGATTTTCCTCCTGACCCCATGCCTAATGTCAACATGTGCTAGCTCCCATCATGGGGGATCAATGGACGTGTTTCAGGGGTGCAACCCCTGCCTCTCATCTACTTTAGTTGCGAGGAAGGGGTTGCACCCCCAAAGCGCGTACCCTGATGTACCGTGATGGCAGATAGCACATATTGACACACTGTGTGCATCTTCAAAATTTGGCTTTCTAAAACAAACTAGAAGAATTTTGGGGTGTTTTAGATTCTGCCTAAAACATCAATGATGTTTTTGAGTCTTTTTTCCACATCATTGATGTCGTCCTTGATCTTCTGTAAATCACAATTGCACACCATGATCTCCCAGATGAGGATGTGTGCACTTGTGAAATGAGATTCTTCTTCCACAACATCCACATCACCTAAAATAAAAAAACACACCATGTATTATAAATATGCAGGCATACATCTATTACCTGAAGCTGTGGTCTCAGACACTCACCTGTTGTGGTCACTATTTTGCCTACTTCATAAACCTCTCCTTCCTCCAGATCTTCAGGTTATGGTGTTGTGAGTTCCCCTTCTTTTGGAGGTTGGGGGTCCCTGGTGACCTCAGACATCCCGAGTCTTTTCTCCCCTATGTGAATAAAAAAATAGGTATACTTAGCACACAGATAGTGGAGGCCAGAAATAGGAATATGAAACATTGCTTGAAGTGTCGTACAAGTGTCTGTTTTGGCAGAGTTCCAAGCTGAAAAGATTTTTTTTTTGCCTTTAGAAAGCTGCAATAATTGCCTTTTTTGTGCAAGTTTCACAGATGGAGACACCCCTAGTATCCACTGGAGCACCTGTGTGGGACACCCTAAAAAGTTTGTTCTGGTGTCCTACACTAGTGCTCCTGCGTCCAGATGTGTAAACAGCTGCTGAGTGTCCTCTACTTACACTGAATCAAGTTTGCATTTCATTCTAGTTACAAACCCATCTAGACAACAATGTAATAAATTTCTTTTAATACAAACAGGCATGAACAAATGCAAAAACATCTTATTAGTGGGCGAACGAACGATGTTTACTATGAAGGATTACTGTGCCCACGAACCAGAAACTTGCCATTTTAAACTGTACAACAGTAAAGAAAAGCACATGGAGCAGCACGAATGTAATAATAATGATGGGAACACACGACAAAATACTTACTTTTTTGCAGCACTCACTTGATTCTTCTGTACTGATCCTGCTCCCTCAATTTGAGGTCTGACCATCGTTTCCTCAGTTGATCCTTGGATCGCTGTACCCTAAAATTCTTCTGCAGAGTTTTCACAACTTTAGCCACGATCTTGGCCTTTCTCACATTTGGGTTTGGGTAAGGTCCATGCTTCCCGTCATAGTCGGCCCTCTTCAAGATGTCCACCATCTCCACCATCTCTACAAAGGACATATTAGAGGCCTTAAATCTCCTGGATTAGGACGTTTGTGGCTCTGGGCTTTCATCGTCCTCCTCGTTGCTGCTCTCCTCTGCATGCACTTGCACTTTCTTCGCCATGTGCTCTCCCACTGTGCCGAAAGAGAAGGGGCGGGGAATAGACTAGAAAGAAGGTCAGGGGCGGGCGGAGTTTCACGCATGTGCAGTGTATATAAAGCATAACACGCATGCGTCGTACATACGATCTGTGAGCAGAGGACGGAGTATCGTAAGTGCCGATTGTGATAACGAAGGTACAATTTGAACTTGGGGCATCAGTGGTCTATACTGCTTCTAGATTGAGGACTATATTGGGACAAGATTAGGAGAGTTTAGCCTGACATTAGGGTTTGTCTTGTGTTGTGTCTTGCAGAGAACATGGATCGATTCAATGATCACGCCTTCCTCCCCCAATTCATTGATATGTACAGAGAGCTGCCCTGTCTGTGGCAGGTGAAACACCCCTTTTATACTAATAAAAGAAAGAGGCAGGCAGCGCTGGATCAATTGCTGGAATTGGTGAAGCCACAGATCCCCACGGCAAACATCAACTATTTGAAGGCCAAAATTGGTGGCCTGAGGAGCACATATAATAGGGAGCGCAAAAAGGTCCAGGATTCCATGAGATCAGGAGCAGCAGCAGCAGCAGATGATGTTTATGTCCCCAGGCTGTGGTACTATGACAGACTGCGGTTTTTGTCAGACCAGACTGAAATCAGGGCATCACTCTCAATCCTTCCTTCCACACTTCCTTCCACTCTTCCTTCCACCTCAGATGAGGCTTCAGAAGTCCAACCTGGGCCTTACACCCAGGAAGAAGATGTGAAGGAGCCCAGCTTGAGTCAGGTATAGCATTGTTTAACATTTTTCCCAAAATTATGTTTGATTGATGAACAATAAACTAAAACTATGTCCCATTTTCATACACAGGAAAGCCTTAGCCAGGAGGAGGCTGTGGAAAGTGGAAGCCAGGAGGTAGCGGGGGAAAGTGGCAGCCAGGAGGAGGCCGGGCCCAGTAGCCTGACCAAATCCCAGTTTCTTCCCCTCCGCCTTACAACAAAAAGTACCAGGAAGGGGAGGAACGTGCAGGAGTCAGTGCTTTCTTTGATTCGGGAGGCTATTGCGGCCCTCAGAACCACCCCCAATCTTCAAGAGGCATATGCCTGCATGGTAGCCAGCAAAATGCAGGAAATGGAGGTGGACCAATGCCTCTTTTCTGGCCCTAAATAAGGGGTTGAGGGGTGAAATCACAAGCAAAACCCACCTGTGTGAGTTGGACCATCCTCTTCCCCCTCCACCTCCTCCACCTCCTGCCACAACTCCAACACCAGAGCCACAGCCCGGAAGCAAGCGTGGAAGGAAGTGTGAGTGTAAGGAAGACATGTGAGTGATGGCCTGGGTTCAGTCTGGTCTGACAAAAGACGCAGGCTGTTGTAAGACTACAGCCTCAGGACATACATGTCATCTGCTGCTGCTATTCCCGACCTCTCGGAGTCCAGGACCGTATTGTGCTTCCTATCACTATTAAAAAAAAAAAAAAAGGAGATGGTGATAAAAAAAAGTAGATCACTAAAAATAAAGATTTATGAGATCACGAAAAATAATAAAGAAATCAATTTGTCAGAACTCTGTGTGAATATCAGCAGCAAAACAACTTCATTATTCTAGCATTCTAAAGAAGAAGAGAATGCACTCAAGATTAAAAACTTTGCAGCGTGATGAATGTGCTATCTGCATTACAAACGCTAGTTTTACTAGACTGAGCGCTTCCATCTCATACTTGATTCAGAGTATGTTTGGAATTTTGTGTGTCGTAAATTCCAACCAAAAATGTCCGATGGAGCCTACACATGGTCGGAATTTCCGACAACAAGCTCACATCGAACATTTGTTGTCGTAAATCCGATCGTCTGTATGCGGCATAAGAACATGAAAAGATATAGAAACTCACTAAAAGTAGTACTTGGCAATCAGCAGCACTTTGTCAAAGAAACAGGCACTAAGTCAGTAAACCAACTTAATATGTTGTCACTAGGCATAGTTGATAACAAAACAAACAGAATTCAAACAACACTGATGGTAACACTATTAGCATACAAAATGTTGGGTGGCAAAGACTAAGTAGTATAGTAACACTTGGTTTCCAGATCAGAATAAAGAGTAGTAACAACGCTGCGAGTGCAGCAGTGGGTAGTGATTCTGTGTAAACTACCAAAGGCGAGACTATACTGCCAGAGTGTATTATAGGCGGTTATGCTAGGCTTTTTCTAACTGGCATTCAAGGCCCATAGTAAATTAGTAGCAATGGAAGGGGAAAAAAGGATGTCTAGGGTTATTACCTGGGAGGGGCAGTGCTTTAAGTGGCTTTTCTACCAGCTATCGTTGGGGCCCATTAAGAAGCATTGGTGCACTTAGTACCCTGTTTCCCCGAAAATAAGACCTAGCGTGATTGTCGGTGATGGCTGCAATATAAGCCCTACCCCCCAAATAAGCCCTACCCTGTTTCCCCGAAAATAAGCCCTACCCTGAAAATAAGACCTACAAGGACTTTAACTAGGGCTTATTTGGGGGGTAGGGCTTATATTGCAGCCATCACCGACAATCATGCTAGGTCTTATTTTCGGGGAAACAGGGTAGTAGTCCCAAATAGACCAGCATGCAGCATAGTATGGTAAAGATGCAACAGGTAAGTTAAGATGCAGTGTCCAAAAAGAGGGCGAGCGGTATAAATGTAGAGTAGGTAGGGCAAAGATGCAATGTGATATGCTTAATATCCTGCCTCCAGTGTCTCAGGTCCTGTTAACAGGGCATATATTGTAGTAGGTGATAAGCCCTTTTTCCGGTCCTTGTTTTTCAGCTGGATGCTTGTAGTAGAGCTCATGTGCCCTGTTTTCTCTCTGTCTCTCTCTATCTCTGATGCCTCCAAATACTTGCAGTGGAAAGCTGTAGGTGAGAGGTCTCTCCAGTGCCTCTGCGGCAATTTCACGGTTCAAACACAGCGATCTGTATGATGCAACAGGAGCATCTCTTTCCATTTTCTTCTGGGCCTCCCTACCTATCTCACTTGACCCAGCCTGGCAGCAGCCAACCCTGGGTACAGATGTTCGATCCCTGAGTCCCTAGCACCAAGAGAACAAATCTTCCTGGGCAGTCCAGTAAAAAGCATTTCACACCACCCTCTGCTTCTCAGTCCCTTTTGGGAACTATAGTGTAAAGGGTTCAACAACCCATTGCATAGATACTCTCTCAAACTACACTCCCATAATTCACCACTCTCTGGATAGGAGTCTATGGACTGGTTTGTCCTTGCTCTCCCCCTGCTGGTTGGAGGAAATAACTCAGCACAATGGCAGCATTACAGTAGAAAGTGGAGCAACAGAGGGCATGGTCACCTCCATGTTGCAGTAGTCCAGCATCCGACTATATAGCCATCACAAACTCACTTGTACAACTCTTTCCAGTGTATTTGTCACATACCTAGTGGCTTGAGCCCGAATTGCAGAGGGAGGCCTCCCTTACGGCTCCTACTCGCGGCCCCTGGTAACAGGAGGCACAGGAGTGAGGAGTGGTACGAGTGCCTGGCAGAATCAACAGCGGAGAAAGTCAGTCCAGAAGTCCAGGAATTCCTTGCAGGAGACAGAAACAGGAGGCAGGCTGGAACTGAAGTACTGGACTGGAACCAGGAACAGCTGACAGGTTGGCAGGCTGGAACTGGAACACTGGACTGGAACCAGTAACAGCTGACAGGTTATCAGGCTGGAACTGGAACACACTGAGAGTAGTCAGGCAGGCCGGGTCGGATATCAAGCGGGCAGCAGAAGCATCAGAGGAACAGGCAGGTTTAAATAGCCCGCCTGGCGCCAACAGGAGCGCGCACACACACATGCGCAATGGCGCCCACGAACGTGAGCCAATGAGCCTGGAGTACCTGTTACTGGAAGGATCTTTCTGACAGTATTGTGTGAATATGACCCCTTTCCCGTCCCCTCAAGACCCTTACAGGGATACATAAAAACTCTATAAAAATTGAGCCCACTCAAACCTGTTGCCCATCACCTAACAGCTAATGACCACCAACAAATCATATAACATCCCCCTCAGTCTGACAAACAACCCCTACCCAAAGTTATGACTGCCCAGTTATGCACAAATTGGGTAGTCATAACTGAAATATGAATTGACCATATTTGGTCAATGACATCACCCAGGATCCCCAGCACTGTTACAATACTACAGTGCTGAGGATCTATCATTTTATGATGTTTTACACAAGGGCCAGTGTCAGGTCATCTTATTGGGTGATGGATTTACTGCACTGCATACTAGCACATTATGAAATACCTACCTTAAAACAAGCTGCGGCAAAAAGCTCTAAAGGAATGGCATGGGTATGCCTTTCCTTCAGAGCGTATGTACCTGTGACGTTACCGGCTTCTACAGAAGTAAGTATCTCCTAAACGGTGCATGTTTAGTAGATATTTACAGTACCTACAGGTAAGCCTTATTATAGGCTTACCTGTAGGTAAAAGATAAACAGAATGACTTTACTACCACGTTAACGTTTTCCTATGAAGACCAGAAGTTCAGGGACGCAGTACTGAGAGAGCAGGAACCAGCAGCATTGAAAGCTATAATCTGCAAGTGATAAACAAAACTACTTTACTACCACTTTAATGTTTTCCTGTGAAGACCAGAAGTTCAGGGATGCTGTACTAAGAGACCAGGAACCAGCAGCATTGAAAGCTATAATCTGCAAGTGCTTTGGTAAGAATTTTAACAGATAGTTTACTGGGGAATGTTTTTTTAAATTGTGCTCAACGTGTTAAATAAAAAATGCTGAGGGTTTAATACTGCTTAAGGCTGGGTTTACGCTGCAGCACGGAGCGACTCTCAGCAGGGCTCCGGTGCATCCCTGTTCACTGTTTCAGGGCTGATTTCAGTCCGAATTTTTGGCTGAATTCAGACCTGAAACGGACCAGAAGACGCACAGGACTCCTGTGCAATTCGCACTGAAGCCGCTCCAAGGATATGTGAACTGGCTCCATAGAGAGCCAGTCACTTTCTCCTGACATGCGAATTGGATGCAGGATAACCCACATACAGTTTGCACTAGTGTTAACCCAGCTTCAAGCAGATCTTGACATTTGCATTCTGTTTAACACATACAGTACAGTTACATGACACTCTGTGAAATCTTTGCAAGGGACCTTATATAAGCTCATATATATGTCAATAATAGAGGCCAATTGTGAAAACTAGTATTGATTTTGTTAAATGTAATTTCTTTTTAACATAAAGGCTTTTTAACTGTTGTTCTAGATCTGTTTTTTACTATACAAATGCATGCAATTTATGTTTTACAAATAAGCAATTGATATAACGTGCACACTTGACACGGGAGTCCCAGGGATCAATGGAATTTCTAAAGAGTACATGCCATCTAGAATGGAAACCTTGGAGGGAGTCATTTGGAGTGAGTCATATGAAGGGACAGTGAAAGAAGGGGATGAATCACTGCTGTGACATGATCTCCTTTGTAAACCTTAGCTTGGGCTATTAATCTCTGTAAATAGCAGCTGTTTTATAAATCTATGTAAGGAGAATTGAAAAAACATGAAAAGGAACCTAAAGCTCCACCCAAAGGCTGGATATGCATAAGAATACAGTACATAATATTAAATTGCAATATTGCACATTTACCAGACTTAAAACAATCTTTAAAAAAGGATGTAAATTATGTAAATAAAAAACCCTACTTAAATGCCTACCTAAATTCTCAGCCATGTGGCATTTGGTTCCTGAGTTTTTTCTATTCTCCCATGCACAGTAGTTAGGGTACTTTTTTTGGTGTCCGCATAACCACATGCATGAAGTTCCTATTAGATGTCTAGCGATAGGGCTTCTCTTAGGATTTAGACGTGAATGTGAAGACAAAGATGTCAGCTCAAGTGGACCAACCAGCATGGGCACATCTGCAGCGATGGATCCCTGCACCAATGAGGGACCAGGACAACAGATTTAGGTGAGTAATTCCACAATGCATTAAAAAAAAGACCTGCAGAATGTGTTGGGGAGGGGGAAGAATTGAGGGGGGGTGGTAATGTTTACCTGAAGAAGGCTTTAAATAAAAAAACAATGTGAAATATTAACATGTTAATTATGTTTGTTAAGATATAAAACCACTGGCACAGTAAATCTCAAGCACTACATGACTTATTTTTCAGGCATCACTGTCACTTGTAAGCAGTGAAGGTCTTTCATCTATAATCCGTTTAGTTTTTGTTCACTTTATAATAAGCCAGTTCAATCAATACACCAGGGGATACTTCTGATCGGTTCAGGGTGTACCTTATATTATCTGAAACAGTGCCTTTATTGTTACATTGTAAATCATATTTGTGAATCTAACATGCCAGCATGTACAGTTTGTAGTTTAAGTAATGGAAAAAAAACAAAATGACCACTAAAAACACTGAAATACTGTATGTAAATGTTAATGCAATTTACTGAGTTATTTATATAACTAGCAAATGTGTTCCCATTCATGAACAAATTAATTAAACCAGAATGTCAACATCGTTCTGAGTGATTCATAACTCAGTGGTATGCATTGTTTTCTGAACAAACAGTATTTTTTATCTTTGTGCATATTATTTTGTCAAGTGTGTCTTCTTACTGGAACTAATCATATACATAGAGTGTAAATGGATCTTGGAGATTGAGGTATAGGAAGGGGGTAAGAGCTGATCAAAGATTACTGAGAAAAAGCTGAAAGGAAGCAAATCAAGGACCATGAAGGAAGATGGCAAAGACAAAGTGGCATAGAGGAAAAATCTGAGCTAGTAAAGTACGGAGAGAAGTCAGAAGATTATCATAGACATGAGAATAAAGAAAGCACTCAGACTCAGCTGAATAAAGATGGGGAAGTGAAGTAGTAGAAGAGCAGAAGAGAAAAAAAGAATTAGAAAGTTCCTCAGATGGTAAAGTTTGTAAAGGGCCCCTACACTAAAGGATAGGTACATGGGGTCCAGGTTAAGAAGTATGATAATTCCATATAAGTACCAGCCTTTAATAGCCACCCACAGATGCCCATAATATTTAACCAGCCATTCTTTGTGGTAGATGATCCGATCTGCCATTGCAGGAGGGAGGGGGGAGAAAAGAGCTAGTGAGGATTTCTCACTGGCACAGCCACAGCTGCACACACAAAACCTGCTCCTGTCTGTAGAGTACAGTACTATAGCTGTGGGGGAGAGGGGAAATCTGTACATACATCCGCTGCAGCTCACCGCAGCACCTCTGGGGGGTGGATGAACATGGGATCTGCTACATAGGAGCCTGTTGATCGATTGCTGATTGGCTGCACCCGGCTAAGCATATCTACTTGCCGCCAAATCACGTACATGTATGTGATTAACTGCAAGTGGTTATACTGGGGTTATTGCTGCAGCTCTATGTTGGTTGAACTGGATGGACTTGTGTCTTTTTTCAACCAGATTACCTATGTAACTATGTAGCTGTCAGCCATAAGCCCGGTGTTGTTTTTTTAGAGCCGGCGATGCTCTAACAAGTAAAAGCAATCCTAATCAGCCACTGGATTGCTTTTACAGGTGGCGGAAGGGGGAGCCCCCCATTCACATCCCCCTCCGCCCTCCCATGCCTCTCGGGGCTCTCCCGTCTGGGTGGGGAGCCCAGCATTAGACCCAGTGGTTGCGTCGGTTTGCAACAGAGGTGACCGGAGACTGGATCGTCTCCGATCACCTCTATGGTCTTGGAGACCAGAAGTGATGACCATTTTTGCTACTTCCGGTTAGGGCAGATGTAAACACTGCCATTTTTTTTTGGAAAGCATGAGATCAATGTTTTTTTTTATCTTGTGCTTTCAAGGTAGAGGAGAGATGTGGGGTCTTATAGACCCTAGATGTCTCCATAAAGAGGACCTGTCATGCTTTATTTTTATCACAAGGGATGTTTACATTTCTTGTGATAGAAATAAAAGTGATCAAAGGCAAACCCATACATAGGTTGCGCACGCATATGTAAACCATGTTCGCACCACACGAGATGTATTGTCGTGAGCGTTATAGCAAGAGCAATAATTCTAGTGTTGGATCTCCTTTGTAACTCTAAACTGGTAGCCTGTCAAATTTTTTAAAGTGTCACCTCTGGAGATTTTTAGGTATCATCGTTTGTTGCCATTCCACGAGTGTTTGCAAGTTTAAAGCGGAACATGTTAGGTATCTATTTACTCTGTGTAACATCATCTATTAAGTTTAAAAATTAGGTTATATATAGTGTTTTTTGCATTAAAGTTCATTAAAGTGTTTTTTTTTTCCAAATAATATGTGACATAAAAAATTGCAACAACCACCATTTTATTCTCTAGGGCCTCTGCTAAAAAAATATATATAATGTTTGAGGGCTCTAAATAACGAAATACTGATCTTTACATGTAAACAAAAAGTGTCAGATTAGGCCTGGCCCTCAAGTGGATATTTGACACCCAGAGCAGATTGTTTTTTTTTTTTTTTAAACACCCCTTATGCTCCTGTATACATCATAATTGTTTTCAGTAATAAACATACCATTAAATGAATACTAAAATGGGCAGAAACAGAGTTAGTAAACAATTTCTTTATCTAAATGTTGTATACTTAATCATGTCGGTAAAAAAAAAAAACATAAGTTTTAATATTGACGCATCAGTTGTGACATGTGGGAAATGTGGGCAACAAATGAGCAATTGGGACAATATGTGGACAACAGGCAATTACTCTGATTTACTAAAGAAGTAGTGCATGTTTACTTTGCAGGAGAATTATTTACTTAAGGAAGCTGTGATTCCTTAAAATCATCCAAAAATGGGCAAGCAAAAATCCTATGTTTTTTTTTTTTGCTTGCACATAATTGGCTTTTTGCAAAGTGAATAATTGGGGCATTCATTTAAGCTAAGGCTTCTTTCAAACTGATCCGCTTTTTGTTCAGTTCTTCAGTTAAAAAAAGTGGAAGAAAAATGCATCCCTTTAAATCCTGTGTAGCTCTTCACACTGGTCAGTTGCGCTTCAGTTGCGTTTAAAAAAAATATTGCTTGCTGCATTTTTAGTGCATGTTCAGTCAGATAGAAAAAACCTCCCCACTGAAGAGAATGAAAACTGCATCAAAAATTCAACACACCTGTGGGAAGGTCTTTGTGATGTAAAAGGGAGGAGTTAAAATGCAACACAAATGCATCAAAAGTGCACCATGCAGTGCGATACATTCAACGCAATGTACCAAAAACGCAAAAAAAAATTGACAATAACGCATATGCATTTTTCATGTGGTTTTGCTACAAAGCTGTGTGAAAGTGCCTTTTACTGGTAAAAATTACCTTACAAAGTGAAAATTCAGTTTGCAAAGTGAACATGCTCAAATCCTGTAGTAAGTCAGGATTATTATATAGTAAAAAATAGGCAAACATTCTTCTTCAACCGTCCTCAAGGAAAAATTTCCCACTCCAACCTCCTTTTCTTTTCTCACTATCTCCCAAAGAAAATAATTAGACAGCAACAATGAAACAGTGCCTCATTAATGTCACAACTGTAACTATAAATAATTTGTGCCTCATTTGTACTTATCTTCCCTTTAAGAATTGCCCCTATCATCTTCTTCCTTCTGCAAGTGACAGCATCTAAGCTTCTGCATGCAGAATGAGCAGATTGATATGCTTTCTTTTGTTGTCTGCATCCAGCAGAGATCAAGGTATCAGAACTATGCAGAGACACTTTCAGGTAGCATAAAACATATAAATCAGATGCGGCAGCATCCCTTAAAGTGTTGCACTTAGAGCAGATCACCCAAAGCATGCCAATGGACACATGCATAGTTAACTACCTCATTACCTTTTCTCACAGCCCAGAAAACCCAAGCTTACTACGTCCTTAAAACAACTCCTACAGCCCACTGCCCCATACATCCTTAATATAAAACCTTGTTCCTACTCATCATCTGGAGGAACTGTAAAATCAGATGATAGCCTTTAACATAGACTGCCAATAAATGCCTTTGTAATTCATTTAAATATAGTGTCTGGGGGGTCCCCTTAATCTGCCTCTAAAGTGGTGCATCTGTACCATTATTAAACCTGCTGCAGCAAAAATTACACTTATCAAGCCAACAAAAATTACATTTCCCTGCAAGCTTTCTTTATTTTGTATTTTGAGGAGCCAGTCTGTATGATGAGGCCACAGTTTAGTGCATTTGGAACAAGATTAGAGATTTTTTGGATAAATTCTGGTGTCTGTTTCACAGACTTTGGATAGAAGTTGCAGGTGTGGAAAAAATGTGTTTTGGGTGTTGGTGGTGCTTTCACACCATAATGTATATAGGTACTCTTGATAAAAGCAAGAATTGGCCTTGCTGTTAAAAATGTAAATGATATGCTCCAGTCAAACAGGTGCGGAAAAATTGGTCCTTGGGTGTTAATTGTGCCCATGAAGCCTATACCAAAAAATGTCTTTAATCAATGCCCACAAAGCTTGGCAGCCCAGACAGTCTTCCCAGATATTATGGGGGGGGGGATCTTCACTGAGGCACTTCAGTATACTGCAGTAAAAGTGCTCTGACGCACTTCAATATACTGCATTAAAAAGTGCACTAATGCACTTCAATATACTGCAGTAAAAGTTCTCAGATGCACTTTAATATACTACAGTAAAAGTGCGCTAATGCACTTCAATATATTGCAGTAAAAGTGTTCCGATGCACTTTAATATACTGAAGTAAAAGCGCCCGACGCACTTCAATATACTGAAGTAAATGTGCACTGACGCACTTCAATATATTGCAGTAAAAGTGCACTGACACACTTCAATATACCGCAGTAAAAGTGCACTAACGCACTTCAATATACTGCAGTAAAAGTGCACTAATGCAATTCAATATACTGCTGTAAAAGTGCCTTAATGCACTTCAATATACTGCACCAAAAGTGCACTAACACACTTCAATAAACTGCAGTAAAAGTGCACTAACGCACTTCAATATACTGCAGTAAAATTGCCCTGATGCACTTTAATATACTGCAGTAAAAGTTCCCTGATGCACTTCAATATACTGCAGTAAAAGTGCCCTGACACTTTACACTGACACACTTCAGTATACTGCAGTAAAACTGCCCTGACACTCTACACTAACACACTTCAATGTACTGCAGTAAACCTGCCCTGACACATTAAACTGACACTAAAGTAAAAAAGGAAGGTCGCACTACACTCACGCTGCACTATCACTATATTCACACTACACTGATACTTTACATGCACAATAGAATCACAAGCACACTAACTCGCTAGTAGCCATGAACAGAGCTCTATTCTATCTATCTCGACTCCAATATCACACTGCAAATAGAAGGAACCTTTTATAGTGTGGGTTGGGTCTATGAGCAATGAGCCATGATTGGGCACAGTCATTATTACTTTCTCCAATCATGGCTCTGATTGGGCAAAGCCTTCATTGCTTCAGTCAATCAGGACTTACAATGCACTGTGCAGTGCGCAGTGCATTGTGGGTCATTCAGCTGGCCCAGCAAACGGTCAAACGCCCAACAATTCGGGTTTTCGCAGAATGGGCAAACGACCAATGTTCAGGCCGAACTTATGCTTGGCCCAATCCGTTCACCCAACACTACTGACCAGCTTTAAAAAACTATGTTTTTCTCTTCTCTGGGGAATCCATTATCATCAGCTTGCTAGATTGCAGTGCATTTGATAAAGTCTTGCCAATGCTTTTATGCTTTCTTGGTTGATTGACCTGCATTTTGCCATTAATTTGTAATTCGTCTTGTGAAAAGGAAACCTGGAACACAGAACTCAGTAGGCAGCATGATAACTATGATAACTATCACAGGTGTACTGCATGCCAGTACTGTATATGAGATGTGAGCTGTCTTTGCTGCACCTGGTCCTGCCCAGTTATACACGCTGAGGTTAAACTAACACAGACGGGTGATATTTATATTTACTTCATTATTGTTTGGATAATTGTACCTTTTTAAATACAAAGTATTAAATCACGGTGCTATGTAGATGAAAGAATATAGTAGTTTGCCAATAACCACTTTTCGGACTGAACCATCTTGCAGAACAGGTTACCTGCATGTCTACAGCCAGAGTTGGCAGTACATACAGTCATTGTTGTAGTGAATGCACCTGTTTTTTTCCCTAGAGATACACAAATGAATGCTGGTTGTACATAACTGAGTCTATGTAAGTATACAGATACTTTGGTTTGTTTACACTTTACCCTGGATGTCTCTAAATCACATCAGATATAACTACTTACAAAGGGTGGTCACAATAGCTGGATCAGACAACCATCTTATGCATATAGGTACTTTGCACATCCTTCAGTCAACTGCTCCCAGGAGGAACGATTGAGTGGGCAGATTAGAAAAGGGGGTGCCGCCTTTCTGTCAGTGCCACTCCCTGTTATGTGTAATAATATGAGATAAAGAGAAGTTTAAGTATATATATATATATATATATATATATATATATATATATATATACACACAGTATCTGTCACATTCTCACGTACCTTGTGGTTGAGCCAGTAAGGCAGAGGAGGGCCTACCTTATGTATCTGACTCGCGGCCCCTCATAGAGCAGACAGGGGACCTGAGAGTGCAGAATGGTATGAGTGCCTGGCAGGTTTGTTGTCAGAGGAGCAGCTCCGGAATACCTGATGCCACAGGGATAAAGACCAGTCAGAACAGAAGCAGGGGCGGATCCAGCGGGGGGGGGCAATGGGGCAATTGCCCCCTCCAAGAATGCTGGTGAGAGGGCAGGCGGCTGGCTCCGCAGGAGAGAGAGCGGACGGCCGGGCGGGTGACAGTCAGAGAGAGTGGGCGGGTAAGAGAGCGGACGGCCGGGCTAGTGACTGACAGAGAGTGGGCGGGTGAGAGAGCGGAAGGCCGGGCTGGTGACTGACAGAGAGTGGGCGGGTGTGAGAGCGGACAGCCGGGCTGGTGACTGACAGAGAGTGGGCGGGTGAGAGCGGACGGCCGGGCGGGTGACAGTCAGAGAGAGTGGGCGGGTGAGAGAGCGGACGGCCGGGCTGGTGACAGCCTGAGTGAGAGGGCGGGTGAGAGTCAGAGAGCGGCCAGGCTGCTGGCCAATCAGGGAGCCGGCAGGCGGGGGAGCAGAGACATGACATCATCTCTCACCGCCCGCCCTGCATCCCTGCAGTTCTGCCTTCACTGTGCAGGCAGCCACGGGCAGCAGAGAGATTACATTATCTCTCTGCTGCCTGACTGGTAATCTGCTGCCTCATCCTCTGGGAAACAGAAAGTGACAATTGTAGCAGGCAAGTGACAATCCGCAACGTGTGGCAGATGATGTGGCAAGTGACAATTTGCATCTGGTGGCAGGCGACGTGGCAAGTGACAATCTGCTTCTGGTGGTGGCAGGTGACATGGCAAGTGACACTTCGCAATGTGTGGCATGTGACATGACAATCCGCATCTGGTGGCAGGTGACGTGGCAAGTGACAATTTGCATCTGGTGGCAGGCGACGTGGCAAGTGACAATCTGCATCTGGTGGCAGGCGACATGGCAAGTGACACTCTGCATCTGGTGGCAGGTGACGTGGCAAGTGACAATCCACAATGTGTGGCAGGCGACGTGACAATCCGCATCTGGTGGCAAGGTGACGTGGCAAGTGACAATCCGCATCTGGTGGCAGGTGACGTGACAATCCACATCTGGTGGCTGGTGACGTGGCAAGTGACAATTGTAGCAGGCAAGTGACAATCCGCATCTGGTGGCAGGTGACGTGGCAAGTGACAAACCGCATCTGGTGGCAGGTGACGTGGCAAGTGACAATTGTAGCAGGCAAGTGACAATCTGCATCTGGGGGCAGGTGACGTGGAAAGTGACAATCCGCAATGTGTGGCAGGTGACAATCTGCATCTGGTGGCAGGCGATGTGGCAAGTGACAATTGTAGCAGGAAAGTGACAATCCACATCTTGGGGCAGGTGACATGGCAAGTGACACGCTTTGGGCTCCCACTGATTCTGCATTATGGTGAGTTGAACTATTTCATTTTATACAACAATGTAATAATAGAATTAATGCGCTTCAATCATCCTGACACCATAACAATCATGGTGCTGTGATGATTGAAGCGCCAACACCAGCCATTTCCCTGATAAATTTCCCCCTAAAATGTATTTTCTGGTAGTGCCCCTCCCGAGACTAGACTCTGGATCTGCCCCTGAACAGAAGGCAGTTGTGGAGCTGAATCAGTGGATATCAGGATACCACACACCTGGATGCTAGTGGCAGAGCTCAGCGGGTCAGCCCTGAGGGATGTGGAGCACAGACAGGCACAGGCACACACAGGTATGAGACAGGACAGGTACAGAGGCCAAGACAGGTTGGAGTATGGGCCAGGTCGGCAACAGGTGGTCACTGTGGTAACAAGAGGAGCAGGCAGGATCAACGTCAAGGACAAGCCGGGGCCGGGTGCAGGCAGAAGGCAAGAAGAGTCAAAGGCAAGCCGGGTCAAACACTGGAACAGATCTCTGAGCAGGTTACAGGTAGCAGGGGTCATGGGAAAGCTGCAGATCAGATAGCACTGGCTCTGTTTACAAGCCCTGTTTAAATAGTTCATCTGGCGACAAGACTCACAAACGTGCACCACCAGCAGGATTCCTCCTACAGAGCATTTCCTGACATTGCCCCCCCCCCCCAAAAGGGCAGCCCCCAGATGCCCAACTGGGCCCGTTTTACAGCATGGGTTTTCTTAAATGATTGCATGAGTCTTTTGGCATGGATATTTCTTTCAGGCTCCCATGAATTATCTTCTGGCCTGTAACTCTCTCCATTAAATTAAATATTGAATTTGGTTATACCTTTTTCTGCAGTCCAGTACGGGCCAGGTCGGCAACAGGTGGTCAGTGTGGTAACAAGAGGAGCAGGCAGGATCAACGTCAAGGACAAGCTGGGGTCAGATGCAGGCAGAAGGCAAGAAGAGTCAAAGGCAAGCCGGGTCAAACACTGGAACAGATCTCTGAGCAGGTTACAGGTAGCAGGGATCATGGGAAAGCTGCAGATCAGACAGCACTGGCTCTGTTTACAAGCCCTGTTTAAATAGTTCATCTGGCGACAAGACTTGCAAACGTGCACCAGCAGCAGGATTCCTTCTACAGAGCATTTCCTGACATTGCCCCCCCCCAAAAGGGCAGCCCCCAGATGCCCAACTAGGCCCGTTTTACAGCATGGGTTTTCTTAAATGATTGCATGAGTCTTTTGGCATGGATATTGCTTTCAGGCTCCTATGAATTATTTTCTGGCCTGTAACTCTCTCCATTTAATTAAATATTGAATTTGGTTGTACCTTTTACTGCAGTCCAGAATTGCTTCAACCTCAAACTCCTCCTCTTTGTTGATTATTATAGGTTCCAATGGACCAGTGCTTCGTTCTGGAAAAAGAACAGAGATAAAAGGTTTTAGTAAGGTGACATAAAAAACAGGGTGAATTTTGAATGAATCAGGTAACTCCGAACCATAGGCTACATCCTTACTCTTCCTTTTCACAGAGAAGGGTTCCATGAATCTTGGACCCAATTTCCTTGAGGGGCATGCTAGCTTTAGCTTTGTTGTGGATAGCCATACTTGGTTGTCCGCTTCCAAGATTAATTCTCCTTGTCTCTTTTTATCAAAAATCTTTTTGTTATACTCCTGCGTCTTGGTCATGGTTTCCTGCAGTAGTTTGTTGTTACTGTTGAAGAAATTCGTTGTCTCAGAAACTGCTGGAACTGAACATTCTGGAATGGTGCTTGGTAGGAAGGATGGGTGGAAGCCATAGTTGGCAAAAAATGGGGCTAGTTTGCTAGCAGAATGAGAGGAGTTGTTATAGGTGAATTCAGCTAAGGGAAGCAGGGAGATCCAGTCATCCTGGGAGAAGGATGAAAAGCAGCGCAGGTATTGTTCCAGGGTCTGGTTGGTTGTTTCTGTTTGCCCATTCGTCTGCGGATGGTATGCTGAAGAGAAGGTTAATTCAATTTCCAGGGATCCATACAAGGCTTTCCAGAACCTGGAGGTGACCTGCACCCCACGGTCGGATACGATATTGGCTGGGACTCCATGAAGCCTTATGACTTTTTTAAGGAAGACTTGCGCTGTTTCCGCAGCTGGGGGTGTCCCCTTCATTGGTATGAAATGGGCCATCTTTGACAGTCTATCTACCACCACAAAGGTGGTAGATAGACCGGGGGGAGCTCAACAATAAAATCGATTGAGATCATTCTCCATGGCCTCTCTGGGACAGGCAATGGTTTCAGCAAACCCCAGGCCTTGACTTTGCTGCAGATGGTGCAAGATTCCACATATTTACCGTCACATGCCACCTGGGACCACCAGAATGTGCGTTGCACAAGTTCAGCAGTGTTCACTGTGCCAAAATGTCCAGCCAACTTATGATCATGGCAGAGTTCCAATACTGCGACCCTTATGTGCCTGGGTACAAAGATCTTGTCCTCATGCCATAACAGACCATCTTTCACCTGTAAATTGGTTTCAGGGGAGGAGACAGTTTCAGAGGAGGCTTGTTTGATCCGAGACAGTAAATCTTCCTGTAATACAAGAAAGTTTCCTGAAGGCAGGTTGGTGTCCGGGGATGTGGTTTCTTCAGAGTTTTTGAACATATGGCATAATGCATCGGGCTTGGTGTTCTTTGACCCAGGTCTATAGGTTACATGAAATGAAAATCTGGAGAAAAATAATGGACCTGGCCTGGCGTGGTTTTAGCCTCTTTCCTGTCCTCAGGTACTCCAAATTTTTATGATCTGTGTAGACCAAAATTGTGTGTTCCGCTCCTTCCAATAGGTACCGCCACTCTTCCAGTGCCGCTTTGATGGCCAGGAGCTCCAGATCCCCCACATCATAGTTCCTCTCAGCTGATGACAATTTGCAGGAGAAAAATGCAACTCGGTATAGGAGAGCTTTGGACCCTTGCTGTTGTGACAGCAACAGTACAGCTCCAACCGCTGTTTTAGACGCATCGACCTCAAGAACGAATGGCATGGCCGGATTAGGATGTTTCAAGATGGAGACTGACATGAACAAATTTTTCAGGGTTTCAAAGGCAGCCTGAGCTCCAGAGGACCAGTGGAATCGTATGCCTTGCCTGGTTAATTCTGTGATGGGACTGATTATGGCAGAAAACCCCCTAATGAACTTTCTGTAAAAGTTGGCAAATCCGATGAAACATTGGATTTCTTTCTTATCTGTAGGCACTGCCCAGTCCAGGATGGCGGTAACTTTCTGGGGATCCATTTTTATGCCTTCAACTGAGATAATTAGCCCAACGAATTGAATGCTCTGTAATACATTTTTCTGACTTGGCATAAAAAGGCCATGCTGCCGAAGCCGGGTTAGCACACTCTTGACATGCCTGCGGTGGTCATCCAATGAGTAGGAGAAGATGAGGATATCATCCAGATATACTATGATGAATAGGTCTAAGTAATCCCATAAGATGCCGTTGACAAAGTGTTGGAAGGTGGCCGGGGCATTACATAGACCAAAGGGCATGACCAGGTATTCAAAATGCCCGAACCGGGTGTGAAAAGCTGTCTTCCACTCATCC
Organism: Lithobates septentrionalis; assembly: GCA_037952835.1. Taxonomy (NCBI): domain Eukaryota; kingdom Metazoa; phylum Chordata; class Amphibia; order Anura; family Ranidae; genus Lithobates; species Lithobates septentrionalis. The sequence continues at coordinate 135,913 of JBBDGP010001506.1, read as the reverse complement.
ACTTCTCTTATGCAAACCAAATTATAGGCTCCCCAGAGATCCAGCTTGGTAAAGATAATCGCAGCTCCTAGCCTTTGAAATTACTTGGGTACCAGAGGCAATGGGTAGCGATTTTTCACAGTAATCTTGTTCAACTCCCGATAGTCTACACAGGGGCGTAAGGTGTGATCTTTTTTTTCAACAAAGAAAAAAAATTGGGCCCAATTGACCCTTTTCCCTCCCCAGTGACATGTGACTCATTAGTGTTACAAGGTCACAGGTGTGAATGGGGAGCAGGTGTGTTAAATTTGGTGTTATCGCTCTCACTCTCTCATACTGGTCACTGGAAGTTCAACATGGCATCTTATGGCAAAGAACTCTCTGAGGATCTGAAAAAAAGAATTGTTGCTCTACATAAAGATGGCCTAGGTTTTAAGAAGATTGCCAAGACCCTGAAACTGAGCTGCAGCACGGTGGCCAAGACCATACAGCGGTTTAACAGGACAGGTTCCACTCAAAACAAGCCTCGCCATGGTCGACCAAAGAAATTGAGTGCACGTGCTCAGCGTCATATCCAGAGGATGTCTTTGGGAAATAGATGTATGAGTGCTGTCAGCATTGCTGCAGAGGTTGAAGGGGTTGGGGGTTAACCTGTCAGTGCTCAGACCATACGCCGCACACTGCATCAAATTGGTCTTCATGGCTGTTGTCCCAGAAGGGAGCCTATTCTAGATGATAAACAAGCCCACAACAGTTTGCTGAAGACAAGCAGACTAAGGACATGGTTTACTGGAACCATGTCTTGTGGTCTGATGAGACCAAGATAAACTTATTTGGTTCAGATGGTGTCAAGCGTGTCTGGCAGCAACCAGCTGAGGAGTACAAAGACAAGTGTGACACTCAGGCATGGTGGTGGGAGTGTCCTGGTCTGGGGCTGCATTAGTGCTACCGACACTGGGGAGCTACAGTTCATTGAGGGAACCATGAATACAAACATGTACTGTGACATAGTGAAGCAGAGCTTGATCCCCTCCCTTTGGAGACTGGGTTGCAGGGCAGTATTCCAACCTAAGGACCCCAAACACATCTCCAAGACAACCACTGCCTTGCTAAAGAAGCTGAGGGTAAAGGTGATGGACTGACCAAGCATGTTTCCAGACCTAAACCCTATTAAACATCTGTGGGGCATCCTCAAATGGAAGGTGGAGGAGCGCAAGGTCTCTAACATCCACCAGCTCTGTGATGTCGTCATAGAGGAGTGGATGAGGACTCCAGTGGCAACCTGTAAAGCTCTGGTGAACTCCATGCCCAAGAGGGTTAAGGCAGTGCTGGAAAATAATGGTAGCCACACAAAATATTGACACTTTGGGCCCAAGTTGGACATTTTCACTAAGGGGTGTATTCACTTTTGTTGCCAGCGGTTTAGACATTAATGGCTGTGTGTTGCGTTATTTTGAAGGGACAGCAAATTTACACTGTTATACAAGCTGTACACTCACTACTTTACATTGTAGCAAAGTGTAATTTCTTCAGTGTTGTCACATGAAGAGATATAATAAAATATTTACAAAAATGTGAGTGGTGTACTCACTTTTGTGCCCCCTGGTTAAACCCCCTGCAGGGATTTTAATGACCAGATTTTCACCACAACCCCCCCATCTTAACCATACAATGTCTGACTGACATCCACTGCAGTCTATTCCCTTAGAATACCTCAACCGTAAAACTATCTGGCCCCTACACCATTGGGACTTCGGCTCATTGCATGGCACCCTATACATAGTTGCATAGTTAAATAGTTGGTAAGGTTGAAAAAAAACACACAAGTTCATCAAGTCCAACCTGTGTGTGTGTGTGCGGTTTTATGTCAGTATTACATTGTATATCCCTGAAACTACTGCTTGTAGAAGAGAATTCCACATCCTTACCGCTCTTAGAGTAAAGAACCCTCTATGCAGTTTAATGCTAAACCGCTTTTCTTCTAATTTTAGTAAATGGCCGCAAATCTTTTTAAATGCCCTATCACGGAAAAGTTTTATCCCTATTGTGGGGTCACTAGTACCGTATTTGTACATTGAAATCATATACACTCTCAAGCGTCTTTTTTCTAGAGAGAATAAGTTCAGTGCTGGTAATCTTTCCTCATAACTAAGAACCTCCACTCCCTTTGTTAGGTTTTTTGCCCTTCTCTGGACTCTCTCCAGTTCCAGCACATGCTTCCTGAGGACTGGAGCCCTGGACCAGAGTCTTGTAGAGTGAGAGAATTATCGTTTTATCTCTGAAGTTAATTCCCTTTTTAATGCATGCCAATATTCTATTGGCTTTGCTTGCAGCAGATTGGCATTACATGCCATTGCTGAGCCTATCATCTACTAGGACCCCAGGTCCTTTTCCATCCTAGATTCCCCCAGAGGTTCTCCCCCTAGTGAGTAGATTTAATTTGTGTTTTTGCCACCCAAATGCATTATTTTACATTTTTCTACATTAAACCTCATTTGCCATGTAGTTGTCCAACCCATTAATTTGTTCAGATATTCTTGCAAGGTTTCCACTTCCTGCGTAGAAGCTATTACCCTGCTTAGCTTAGTTTCGTCCGAAAAAACTGAGATTGAGCTTTTTATCCCATCCTCCAGATCATTTATGAATAAGTTAAATAGGACTGGTCCCAGGACAGAACCCTGGGGGAACCCACTCTCCAAGCCAGACTATTCAGAGTACTCACCATTTATCACTACCCTCTGAATTCGCCCCTGTAGCCAGTTTTCAATCCAGGTACTCACCCTTTGTTTCATGCCAACAGATCTTAGTTTGAAAGTAAACGTTTATGGGAAACTGTATCGAATGCCTTTTCAAAATCCAAATACACCACATCTACGGGTCTCCCTTTATCTAGATGGCAGCTCACTTCTTCATAGAAGGTTAATAGATTGGTTTGGCAAAAATGATTCTTCATTAATCCATGCTGATTTCTGCTAATGATACTGTTTTCATTACTAATATCTTGTATATAGCCCCTTATTATCCCCTCCAAGAGCTTGCAAACTATTGACATTAGGCTAACTGGTCTGTAGTTCCCAGGGATATATCCTGGTCCTTTTTTAAATATTGGTGCTACATTGGCTTTTCTCCAATCAGCTGGTAGTTCCTTAAGGACCCTTGGGTGCAAGCCATCTGGTCCCTGTGACTTATTTATGTTAAGTTTTTCAAGTCTATTCCTAATGATATCCTCTGATAGCCATGAGGGTGCTTCCTGTGATGTGTCATGAGGATAAAGCTTGCAGTTTTGGTTACTGAAGCCCCCCCGTTTCCCTTGTGAAGACTGAGGAGAAGAATACATTCAAAACATTCGCCATCTCTCCATCCTTTGTAACCAGATTCTCTTCATCATTCTTTATGGGGCCAATATGATCTGTCCTCCCTCTTTTACTATTAATGTACTTAAAGAATTTATTGGGATTTTTTTTACTCTCCTTCGCTTTGTGCCTTTCATGTTCTATCTTAGTCGCCCTGATTGCACCCTTATATTTCCATTTGCATTCTTTGTACAGTTAGAATGCTGATGATGACCCCCGAGTCCTTGTATTTTTTGAAGGCCTTCTCCTTTGCTTTTATATGCATTTTTACATTGGAGTTAAGCCGCCCAGGACATTTATTAGCTCTTTTAAATGTATTACCCATTGGGATGCACTGGCTAATCCCCCTATTTAATATGCTCCTAAAGCACACCCATTTTTCCTCTGTGTTCTTTGTTCCTAGGATTTTATCCCATTTAATACCTTATAGCAAGAAGCGTTGTTTATGGAAGTTGGCTCTTTTGAAATTCAGTGTCTTTGTATTCCCCTTGTGTTTCCTGTTTGTGTATATATATTGAAACAGATTGACCTGTGATCGCTGTTTGTAAATTGCCCCATATTTCCACATCTGTGATCAGGTCTGTGTTGTTAGTAATCAGTAGGTCTAGTAATGCATTGTTTCTTGTTGGTGCATTTACCATCTGACCCATGAAATTGTCCTGCAAGACATTTAGGAAATGGCGAGCCTTAGATAAATGCATGGTTCCTTCCGCCCAGTCTATGTCTGGATAATTAAAATCCCCCATTATAATGACACTTCTCATCCTTGCCGCCAAGCTGTGAAAGGAGATCCGCCTCTCCCTCCTCCTTCTGGTTAGGGGGCCTATAGCATACTCCCAGTATTACTCTCCCCTTGGTTTCCTCCCTCTGTAGCTCTACCAATAAGGATTCCTCCTCCTCCCTTGCTCCATTAGTGATGTCGTCCCTCACATTCACTTGTACATAATTTTTGATATACAGGCATACCCTCCCCCTTTTTTACCCTCCCTATCGCTGCGATATAGGGATAACCCTTGAATGGTTGCCAGCCAATCATGAGAGCTGTTGAACCAAGTCTCTGAAATTCTCACAAAATCTAAATCCCCCTCATACAATAGCAGCTCTAGTTCTCCCATCTTATCCGCCAAATTCTTGGCATTGGTGAAAAAGCCTCGTAGTTTTGTCTGGACGCATGCTATCTCCTTATTGGGTGTTCTGAGGTTGCAAATAGGACTTGTTACTATACTTACCACGGGTTTAGGTACTTTAGTCAACCTACCACCAATGCCCCCAATACTACCCACTGAAATTTGTTCCACGCTGGCTAACTCTATAACTGGACCCTCCTACCATCACCTAGTTTAAAAGCTTCTCTAACTTTTTGGCCATCTTCTCTCCCAGCCGATCTGCACCTTCCCCATTTAGATGCAGTCCATCCCTGCTAAAGAGCTGGTAACAGGCTGAGAAGTCGGCCCAGTTCTTCAGGAACCCAAACCCCTCCTTTCTACATTAATTCTTCAGCCACTTTTTTACTTCCCTAATCTCCCGCTGCCTTTCTAGTGTGGCTCGAGGTACTGGTAGTATTTCTGAGAATACTACCTTGGAGGTCCTATTCCTCAATTTAGCTCCTAAATCCCTAAAATCTTTTTTAGGACACTCCATCTTCCTCTGACTTTGTCATTGGTGCCAATGTGCACCATAACAGCTGGGTCTTCCCCAGCCCCCCCCCCAGTAATCTGTCCACCAGATCCTTGATGTGCCGAACCCCAGCACCTGGTCGACAACATACAGTTTGGCACTTCAGGTCTTTGTGACAGATTGCCCTCACTGTCCTTCTGAGAACTGAGTCCCCTACCACCAAAAACTGTCTTTCCTTTCCCTTGGCTTCCCCCTCACCCTCGCTGGAAGAGTTCTTCCCCTGGCAGCTAGGGACTTCACTCTGCTCCAGCAATGCTGGTTCCTGACTGGTTTCACCAATGCCACTCAAAGGGGCGTACTTATTGGGATGTTCCAACTCAGGATTGGCTTCCCTGACTCTTTCCCCTCTACCCTTCCTGACTGTCACCCATCTACTCTGCTCTGGTGCCTGCACCTCTTTGTCTCCACCCGCCTCTGTGATGGCCCCTGCTGGCACCTGCCGGGTATGATCCCAACTCTCCTTTAGTATTGAGAGTCTTCTCAGTGTTGACAGTTGCTTCCCTAGATTCAGAACCTGGGCTTCCAGGGAAACAACGTGCTTACATTTTGCACAGCAGTATTTGCCCTTGATCGGATGATCAAGTAACGCATACATGCCGCAACATGTACACCGAGTCGCATCTCCACATTCGCCGAACATCGTACCTACTTTTTTGAGAACAAGAGAAGTAAAAAATAAAAAATAATAATATTGAGCCCACACCCATTAATCTATTCATAACCAAAACTCATTTCGTGCAACACATTATTCATAATATAATTTAAGAATGAGGCTTTACAGCACCTTATTTTGTGTATCAAACAATCTACAAAGAACAAACAGACACAAAAAAAAGGTGTATAATTTCAAGCTACTATTATCGTGTTCTATTATATTTGGTGTTTTTATTCAATATGACCTCCCCCTATTACTTCATATACCTCTCCTTTTTTCATTTTAATATTTCAATCCAACCTTCCTTGTGTGGTTTTCATTGCATGTTGCCTATCCCATGCCTAATTTACCATTATAAATTATCCTCTACCTTTAATTACATCTATCATCTCTCCACTGTGCCTCCCAGGGGGGAGAAAAAAACAAAACCCCCCACCCCCTCCCAATTTTCCCTCACCAGGTGCATCCCACAGACTATCCAATCCATAACAGTGGTGTCATGGGGGATATTGGGGGGGGGCAAACTTTCCCGTACTATTCATTTTGTCCCAAATAGATAGTGTTGTTTTCGTCAATGGTGATGCCTATTCCGAAAACCCCCTATATGAAACCGGAATCCAGGGAGCTCCGGCCAAGTTCCTACCTGCTAGTGTTTTCTCCAGAGGCACCCAAAGTTTACTAGCAGAGTCATGGCACCAGTTCATACGAACCAGGGCCATGGCTCTGTAATAAGTCACTATGTCCGGAAGTCCCACCCCACCCTCCAGTTTTGGTCTCCTCAAAATCTCATATGCTAACCCTAGGGTGTTTATCTCCCCACACAAAGGTCATAAAAGCCCTTCATATTTGTTTGAAGATTTGTCACCCGCTGCCACTCAGTCAGTGGGGGTCCAGTCCTCTGTTTCCAATGCCACTCGGTCAGGGGGGGTCCGGTCCTCTGTTCTCACCTTCCCTCACTCCCTCTCACACCACGCTGTCACAGCGTCTGACCCCTCCTGCTTTTCTGCACCAAAAAGCTCTGCAACAACACCACCTAGCTGTGCTCTCCTGCTCTCTGCTCCGATCCTTGCCTTAGGCATTGTATCATCCGAGGAAAGCCTGGACTTGTCTACTTTACCAGCCTGAAAGCTTTTCTCATGCACATGAGCCCTGATTACTTACTCCTGGTTCTTACTCAGCATATACCTGGTACCCTTATGTAAGTGTAGCGCTACCCCAGTGAGGGCCACTGTTTGAATCGTTACCCTACCGGTTGCCCTGACCCTGCAAGTCCTCTGACACCCTGGGTTCAGACATTTGTATCAGTAATAAAGATCATTAAAGACACACACAAGTCTAGTGAAACCGTTAAGCTTTGTTTATTGGTGTAATAAAGATATTAGAGGTGAAGGACATAAATTGTTCTCTATAGCAATACCTCTAGCAAAGCACTACTGATGGTAGAGGCAATAATAATAACAACAAACAATATCTGATGACAGAATATAAACAACAATTAGATATGGTCAAAACCCTGCTTAGACATATGAAATGTATGTGAACAAACAGAAAGAGGGCAGGGGAATGACCTTGGCTGGGTCAAACCACTCCCTTCTGTACCTCAACCCACAGGGCCATGGAAAGTGTAATACCGTATGAAATTCAACACAAACAGTTTATCTTGAAAACTTTACCCTGCTCCTTTAAGAAATAGAGTTCCAGGTAAATCGAGGCCTTTTTTTTTTTTGGCACTACAATATCAATCCATTGTAAAGAGGTAGCGAGGTTAGTTGTAGTTCCTTTAAAGAAGTAGAGTCCTTGAATTTTAGCACTTAGTCCTTGAAACCTAGCACTTAGGTGATTAATGTCAGAGGATCTTCTGTATAGCAGAGTGAAGAAACTTTGGCTGGTATATCTTAGCAGGCAAGGGGTGAAAAGTGTGCCTGTGATATTCTGAGTCTGACACAAGATGAACACTGTAGCTGATTGACCAGTTGTAATGTGACAAAAAGTTCTATAGGTTTAAGCAATGAAAGAGAAACAACATTGTCTGAAGGCAGTGTTTATCAGGAGAAGATGGGCAGGTGCCCACTTACTGATCCCTGTGACTGGTGGTGTTAAAGACGAAAACTTTACAGAGCCTCCCTTGGCGTCCTGGCTCAGGGGGTGGCGTCCGACCTTGCGTTGCGCTACACCAGGGCCCAACTGGATATGGTGTGGATGGAGAAGGAGCGGCATCCAGGCTGCCGCCGAACAACCAGAAGATGCTGGCAATGTATGCCCCTCGAACACACGCGCAATGACTCTTTCTTGCACAGGTTTGGATTCGGCCACAGTACCCTCAGACACAGAGTCCTTGCTTGCAGATCCAGGCCCGGAGTCCCAAGAGGAGGAGCCCGTCCACTCACCAGCCTTTTATCACCTCTCCCAGCATCCTGTTCTTCTCTCCCAGCCAGCTGGTAGTTGTAGTTCAAAACAGTCCAGCTGAAAGTAAACCCTGCCTCCCTGGACTATACATCCCAAGATGCTTTGCTTCCCCTTTGGAGTTCAGTCACTCTATTTTCAGGAAGTGACAGCACAGAATCCAGGCTGAACAATAGCAGAAAATAGCTTCACAACAGTAACGCTGTACAGTGTCTCCTGATCGCAGGCAAAGATAGCAGTTTCTTGGCTACATTGGTAATCTGTATGTATTGTTTATATTACTGACAAGCCACTATGTGTGGTATTTTTTGGGAAAATGTACCTTACTTCCTTTTTTCTCTCACTTGTTGTGATGTTGTTCACAACCCACTGGGTCTTTGTTTCTGTTTTTGTATTTGTATTTCAATAAAGTTTTGTGGAAATAGATATGTGCACATGTTTATATTTCTGTAAGAAAAAAAAATCACATATCTGCAATTTACTGGTTTGTAAACCTTCACAGACAAGTTATTTATCAATTGATGTGTCTTTTAAAGTGAAACTTTAGGGGAAAAAATGTCAAAAAGGCATTCATTTTAATGCAGGAAAGGCATACTATACGGATTATTTACGAAAGGCAAATCCACTTTGCACTACAAGTGCAAAGTGCACTTGAAATTGCACTGAAAGTGCACTTGGAAGTGCAGTCGCAGGTAGATCCGAGGGGGACATGCAAGGAAAATAAAAAACAGCATTTTAGCTTGCACATGATTGGATGATAAAACCAGCAGAGCTTCCCCTCATTTCAGATCTACCCCTCAGATTTACAGCGACTGCACTTCCAAGTGCACTTTCAGTGCAATTTCAAGTGCACTTTGCACTTGTAGTTTGCACTTGAAGTGGATTTGCCTTTCGTAAATAACCCCCCCATGTCTCTCCTGCAGTAAAGTTTCTTACTTGACTGTCCACCCTGTACATTGAGCTACACACACACATCTCAGTGTACAACAGTGGTGGTTGGTCCATAAGGGGCGCAGGGGCACCGCCCCCCAAAGTTTCCAAATTTAGTTTGCCAAAGAAGAAATCTTCTTTAACATGTTAAAAACTGTTAGTCATATTATCATTTATTTAAAAAAATAAAAAAATGTATTTCGTTCATATGTGTGTGCACTATGCAGGGAGCCGGACTAATCGGTGCCTATTAGGTCCGTAAACTTTTGAAAAGCATGTCATTTGAGGCTGAGGCTCTAATTGGCTTGTTTCAGATTGTCCTCAGGGTGCCCCAAACCCTCCCACTTTTGACTTTAGCGAATCAATATTCATCATCGTGTCACTTCTGGTTTGCGGCTTCTCATCCTGTGGAACGCAAGGCATCCTCTGGTGAGTGCGGACCTGGAGGGGTTTGTTTGCGCCCCCCAAATTTTTTAGCACCAGCCGCCACTGGTGTACAGCTTGACCAATGCTGAGATGAACGAACCACACATGCTCTGAACTGATGTCATCTCAGCCCAAACAATGGAAGAAGCCCAAGATTGGTACCTGGAAGCAGTCCAGCCAAAGATGTCGGCAGAGAGCTCTGGGACTCAGCAGCACTGGATAATAGGTGAGTACAGTTCTGCTTTAATACCTTTCAAACAGGGTACGCTGCTGGTCAGAAAATGGTAATAGCGACATCTTGGCCATGCAGCTAGGAATAGATGTATGCAATTTGAAAATAAAACGGAAAATTTATATCAAATACTTACCGTAATTTTCCTTTCCTGATAGGCTCCATGGCAGCATACGTGTGGGTAGGCTCCGCCTCCATAACTACCCAATAGGACCCCCTCTCCCATAAATCTTTGCTCTAGGCTGCTATCCATGTTCCGTAACTAGCCTACTCCAGACATTTTGGGAGGGACTCCTGCTGCCATGGAGCCTATCAGGAAAGGAAAATTACGGTAAGTATTTGATATAAATTTTCCGTTTTCCTGACAGGCTCCATGGCAGCATACGTGTGGGAAATAACTCGCCCAAAAATACACACGGGCGGGCAAAAATGTTTGAGCAAAGAAACCAAATTTATTTTACATTGTCAACCGACAATACTTGTAAACCAAAATTAATGGAAGACAGAGCAGCAGGCTCAACACAGTAGTGAGAAACAAATGTGTTAATAGAAGACCAGGAAGCCGCTTTACAAATGATTTCAGGCGCGACATGCCAGGAAGCTGCCCACGAGGTCGAGATACTCCTGGTCGAATGAGCTGTCACTGCCTCTGGAGGAGCCAAGCCCTTTGTCTTGTATGCCCTCTGAATGGTCTGCACAATCCAAGAAGAAAATGATCTGACCGAAGCTCGCATTCCTTTGTTTTTACCATGGAGAAGAACGAAAAGGAATTCCGTTTGTCTGAATGGAGCCGTGACCTCCAGATATTGCTTTAGAGTGTGGCCTACGTCAAGTGGATGAACATCCTGATCGTCCGTTGTTCTGAAAGTAGGAAGTACAATCTCTTGATTTTCATGAAAGACTGAGGTCACTTTAGGGTTTGACCCAAGCATGGGAATCAACACTACCCTGTCTGGAAAGAAGGTTAGGAAAGGTTCTTCTGAACCTAGATTTCTAATCTCTGACACTCTTTTAGCCGATGTCACAGCTACTAAGAAGGTGGTCTTGAGCGTGAGATCTCTCATGGAAAGAGGTTTGTCAGGATCTGATCCGAGATTGGAGAGAAAATCCAAGACAATAGGAAGGTCCCATTTGGGGAACCTAGGTCTTCTTTGAGGTTTAAGCCTGATAGCTCCTTTAAAGAATTGACGGACTAATGTGTGATTAGCCCAAGATACTCCTGTGAAGGCCGAGATGGCTGAAACTTGCACTCTTAGTGAGCTGACTGCTAAAGATAGGTCCAGCCCTGATTGGAGAAAACTTAGAATGTCCTGTACTGCTGGAGAATTACACGGATTTGACCGGGAAGACATATGATCAGAGAATTTAGACCATATCCGTTCGTATACTCTGTTCGTACTTCCCCTCCGGGCACTAAGAAGAGTTGGAATAGCTTCTTCCGGACAACCTAGAGATTCAAGCCTTTCCCTCTCAAGAACCACACCCTGAGGTGTAGGCAAGATGGGCATGGGTGTAACGTCGAGCCTTGCGACAGTAGATCCGGCCTGAGAGGAAGGGGAACTGGGTCTTGATAACTCAGGAGCGATAACAGAGGAAACCACGGCCTGTTGGGCCAGAAAGGAATCACTGCAATGATCTCCACCTTCTCTGTTCTGAGCCTCCGGAGGAATTGAAGAATCACCGGTACCGGAGGGAAGGCATAAGCCTTCTGAAACTTCCAATGATCTGAGAGAGCATCTATCCCGTATGCCTGAGGGTCTCTGAACCTCGAATAATACCTGGGCATTTTGGGATTGTATGGAGAAGCAAACAGATCGACCTCTGGAAGTACTCCCAGGGTCAGAAGCCACTCGAACACCTCTCTGTGGAGAGACCACTCGTTGTTGTCCATTTGCACTCGCAAGAGGAAGTCCGCCTGTACATTCTGAATCCCCAGAATGTAAACTGCCGAGATGTTGGACAAATACTTTTGAGCCCAGCTCATTATTGGCTCCACTTCCTGTAGCAGAGACCAGCTGCAAGTTCCACCTTGCTTCTTTATGTAAGCCACCGCGGTTGTATTGTCCAACCTTAGCATCACAGATGAACCTTCTATTAGATGGTGAAATGACAGGAGTGCCTGAAAAGCGGCCCTCAGCTCCAGAATGTTGGAGACAATCCCTCGAGCAGGGAAAACCCATTGGCCTTGCGCCACTTCTGAAAGGCAGAGAGCGCCCCAACCTCGATTGCTGGCATCCGAAGTTAACGTGACCCATGAGATGGGCATGATTGAATGGTGATTGCGCAGATTCTTCCCTTGAAGCCACCAAAGGAGAGACCTTCTCATGGTTGGAGTAAGGTGGACTTGGCTGGAAGAATCCCATTGCTGAAGGAACCCTTTTTGGAAGGGTCGTGTATGCCATTGAGCCCACTTCACCATAGGAATGGTAGCTGTCATCGTGCCAATTACTTTCAGGCATTGGAGAGCGGAGAGGTGAGACGACGCAAGGGCTGCGTGTATTCTGTCTCGAATCACTCCAATCTTCTCCTCTGGAAGGGAGATGGTGCCTTCCAATGTGTTGAAGTGAGCCCCTAGAAACACCAGAGATTGTGTTGGCTCTAGATGGCTCTTCTCTAGATTCAGAAGCCACCCAAATTCCTGCAGGGTAGAGATGACTAAGCTCCTGTGCTCTAACACATCTTTGTTCTGAGCTAGGAGAAGTAGGTCGTCTAAATAGTTGTGGAGACGAACCCCTTTGATACGAAGTAGAGCCACAACAGACAACAGGACCTTTGAGAAGACCCGAGGTGATGTTGTTAGGCCGAAGGGTAGACATGTGAACTGCAGAAGGTGATTGCCTACCGCAAAGCGGAGGAATTGTTGGAACTCTGTTGCCACTGGCACATGAAAGTATGCATCTTTCATATCGATTGAAATCATCCAATCTCCCAGATGTATTGATTGTTGGATCGTAATTAAAGACTCCATTTTGAACTTTTCCTTTCGGATAAAGGAATTGAGATGTGTTAAATCTATTACTGGCCTCCATGTACCGTTTTTCTTCTGTATCATGAACAGAGGAGAATACATGCCTTTGCCTTGTTCGTTTTCTGGAACAGGGACGGCTGCGCCTTGATCCAATAAACAGCTCACGTAGGTTAATAGGACCTGCTTTTTCTCTTCTGAACCTGGAAGAGATGTGGGAACAAATCTGAGTCTTGGGGTATTGTTGAAGACCCACTTGTGACCGGAGGAGACCGTCTTGATGGTCCAGTAATCTCGGATTGAGGCCGGCCAGACATGCCCGAAGTGGCGAAGACGAGCCCCCACCTGGCATGCCTGAGCGGGCCCAATCTCAAAAGGACTTTGTGGCGTCCTGGTTGCCAGAGGAACCCCCTTTTGCGGGTTTCTTGAAAGAAGACTGCCTGGATTTCCAGGATCTTGAGAACTCCTGACCAGGTCTGTAGCTGCGCGCATCCCTAGCGCGATCAGAGTTTTTTCTTCTAGGAAAACTGCGTTTCTGATTTTGTAGGCGTCTGTCTTGAGGGAGGAAACCAGACTTCCCACCTGTGGCCCGGGTTATGGCACTATCAAGCTTATTGCCGGTCCAGTAATCTCGGATTGAGGCCGCCCAGACATGCCCGAAGTGGCGAAGACGAGCCCCCACCTGGCATGCCTGAGCGGGCCCAATCTCAAAAGGACTTTGTGGCGTCCTGGTTGCCAGAGGAACCCCCTTTTGCGGGTTTCTTGAAAGAAGACTGCCTGGATTTCCAGGATCTTGAGAACTCCTGACCAGGTCTGTAGCTGCGCGCATCCCTAGCGCAATCAGAGTTTTTTCTTCTAGGAAAACTGCGTTTCTGATTTTGTAGGCGTCTGTCTTGAGGGAGGAAACCAGACTTCCCACCTGTGGCCCGGGTTATGGCACTATCAAGCTTATTGCCGGTCCAGTAATCTCGGATTGAGGCCGCCCAGACATGCCCGAAGTGGCGAAGACGAGCCCCCACCTGGCATGCCTGAGCGGGCCCAAACTCAAAAGGACTTTGTGGCGTCCTGGTTGCCAGAGGAACCCCCTTTTGCGGGTTTCTTGAAAGAAGACTGCCTGGATTTCCAGGATCTTGAGAACTCCTGACCAGGTCTGTAGCTGCGCGCATCCCTAGCGCGATCAGAGTTTTGTCTTCTAGGAAAACTGCGTTTCTGATTTTGTAGGCGTCTGTCTTGAGGGAGGAAACCAGACTTCCCACCTGTGGCCCGGGATATGGCACTATCGAGCTTATTGCCGAACAATGAAGAACCTTCAAACGGAATTCGGCACCAAGCTTGCTTGGAAGCTGGATCCGTCAACCACAGACGGAGCCATAAGGCACGACGAGCTGAAACAGCTGCCAACATAACCCGGGACATCAGGCGGATGACATCAATAGATGCCTCCCCAAGAAAAGCTGATGCCAGCCTGATCTCTTGGATAGGAGAATCCTTAGCTGTTTCAGTAGAGATAGATCTTAAGAACTCATCCACATTATCAGACCAAGATTCCAAAGCTTTGGAGACTGCAGCTATCGCAAGTATTGGCTTACATGCCATTCCTGAAGTCAGGTAGATCCTCTTTAAATCCGAATCAATTCGCCTCTCCAAAGGATCTTTAAAAGATACAGTGTCTTCTAAGGGAAGCGTTACATATCTTGCTAGTCTCATTAAAGCTGCATCCACTAATGGAGCTGATTCAAGGTGCTTTACTTTCTCTTCCTTAAAAGGATATAGTTTTAAGACTTTTGACTGCATGGAACTTTTCTTGTCCATTTTGCTCCATTCCTCAGAAATGACATCGCCCAGTTCAGAGAGAAAAGGAAAATACTGTCGCTCCTTATTGAGCTGCTTGAAAAACTTCCTCTGTTTTGGGGGGGAAGTAACTGGGTCTTCCCACTTCAGGGCCTCTTTAACTGCCTTCACCAAAGAAGGAACTAGAGCGTACTCAAACCCCACGCCAGGATCATCCAGATCCGATTCGCTGTCTGAAACAGGAGCAGAAGGGTGACTTGGCTGGGAAGATTCCCATGTCTCATGCACAGAACCTTCACCCACTGGAGGGCATAATGGGTCTGATGGGGAATCACGGGACTGTTGAGCCTCTCTTTCCTGTAGAGATTCTTTCACAACCCGCCTCACTATAGATTACAAACGCTGGTCTGCACCATCCCTCTCATCTGCAGCTTTAGAGAAGCAGTGATCACAGAGAGATTTGTCTGTTGGAACAGGCATCCTGCATCCCCAGCATGATTTTCCTGATCTCTCTCTAGAGTGAGATGAAGGGGGGTGAGAAGGATTTTTATTGCACTGTTCAGATCTGGAAGGAGATCTATGATGGCTAGACCTGGAGGAAGATTGCCGGTGGTGTGATTTTGATGATCCACTTCCTTTATGGGAACTACGGTGTGGATCAGACCTAGTAGGGCTGTGAGGAAAGAAACACAGAGAAGATAGAGAAAGAAATCAGCTGGTGTCCTAAAATCCTACTCTCAATCCTTGTACAGGCAGAAAAGCAAAACTGCAAACATACCTGCTACAAGCGGGCTGGCCACTAGGGGGCAGTGAGGAGTCCATAGTGTCAATACAATAGGAAGCTGCAGAGACAGATTCACAGATTCAGCTGACTGACAACAGACCTCCACCCCCAGACAATAGAGATTGTCTTACCTTGAACCGCAAAGATAGTAGCCCCGGGAAGTCGCCGTATCCCCCACGATCATTCCCAGGGCTCTGTAAGCTTTCCACAGCTTTTAAAAGTGGCGCCCGTGATGTCATCGCCGACGTCAGACGCGAGACGCTCGCGCGCATGCGCGAACCAAGCCTCGACTTTGTATTGGGTCCGCGCATTCGCAGAGCACACGCCGGTACCCGGAAGTCACCGAGAGATCGGCTGCTGGAACGCAGAGAGCGTCAGCGCCAATCTAGGACACCAGGAAGCAGGAAAAACACACAGAGGTATGATAACACATAAACACTGCTGCCATATGTGAAAAAACTTACCCCTCCACCTACGATCACCTGGGCCGAGGAACGCCATCCATACACACACACACCGGACTTGGCAGTAGATAATGGTCGCCTGAAACATTAGGCAAACAGACCGTGCGCACATAGATGAACCGATGCAATCTTCAGCGCTACTCTGCTATACACTCCATACCCTGCTTAACAGTCAGGGCCTATCGGAGGAATCTTTGGCACTCAGCAGCATCGATCGTAGGGAGGATTATCTTCAGGTAGGAGAACCAACACCTGGTCCTACGGAGGAGGACAAAAAAGGAACATGGATAGCAGCCTAGAGCAAAGATTTATGGGAGAGGGGGTCCTATTGGGTAGTTATGGAGGCGGAGCCTACCCACACGTATGCTGCCATGGAGCCTGTCAGGAAAAATATTTTTCTGGATTTTCTGTTGATCAAAAACAACATGGTATTTCCATTTAAGGTTTTGGGCATTCTTCCCTGGGCGCATACTACCCTAAATGCTAATAGCACTGGGAGCACTATGCAGCCCTGTCCCAGCAGCTGTTAGCCTTTCATAGACTTCTACAGGCTGGGCAACAGGGCTGGACGGCATACCTGGCCTTGTGCCCACACCGAAACGCTCTGTGTGCGTGATAGAAAAAATGAAAATATCTTTGGTTGTGTAGGGAAACTTTCTACAGACATGCTTTGTACAGTTTGTTTTTGAATTATTTTTATTTAATTGGCAATAGCTTTCATCCAGTATATTATTTGATCAATCATAGATCATTAAATGATGTGGTAATGGGGATGGTATTGCTACAGACCCAAATAGGTATTTTGGCATCTAGTATTCTAGACCTTTCCTCTTTTTTTCTACTGGTCACCTTCTGCACAGAGAAAACAATATTTAAATGTGTTGGCTGAGCATTTTGGTGCCTGGATGAACACAGATTACTACAATGGGCATTCATTTGTTGTTTTAGCCCAAATAAAAAAGCACAACAAAAAAATCCTCTGTGTTATCACTGCTCCCTTCCATAAAAAACATTTAGCAGGTATCTTGTCAAGTGAGATTACCTCATTGCCATCTAGTGGTTGAGTATATCAACACCATTTTTTAAAATTGTCATCCCTTGTCAGCAGTGTGTACCCCATTGGAGATCTTTGACATGATTATTGCTTCTAACACAGGCTTTTTAATAATTTATTATTAGCATTACTATTTTATTAAAAACAAACCAAATCATTTTCTTTGCACTAGCAAAAACAGAATATAGATAAAGAGTGCTGCATCCACAACACAATCTAGATACTAGATGTAAAATAACTACTTAAGAAAAGTGGAAGCGCTGTCTCCTTAAAATTCCAAAGTGCAATTGTGCATACAATATAACTGTATCAAACCATATTATTATCTTATAAGGAAATAACGATAGTGTGAACTCAATACATGCAATAACCTAAAAAATTACAAAAATTGAAAGACAATTATGCCGCGTACACACGGTCGGACTTTATAGCTACAAAAGTCTGACAGCCCGTCTGACAGACTTTCGACGGACTTTCAAGAGACTTTCTAATGACCGGACTTGCCTACACACGATCACACCAAAGTCCGACGGATTCGTATGTGATGACGTACACCGAAATAAAATAAGGAAGTTGATAGCCAGTAGCCAATAGCTGCCCTAGCGTGGGTTTTTGTCCGTCGGACTAGCACACAGACGAGCAGATTTCTGGGTCCGGCGGAGTTACGACGTAAAGATTTGAAGCATGTTCCAAATTTAAAGTCCGTCAGATTTGCATCTGGAAAAGTTCGCTGAAGGTCCAGTAAAGCCCACACACGATCGGATTGTCCGCCGGATTTGGTCCGTCGGCGTCCGTCGGACAAGTCCGGTCGAAAAGTCCGACCGTGTGTACGCGGCATTATAAACACAAATTAAATTGTGCCGTATGCTTAATTGTGTCAAAAGCACTCAAACATTAAAGCATGTGTAATATAACACCATACTCTAATCTCAAAATAAAGATAACATAAAAGAGTGTATAACTGTACAGATGGACAAATATATACATGGACAATTATAAATGAACAAGCGTAAATAAAAATATGTTATTAAATATTGCAAAAAAAGATAAAAAAAGATTAAAAAGGAAAAAAATGTGTTCGGAAATCAAAAATTCCAAAATCAAGATGGAAAAATACCAAATAAAAATAAGAAACACTTCAAAGTGTGAGACAGGAAATCACACCACCCACATGTAAGGTAATCAAACTCCTTACATAGAGATCATGAAGCTCCTTGCTGTCCCACAGCACAAAATATTCAGACATACTACTTCATCTAGGTACGATCCTGTGTAAGTGTGTTCAACACAGAGGAGTTAAAAGCAAAAAAGGACCACCATAGTGCAGTATGGTAAAACCAAGAGATTACGGCCAATGGCCGGCCTAATGCGTTTCACTGTAAACAGCATCTTCAGAGGATAGAGGGGTCTGCTTAAAAGAGTCCTGAAAGGTGGTTAATGTAGAATGTGGTGTCTTCTGACATTCAAAGCTGTAGTAGTCATAGGGTGTTATGAGAAGCCAAGCTTGGTTATTCGAAGAAATTTATCATGGGTATCCTTAAAGATCACAGTCAATTTCTTATTAATGAGTGTATCCTGATTTCTGGTTTTAATCCTAATCTTAAACTAAGGGATGGAGTTTTTCATGCATGAACAATAGTTTGTGTTGTGGCTATAAAAAGATCCGTGATGCAGCCCCAGTGCAGAACATCTTGTATTGGTTTGTGGATAAGGGCCACCCAAGGGTCCTTGCGATTGTTCATTTCTAAACAATGCATTTTTAAATGGCATATTCACATCAATTCTCAATGGCATAGACACAAAGGGGAATGAGCTCAGCATCTGGTGTTGTGATACTTCAGGCCATCCATGCTGTTTT
The DNA here is from genome assembly GCA_037952835.1 of Lithobates septentrionalis. Taxonomy (NCBI): domain Eukaryota; kingdom Metazoa; phylum Chordata; class Amphibia; order Anura; family Ranidae; genus Lithobates; species Lithobates septentrionalis. The sequence goes on along the minus strand of JBBDGP010001506.1, from coordinate 117,342 downwards.
TAATACTACTCCAATGGGCCTTCTTGTTTTTTCTTTATCTCATGTGAAGTAGAACAGACTTTGTACAGTTTGTACTAAAACAGACTTTGGTCTGTGCATGTTGAAAAAAAATAAAGAACTCCTTGCAATAAAAAGTAAAAGAGCCCAGTGCTCTATACAGAGATGAGATACTGGAGGCAAGCTGTTAGCCCAGAAAGTAGTTATTTTCTAATAATTTATTAACTAAGTTGAGTTGCTAGGTTTTCCAAATAAATAGATTTTGTGAATTTTTGAACACACAAAGCCACCTAAAGATTCAGAAAAATGAACACTAGAAATTGAAAGGCATTTAATGTATTCTGTATTTAATTTTGTGCTGCCAAGGAGAAAGTAAGATGCATTCATGGCATTTACTCACAGGGGAAAACTAGCTGAACTATTTATTTCCAAGATTTGCTTGTGATTCATGTGAAAAAAATGTAGTGTTAAGCTGAAATTTTGAGCAAAAATTATGGTTATTTTTTGTCTTCTTATAAATGTCAAGGCAATAAATGAAATAAATGAGTGATAGGGGCGCTTATGTGATTCTAATATGTACCTTAATTTAAGACCACATGACATGGAATAAAGTGACATGTGCAAAAAGTGCAATAATGTTACTAATGAATACCTAGAATAGTGCTATATAATGTGAACTGAAATACATAGGATGTGATTATTGATTGATTGGTATAAAAATGGTAAAGTCCATAACATATAATATTAGATCTTGATAGCAGAGAATTCCTTTACCGTTTGCATAAGAAACGCATCCAAAGTGCTCAGATATAAAAACTGCTCACCAGATGGATATGACCTCTTTACTTAAAGGGGTTGTAAACCCTCATGTTTTTTCACCTTAATGCATCCTATGCATTAAGGTGAAAAAACTTCCGTCACTGACAGGCCTCTTTTTAATTCAGTTTTCCTCTTGCTGCTTATATGTCATTCTCATGGGAGTTTTTTCATTGGATAACATGCTTGTTTGACAGCAGATGCCGAGACCTCACAAAACCGGCGTACAGCTGGTACCAATTTCATGTCCAATTATGTGGTCACATGGCATTTTTTATAAGCTTTATATATGTTAATCATTCCAATGTTTTGTCAGCTATGAGTAAGCACTCATCATGAGTGTGAAACGCGTCAGCTGAGCCTGTACATCCTGCCAGATTGTCCTGTATTTTTTGTGATCCAGCTTTTATAATAAAGGCGTTTTTGTAACTCAATCCGGTGTACGGCATCCAGATCTTCTCGTTCAAATCTCTACTGACAGGCCCCCTAGCCCCCCTGTTTTACTTACCTTAGCCTGTTTGTTCTCTCGTCAGAGACGAGCTGTACCTCTCTGCCCGGGGTTCTCGGGTCTTGATTGGATAGATTAATAGCAGTGCAGCCATTGGTTCCCGCTGCTGTCAATCAAATCCAATGACGTGGGCGCCAGGGGCGGGGCCGAGTCCGGCATTCTGTGTCTATGCGCACAAATGCTGGACTGGGGAGCACACCCGCAATGTAACCCCCTAGGCAGATCGCTTCTCCCAGGGGATTTACCGATGCAAGGAGGAGCCGTGAGCGCCACCGGGGGATCCCAGAAGTTGAGGAGAGGGGCCACATTGTGCAAAACAAACTGCACAGTTGAGGTAAGTATGATATGTTTGTTATTTAAAAAAAAAAAAAAAAAGAGGGTTTACAACCCCTTTAAAAATGTCTATTGCGCTGTAGGGAAATCCTAATTGGATACCCTTGGTTAATTGATAAATCCTCGGTGCTGTGTCCTCCCCTCCTCCAAGTTATCTCATAAGGAAACAAAGGGACAATCCATAGCGCAATACTGTAATTTTATTTAAAATAATACAAACAAAGAGGGGTGCCTGCTTACATTAGTAGGTGTCTTAGCCTGGCACTGAGGATAGCCTGCAAAAATTACAATATGAAAGCTGCTCATTGATGGACTCACATCGAGAGCTGGCGTGCGTTCCACTCGTGCATGGGAGAAATCCGGAAGTGGTGTGACCGGAAGCGCCTTGACGTACGTTTCAAAATTAATTCCATGCACGAGTGGAGGAGAGGAGGACACAGCACAGAGGATTTATCCATTAACCAAAGGTATCTAGTTAGGATTTCCCTACAGCGGAATAGACCTTCTTTTTAATTAAAGAGGTCATAAATATCTGGTGAGCTGTTTTTATATTTGAGCACTTTGGGTGTGTTTCATATGCAAATGGTGAAGGAATTCTTCTCTGCTATCAAGATCTAATATTATATGTTATTGACTTTACCATTTTTTTACCAACTAATCAATAATCACATCCTATGTATATCACAATTGGTTAATTATTGGTGCACTTTATGCAAACGCTTCAGTCCACGTTATGTAGCACTATTCTAGGTATTTATTAGTAACATCATTGCACTTTTTGCACTTTATTCCATGTCATATTGTCTTAAATTAAGGTACATAATGGAATCACATAAGCGCTTACTATCACTCATTTGTTCAATTGCACAGTGTTTAGTTCATTGTTTTAGGGAGCAGCTGTATATATTAGGTATATTTTTGTAAATTATTGTTTGGTGCAAGGTCCCTCCCTACACCAATAAAGGAAATACATCAGATGCTAATGGTATATAAGTAACCCTTAAATATATACATTTTATCATTGACTAGGTTTCCAACTGAAATAATGAAAGAAAAAAGCACCATAGGAGAATTGTTGTGTGACTACATTGTACAAGTAGATAACAGGGATCTGTTTAAACCCCAATAATAGACTTATGGCACATTTAGTGTTGCACACTAATGCTTTGTACAATATATGGTGTGCATACTATTTAGGTGGAATGTTGTAGGGGTTTCCTGCCCTGTAGCCTTATATTTTTGCTGTTAAGATGTAAGCCAGCAAATGTTTGCATTTTCTCTGGGTTAAAATGATGCTAATAATGTTAACCTACAATTTATGTAACTGAGGTTTGAATGGCAGCAGCAGGGCTGGCTGACTTGGTGGCAAATTGTGCTGAAGGCCGCCTGCCTAAAAGTTTTACTATGCTTTTTAGTTTTAGCTGTCTGTCATCGAACACTTCTAAAATTTACAGCAATGTTAGAGAAGAAATTTTAATGCACAGTGAACTGCACTTTGACAATATCACAAAACAGCCACTGAACGTGGAATAATAGAATTCACTTTTAGAACAACCATATCTTTATAATGTAGATTTTTTTTCTTGCGCAAATAAAAATTATCTAGCAGTTGTACACATTTTTAGACTGTCCAAATGGTTTTATGTGGAGTACTACCTTGCACTCAGCATGAAACTCAATGGATATTCTTACTACTGCTGGACACTTTTTAATGACTCGAATAAAAGCTATATTTTAAAGAAACAGATGTCCTAGCGGTAGACTCTTACTGGGTTCTTTGAAAATGCTAAGAAAACAGTTCCACCTCCGCTGAGCTAGAAGGAAATACTTTTATACAACTTTAACAAAGTTTAATTCAAACATTCTATGCATTAATATTTTAAAACTTAAAGTTGAAAAGAAAATGTTCACTGGTTGGTTAAGCAATACAATTACACATCCTAGGATCATGTATCTTTATTTTTTTATGTTATATATGTTATGACAAAGGTTTTTGCTAACTTTAAAATGTAACACAATAAAAGAAAATACAATCAATATACCAATGCAGCTGAGCAAGTGCAAGTTTTGATCTTTACCTAAAAGCAATTACTGTGGTTCTGCATGCTGCTTTTTTCAATATGTTTGGTTCCCGCTCTATATGATCTGCAGGGCTAGATATATACATAGTATAGGTTGCTTTCTGATCCCTGAAGAGAGCAAGAATTGGCATACAAGGAAACACACTTATTTATTTATTGTCCCTTTCCATGCATACATCAGAGGTGAATCTCAGCGACTCCTACTGCAGTCCTAAGATCAAGAAGCAGAGCAGGAGGACACGTAACCACACAGCAGAGCACCTTTCCAATTATTTATTTCTGTGAGGCATCAGATATTTGCTCTTCTTCAACCTAAATGATTGCCTTTGAACCATACACAACTTTTTCTCCCAGATGAAACAACTGTTGTTGTTTTTGCATAGGGCATTGGGAATGATCCTCATGTGGTTAAACATATTTTCATCATTTTTTTAAATCTCTGAATCTGAATATACACTATATTACCAAAAGTATTGGGATGCCTGCCTTTACACACACATGAACTTTAATGGCATTCCAGTCTTGGTCCGTAGGGTTCAATATTGAGTTGGTCCACCCTTTGCAGCTATAACAGCTTCAACTCTTCTGGGAAGGCTGTCCACAAGGTTAAGGAGTGTGTCTATGGGAGTGTTTGACCATTGTTCCAGAAGCGCATTTGTGAGGTCAGGCACTCATGTGGACAAGAAGACCTGGCTCGCAGTTTTGCTCTAATTCATCCCAAAGGTGTTCTTTTGGATTGAGGTCAGGACTTTGTGCAGTCCAGTCAAGTTCCTCTACCCCAAACTTGCTTATCCATGTCTACATGGACCTTGCTTTGTGCACAGGTCCAATCATTGGTGGAGGGGGATTATGGTGTGTGGTTGTTTTTCAGGGGTTGGGCTTGGCCCCTTCGTTCCAGTGAAGGAAACTCAGCATACCAAAACATTTTAGACAATTTCAAGCTCCCAACTTTGTAGGAATAGTTTGGGTATAGTCCCTTCCTGTTCCAACGTGACTGCGCACCAGTGCACAAAGCAAGGTCCATAAGACATGGATGAGCAAGTTTAAGGTGGAGGAACTTGACTGGCCTGCACAGAGTCCTGACCTCAACCCAATAGAAGACCTTTGGGATGAATTAGAGAGGAGACTGTGAGCCAGGCCTTCTCGTCCAATATCAGTGCTTGACCTCACAAATGCGCTTCTGGAAGAATGGTCAAACATTCCCATAGACACACTCCTAACAGTCTTTCCAGAAGAGTTGAAGCTGTTATTGTTGCGAAGGGTGGGCCAACTCAATATTGAACCCTACGGACTAAGACTAGGATGCCATTAAAGTTCATGGACCCCAAGAAAGGGTCAGGACCGAAGAAGGTCTACCGACCAGCTCCCGATCAGCGCTCTCAGCCAATGGCTGAGAGTGCTGACTGGAGTGTTCTGGTGGGGGGCTGTCCCCTTGTCAAAATACAATAGCACAGCAGGGGAGATTGCTGTACTAATATCGGATTGTTAGTACAGCAAGCTTCAACCAGAGCCACCATTTTTGTACCACCATTGGCAAGATTTCCCCTTATTTCCAGTCCTAAATTGGGGAAAAAAGGGGAATAGTTCCCAGCTGGGACACAGACAATAAAAAATTAAGAGAGGTTCAAACCCCCTCCGACGCTACTCTAAACAAAAAAACTGTTTTGTTTGGAGTTCTACTATGTGCAGTTTTAAACAACCCTGGTATGCCGGGTGAATAGAGTTGCTCATCCTGGTTCATCCAGGTACAATGGTAGATCCTGTTGGTTTGTCAAAGGACACCCAAGGCTCCTATCTTATTTACAATCTACTTAGGATAATATTAGGGGGGATTTACTAGGATTGGAGTACTCAGAATCTGGTGCAGCTGTGCATGGTAGCTAATCAGCTTCTAACTTCAGCTTGTTCAATTAAGCTTTGACAATGAAACCTGGAAGCTGATTGGTTTTTATGCAGAGCTGCACTAGATTTTGCACGCTCTAGTCTTAGTAAATAACTCCCATTGTGTCACTTTTTCAAAGTCATTTATGTATAACGCAGCTTTTTTTTTTTTTTTAGAAAAAAACAATGTTAGTAGGTGTTGGTAATACTTAGAGATTAAAATGTTTCCTTTAAATGACATCTCTGCAAGTGTAAAATCAAACCTAGCAAAAGATAGGTTCATCATGCCAGATTTTCAGAATCATGGTAACTGCAAAGTACCAAAAGGTAATGTGGAGCAATGGCCTATATTTTTTATTGGGTATAAAGTGCATTCAATCACCCGCACAAGGATATCCTGTCTACTCGAATCTTAGAGACATTATGGAACTAAAAGGTCAACTACTATTTTTAGAAGGCTTTTTACACAGTACATCATCTAAGAAAAATATTTTATATGAAAACATAAATCACTTTCATCCATATCATTAAAGAGACACTGTTACCTGTCCATTTAGGGCACAGTGATGGTATCTCCCGATAGCCCACTGCCCCAGCAAGCTAAACTCACCACTTCTCCGCTGCAGGAGTCCTCCCTGAGTAAGCTTTGGTGTCAAATGGTGTTGACATCACTGACCCCCTCCTCCAAATGCATAAGCACACAAACAAACTTCACAGAGTTTAGGCCTGGTAATTGGCTGCTCAGACCTGAGCACCATTACATGTGGAAGTTAACAGAATTCTCCATTAAATAACAAAGGAATGGGCAAAGTGACAGTGTGTTTTTGAAGGTGCACTCCATTTCACAGTTTTATCATGCTAATCCCTTAATCCTAACTTCAGTTTGGGCAAAGATTAGAGCCCTTTCACACTGGGGCGGGGGGCGGCGGCGGCGGCGGCAGTAAAACGCCGATATTATTAGCGGCGTTTTACCGTCGGTATTCGGCCGCTAGCGGGGCAGTTTTACCCCCCGCTATCTACCGAGAAAGGGTTAAATACCACCGCAAAGCACCTCTGCAGAGGCGCTTTGCCGGCGGTATAGCCACGCCGTCCCACCACTCCGAAGATGCTGCTGGCAGGACTTTTTTTACCGTCCTGCCAGCGCATCGCTCCAGTGTGAAAGCCCTCGGGGCTTTCACACTGGATACACAGCAGCGGCACTTTCGGGTCGGTTTTCAGGCGCTATTATTAGCGCAATAGCGCCTGCAAACCGCCCCAGTGTGAAAGGGCTCTTAAACATTTTAAAGGAAGCAGCTTCGGCACTGACTCCACAGAATAACTGATTTAGCAAAACAGCGCTGATCCTCTTCTAAACTGAATTCAACCAATTTAATCAGGGCGTCAAGAATCCACCTTCCACCCTGGACTTACAGGAGAATGCTACAGATCTGCTCACTACTGGAGGAAAAGAAGGACCTGCGATGTCAACTGGCCTAAGACATCTGAAAATAATTTACAAGTTTTTCTTTTTTTTTTTAAGGCTGCAGTACTGTCTCTGTCTATGTGTGTTTATTTAAGATGGTCCTAAAAGATATCTATCTATCGATCTATCGATCTATCTATCTATCTATCTATCTACACTGTATATACATACATACATACACTATATTGTCAAAAGTATTGCGATGCCTTACTTTATACGCACATGGACTTTAATGGCATCCCAATCTTATGCCCCGTACACACGATCAGACATTGATCGGAAATTCCGACAACAAAATCCATGGATTTTTTCAGACGGATGTTGGCTCAAACTTGTTTTGCGTACACACGGTCGCACAGAGTTGTCGGAATTTCCACTCGCCAAGAACGCAGTGACGTACACCACGTACGACGAGACTAGAAAAGGCCATTTCAGAACCAAGCGCGGCACCCTTTGGGCTCCTTTTGCTAATCTCGTGTTAGTAAAAGTTTGGTGAGAGACGATTCGCGCTTTTTCAGACTCGTGGTTTTCAGATCGTTTTCTGCTGTTCAGTTTGTGCTTGTGGGTTTGTATCTGCTCTTCAGTTCATGCAGCAAGCTACGCGTGACTCAGTCATTGTGTTCTTGTTCGTTTGTTACTGTTTTTCAGGTCGCTCTTCACAGGCCTTGCTGTTCTTCAGTGCGTACTTGTTGTAATATGTTCACCGATTTATGTGGGACATTGTTGTGTGTATGTACACATGCAGTCAATGTTGACCAGGCCAGAATGACAATGACAGAATGGTTGATTTGTCCAAGTGAATTTTAACAGCTGAAGACTCTTTGATGTGTTAATCTTATGCAAGTCTATTTAAACATCTCAAAGGGTATTCTAATTACACATATCTAAGGGATGTTGATGTTGATATGCGGGAGTGCAAATTGGGGTGGTTTATGACTACAGCTGTTCACGGCTGGGAGTTGTCTGTTTGAAAGACTAAGGCTGGCCATACACTATTCAATTTTCCTGTTCAACTTTCCTTTAGATTTACCAAAACCATATAATATGAGGTGAAACCTAAACACTTTCAATTTGGATGCAATCAGGCAGGCCCTTGTACTACATAGTTGAAGGTAAATCTAAAGAAAATTGAACAGGAAAATTGTATGGTGTATGGCTAGCTTAAAGCTAATCAAAGTCCTAAATTGAAACGGCCAACCAAATTGCTCAGCCATTCAATATTTAGTGAATATAACACGGCATTCAGTCTATAGGTTTGGTAGGTGAGGCTTGTCTGTGTATGGAGTGAGGCTTGTCTGTGTATGGGGTGAGGCTTGTCTGTGCATGGCTGGGAACACACAGGCCTAGGAGATGGGTTTCTGAATTATATTTCCTCTGTCAGATTTCTTTGTCATCTGTGGACTTTGGACTTTGTTCTGTGTTGGAATTCAATAAAGTGCATCTCTCTGGAAGAATTGGGTTGCTGCGGAAGAGTACTTACTAATTAATTATCATACCCTCTCTACATCATATCACCCAGTATACATTCATATATTCCATCACTACAGTTCTGTTACTTCATTCTGAGCAGCCAACCGTTTTCTAGCCATGTTGCGTATACGTACTCCTCATAGAGTTCGTGCTGTGCGGGGGCTTGGTGTTGGGGTCCTGACCTTGACACAAGTCCAGTCCATGAACAGGGTGGGGAGGAGTTCATGGACCAAGAATTGGTTGATTCAGCGTGACCAGTTCTGTCATATGCCTTTGCTCCGTGAGATCAGTGAGAATAATCCTGATAATTTCAGGAACTTTCTCCGGATGACGGACCCCGTATTTCACCGTTTGTTGGCTTTGCTGACCCTTATATTAGCAGGCAGAATACCTGCATGAGGCAAGCCATCACTCCGGAGCAGAGGCTCGTCGCCACCCTGCGGTACTTGGCGACGGGAAGAAGCCTGCAGGACCTCAAGTTCTCGACAGGCATCTCCCCCCAGGCTCTGGGTATCATCATCCCAGAGACCTGTTCTGCCATCATCCAGGTCCTGCAGAAGGAGTATATTAAGGTAAGATTTATCCTTTAATATCACATTTTATTGTATTTAATGTTTGCTAATATATTGTATTTCTTTCCTCATTCCCTAATTACCATGATTGGAATATGCTGTGAATGTCCCCTTTGTCCTCATTCATGCTGGATTTTTATGTAATTATTTTTTTTGTCCTTCATACATATTTGCCTTCACTTACCTCCCCAGCATGGTCTCCTGGGCCTATATTCACCTAGTGTAGTCACTTAACCACTTGAGCCCCGGACCATTATGCTGGTCTTTTTCCAATTTGGCACTGCGTCGTTTTAACTGCTAATTGCGCGGTCATGCAATGCTGTACCCAAACGAAATTTGCGTCCTTTTCTTCCCACAAATAGAGCTTTCTTTTGATGGTATTTGATCACCTCTGCGGTTTTTATTTTTTGCGCTATAAACGGAAAAAGATATTTTCTACTTTTTGTTATAAAAAAAATCCAATAAACTCAATTTTAGTCATACATTTAGGCCAAAATGTATTCGGCCACATGTCTTTGGTAAAAAAAATGTCAATAAGCGTATATTTATTGGTTTGCGCAAAAGTTATAGCGCAAAAGTTATAGCGTCTACAAACTAGGGTACATTTTCTGTAATTTACACAGCTTTTAGTTTATGACTGCCTATGTCATTTCTTGAGGTGCTAAAATGGCAGGGCAGTACAAAACCCCCCCAAATGACCCCATTTTGGAAAGTAGACACCCCAAGGAAATTGCTGAGAGGCATGTTGAACCCATTGAATATTTATTTTTTTTGTCCCAAGTGATTGAATAATGACAAAAAAAAAAAATATTTACAAAAAGTTGTCACTAAATGATATATTGCTCACACAGGCCATGGGCCTATGTGGAATTGCACCCCAAAATACATTCTGCTGCTTCTTCTGAGTATGGGGATACCACATGTGTGGGACTTTTTGGGAGCCTAGCCGCGTACGGGGCCCCGAAAACCAATCACCGCCTTCAGGATTTCTAAGGGTGTAAATTTATGATTTCACTCTTCACTGCCTATCACAGTTTCGGAGGCCATGGAATGCCCAGGTGGCACAAAACACCCCCAAATGACCCCATTTTGGAAAGTAGACACCCCAAGCTATTTGCTGTGAGGCATATTGAGTCCATGGAATATTTTATATTTTGACACAAGTTGCGGGAAAGTGACACATTTTTTTTTTTTTTTTGCACAAAGTTGTCACTAAATGATATATTGCTCACACAGGCCATGGGCATATGTGGAATTGCACCCCAAAATACATTTAGCTACTTCTCCTGAGTACGGGGATACCACATGTGTGGGACTTTTTGGGAGCCTAGCCGTGCACGGGACCCCGAAAACCAATCACCGCCTTCAGGATTTCTAAGGGTGAAAATTTTTGATTTCACTCTTCACTGCCTATCACAGTTTCGGAGGCCATGGAATGCCCAGGTGGCACAAAACCACCCCAAATTACCCCATTTTGGAAAGTAGACACCCCAAGCTATTTGCTGAGAGGCATGGTGAGTATTTTGCAGCTCTCATTTGTTTTTGAAAATGAAGAAAGACAAGAAAAAACTTTTTTTTTTTCTTTTTTCAATTTTCAAAACTTTGTGACAAAAAGTGAGGTCTGCAAAATACTCACTATACCTCTCAGCAAATAGCTTTGGGTGTCTACTTTCCAAAATGGGGTCATTTGGGGGGGTTTTGTGCCACCTGGGCATTCCATGGCCTCCGAAACTGTGATAGGCAGTCAAGAGTGAAATCAAAAATTCACGCCCTTAGAAAGCCTGAAGGCGGTGCTTGGTTTTCGGGGTTCCGTACGCGGCTAGGCTCCCAAAAAGTCTCACACATGTGGTATCCCCGTACTCAGGAGAAGCAGCAGAATGTATTTTGGGGTGTAATTTCACATATTCCCATGGCATGTTTGAGCAATATATCATTTAGTGACAATTTTGTGCAAAAAAAAAAAAAAAATTTGTCTCTTTCCCGCAACTTGTGTCGCAATATAAAATATTCCATGGACTCGACATGACTCTCAGCAAATAGCTTGGGGTGTCTACTTTCCAAAATGGGGTCATTTGGGGGGGTTTTGAACTGTCCTGGCATTTTATGCACAACATTTAGAAGCTTATGTCACACATCACCCACTCTTCTAACCACTTGAAGACAAAGCCCTTTCTGACACTTATTGTTTACATGAAAAAAAATTTTTTTTTTGCAAGAAAATTACTTTGAACCCCCAAACATTATATATTTTTTTAAAGCAAATGCCCTACAGATTAAAATGGTGGGTGTTTCATTTTTTTTTTTCACACAGTATTTGCGCAGCGATTTTTCAAACGCATTTTTTGGGGAAAAAACACACTTTTTTAAATTTTAATGGACTAAAACACACTATATTGCCCAAATGTTTGATGAAATAAAAAAGATGATCTTAGGCCGAGTACATGGATACCAAACATGACATGCTTTACAATTGCGCACAAACGTGCAGTGGCAACAAAATAAATACATTTTTAAAAGCCTTTAAAAGCCTTTACAGGTTACCACTTTAGATTTACAGAGGAGGTCTACTGCAAAAATTACTGCCCTCGATCTAACCTTCGCGGTGATACCTCACATGCATGGTGCAATTGCTGTTTACGTTTGACGACAGACTGCCGCTTGCGTTCGCCTTAGCACGAGAGCAGGGGGCGACAGGGGTGCTTTCTTTTTTTTTTTTTTTTCTTTATTATTTTTTTGCTTTTTTATCTTATTTTTAAACTGTTCCTTTCATTTTTTTTTTCTAATCATTTTTATTGTTATCTCGGGGAATGTAAATATCCCCTATGACAGCAATAGGTAGTGACAGGTACTCTTTTTTGAAAAAATTGGGGTCTATTAGACCCTAGATCTCTCCTCTGCCCTCAAAGCATCCGACCACACCAAGATCGGTGTGATAAAATGCTTCCCCAATTTCCCAATGGCGCTGTTTACATCCGGCGAAATCTAAGTCATAAAATGGTCGTAGCTTCCGGTTTCTTAGGCCATAGAGATGTTTGGAGCCACTCTGGTCTCTGATCAGCTCTATGGTCAGCTGGCTGAATCACCGGCTGCATTTTCAGGTTCCCTGTTGAGACAGGAGAGCCAGAGAAAAACACGGAAGACTGTGGGGTGGGGGCATTCCCTCCCACGGCTTGTAAAAGCAGTCTAGAGGCTAATTAGCCATTAGGATTGCTTTTACATGAAAGCCGACCGCTGGCTGAAAAGAATGATACCAAGATGATACCTAAACCTGCAGACATCATTCTGGTATAACCACTCAAAGTTGTGAATGGCGTACCTGAAGACAAAAAAATGGTTAACAATAAAGCACAGTAAACGGTAAAGTATAAAAAATTGCATACCTGAAAAGCAAACATGATAAAACATAATAACAATAAAACATTGCAGAATAGAATACAGTAAATAAGAGCAGAACAATAGAGAGAATAGAGAGAGAGAGAACAATAAAACAACAACTATTTATTTTTATTTTATATATATATATTTTTTTTTTTTACACTTTTTTTGTAACTAACTTTTATAACTGTAACCGGTTCCAGGTTCGGGTCTCTCAAAATGTGATGGCATCTTGGGAGACCCTGTGAAAGTGTGCCTAGTCTGTGGAATGCTGTACCCTACGCTAATACTCAACTAGTGCATAGTAGCGTTCAAAACATTCACCAATGCAAAGACCAGGATTGTCAGGACAGGAGGGACAATAATAGCGGGTGTCACGCTTATATCCGCGCTAGCTGCAGACACATCATCTTTTTTGGGGGGGTTCCTTGGGTAGGGGTACTCGGGAGGACATAAAGAAAATGCCTCTCATGCAGCCGACTGCATTTGGTTGGGGATGTGAATGGGGGAAGTACGGGCGCTGCAGAAGCGGTGGGTTCCCAATTAGGATTGGCAAATTCAGCAGGAAGGGCACTATGGGTACGACGGGCCTGTGTTTGTCTTCTTCTTGGTGGAAGCGGGACACTACTTGTGCTTTCCACCTCACCAGCTTGAACTGCACTTATGGGACTCGCCACATCACCAAGTGTTACTGCAGTGCTGGTTTGACTATGACTGGGGTGTACTAGGCCGCTGGCGCTTGCCAGTTCACCAAAACGCTACCAAAAAAACTGTTAGCGATCGCAGGGATCAGGCCTGACTCTGCGAACGCTGCAGTTATGCGTTTAGTGTTTTAGTAAGTGACAGTGATCGATCGATACTGCACTTGGGTGGGCTGGGCTGGGCTGGGCCGGACGGAGGGGCAAAACGCAGGTGCTAGCAGGTATCTGGGCTGATCCCACTAACACTGCATTTTTGGGAACCCTAAACTGCTGGGGACGCTAGTATAGATCTGATCGGATCAGATATTGATCCGTTCAGATACTATACCACTAAGGGAGGTGTATGCTGCGTGCATGGGTGTTAGTGCTACTGGTGCTAACCTGACGCTGCTTGGGGCTGGTGCTTGCCAGTTCACCAAAATACTACCAAAAAAACTGTTAGCGATCGCAGGGATCAGGCCTGACTCTGCGAACGCTGCAGTTATGCATTTAGTGTTTTGTAAGTGTCAGTGATCGATCGATACTGCACTTGGGTGGGCTGGGCTGGGCCGGGCGGAGGGGCAAAACGCAGGTGCTAGCAGGTATCTGGGCTGATTCCGCTAACACTGCGTTTTTGGGAACCCTAAACTGCTGGGGATGCTAGTATAGATCTGATCGGATCAGATATTGATCCGTACAGATACTATACCACTAAGGGAGGCGTATGCTGCGTGCGTGGGTCTTAGTGCTACTGGCGCTAACCTGACGCTGCCTGGGGCTGGTGCTTGCCAGTTCACCAAAATACTACCAAAAAAAATGTTAGCGATCGCAGGGATCAGGCCTGACTCTGCGAACATTGCAGTTATGCGTTTAGTGTTTTGTAAGTGACAGTGATCGATCGATACTGCACTTGGGTGGGCTGGGCGGAGGGGCAAAACGCAGGTGCTAGCAGGTATCTGGGCTGATCCCGCTAACACTGCGTTTTTGGGAACCCTAAACTGCTGGGGACGCTAGTATAGATCTGATCGGATCAGATATTGATCCGTACAGATACTATACCACTAAGGGAGGCGTATGCTGCGTGCGTGGGTGTTAGCGCTACTGGCGCTAATCTGACGCTGCCTGGGGCGATGCATATCACCGCCGGGCGATCAGGGGGCTAAACCTTTATTCGGTAATAAACGACGGGTGCCCTGACACTATAAAAAATAAACAAACTAACCAGCGTCACCCGTAACGGTTATACGGTGATCAGTGGTGAAAGGGTTAACTAGGGGGCCATCAAGGGGTTAAAACATTTATTCGGTAGTATATGGGGGTCCCTGACGCTATAAAACGCTGACGGCGAACCTAAATATTTACGTCCCTAACTAGCGTCACCAGCGACACTAATACAGCGATCAGAAAAATGATCGCTTAGTGACACTGGTGACAGGGGGTGATCAAGGGGTTAAAACTTTATTAGGGGGGGTTAGGGGGGTACCCTAGACCTAAAGGGGGGTAATACTAACTGTCCTAACACTGTAACTGTCACAAACTGACACTATGCAGTAATCAGAAAAAAAAAAAAAAAAAAACTGCTGGTGTCAGTTTGTGACAGGGAGGGGGGGGGGGGGGGTGATCGGGGGGGGGATCGGGGGGGGGGATCAGGGTGTTTTGTGTGCCTGGCATGTTCTACTGTGTGTGTGTTGGTGCACTCACTCACATGTCGTCTCTCCTCGGGCCGGAACGGAAATTACCGAGCCGAGGAGAGATGACATAATTTCCTTTGCTGCTGTTTAGCATACAGCAGCAAAGGAATGATTCGATTGGCCGGCGGCGATCACGAGGGGGGGGCCACGAACGGATGGTCTCCCCCTCACCTCTGATCGCCGCTGGACAAAAGACGACCGCCTCGGGCACCGGGGGGGGTCCGATCGGACCCCCCACCCGCGGAAGGCAAATCACGTACATGTACGTGATTTTGCCTGTCCGTGCCACCTTGCCGACGTACATCGGCGTGAGGCGGTCGTCAAGTGGTTAACAATGTATTTTGTCAGCTCCATAGTAGTGCTTTACCCCAAACACCCCCCAAAATGTTTTTAAATGTGATTTGTGCTTTAAAGTCAGGCAGAGTGCCAGAGGCTTTTTTTGGGGGGGTCCCCAAATCATTTGGAACCCTCCCTCCCCCCAACTGCTAAGTCAGCTGATAACAATTCTCTATCTATCCTCAATCATCTATCTGCTGACTTTGCCGAACCCATACACACTATACCCACCTCTTTTGTGGTCAGATTTATGGATGAATTCCCCAAAGCATGTAGTGCAAGGGCCTGCCTGTATACTTTCAAATGGTAATGTTTAAAGTTTTTGTATCCTATTATTATCTTGCTAGGTAATAGCAGAATGTCCAAATGTGCTCAAATGTGTCCAATGTGTATTTATATCTTTGTAATATGACACTTCTTACCTGTCCAGTGGGCTGTCAATAGTGTAAGTAAGGAGGGGCTGTCCAAAGTAATACACATTATTTAGGCATTCATCTCTCAATGAAGTGGAGAGGGTTACCTGTCCAAGAGCTCCCCCCCTATAATGTTCGAAATGGCCCATGAGAGGGGGGGAGGGGTAAACTGATAGGTGTACCTTAAATGTTATCTTGATGTTGGCCAAGAATGTTTGTGTCTAATCTGCTTTCCCTGTTTCTGTTCAAAATGAATAATGTTTATTTTTTGGTTTGACTCCACAGTTTCCTTCCACGCCACAGGAATGGCAGACTGTGGCCTTCCACTTTGCCCAGCGGTGGGACTTTCCTAATTGCGGAGGGGCAATTGATGGGAAACACGTCCACATCATCCCACCACCCAACTCGGGGTCATACTATTACAACTACAAGGGGTTCAATAGTATTGTGATGTTGGCGGTGGTGTCGGCTACTTATAAGTTCCTGTATGGACGTGGGGAAGAATGGCCGGATGTCCGATGGTGGAGTCATCACCCAGATGGAGTTCTACAGGCATCTCCAGAATGGAAGCTTGGACCTGCCACCTCCAGAAGACAATGTGGAAGGACTCCCATTCGTCTTCGTTGCGGATGAAGCATTTGCGCTGGGGGACCATCTTATGCGGACATTCCCGATGAGGACCCTCACCCCGGACCAGAGGGTTTTTAATTACCGGCTGGCCAGAGCCAGAAGAGTGGTGGAGAACACGTTTGGAATCATGGCCAGCCGGTTCCGCCTATTTCTTACACCCATACATATGACGGAGTACAAACTGAATCATATTATCCTGGCGTGCTGTGTTCTACACAACTTTTTACGGCAACATTCTGCCAACTATGCTGGCTCAGCCTGAGGCTGGAATTCCAAATGAACCAACCCTGACGGCGCTTGAAAGTGGCCGTCCTGGCTTGCCCACCCTGAGTGCCCGTGATGTCCGGCTAAGATACCTTGAATTCTTTGCGGGTAGGGGGGCTATCAATATGCCAGACAATGTCTAAAACCTTTTTTAAATTTAAAAAAAAAACTCAAATCTTTGGTGACATTTACTGCTTGTGTTTGTTTTGGCTGACCCTGACAGAAATGTGGTCAGTCCTGAAAATGGCGTGATTGTGTAACCTTACAAAGCACTGTTGGGTGTTATTTACTAAAGGCAAAGACACTTTGCACTACAAGTGCACTTGAAACTGCACTGAAACTGCACTTGTAGTGCAAAGTGGATTTGCCCTTAGGAAATAACACCCATTGTCACAGAAAACAGCAATTAGAGCACCACAAAAGTGTTGTAGTGTTGAGACAATAATCCACACATTCTTGATTAACAATCTTTTTAATACCAGCACAATCACATGTGCATTTAGAAACGGTTTTTAAAACAAACCAACATGTTTGTTGTATAACAATTTTTGGGGTCACATTAGAAAAAGTAAAAATGTCCATTTAAGATAAAACAGGCATGTTTAAAACCAACAAGAAAGACACAAATCTTGAACTTACAAAGTTCACATTTGGTGGAACTTGAAGGCAATATCAGACATGAGTATTTACAAACTGTGTTTGATATAGCGTTCAGATGGGGTGAAGTCACCCCAGGAAAAGCCAAATTTTGAAGATGCACACAAATTTACGAATGTCAACATGTGCTACCTGCCATCACGGGGGATCAAGGGACGTGTTTTGGGGGTGCAACCCCTTCCTCACAGCTACTTTATTATTGAGGAAGGGGTTGCACCCCCAAAACGCGTCCATTGATCTCCCGTGATGGCAGATAGCACATGTTGACACACTGTGTGCCTCTTCAAAATTTGGCTTTTCTCCAATTTGTCAAAAAATGTCAAAAATTTGTAGCACACAAAAAAACAAAGGGATTTGGAGGGGTTTTAAACGCTCCCTAAAACATCAATGATGTTCTTCATTTTTTGAAGAACATAATTGATGTTTTTCTTGATGTTTTCCAAGTCCCTATTACACCCTATGATCTCTCCAATCAGGATCTGTGCACTTTCCAAGGTGAAAGGATCTGGATCCACAACATCACGATCACCTAAAAAGATAGAAACCAAAAAACACCATGTATTATAAATATGCCGGCATCCATCTCTTACCTGAGCCTGTGGTCGCAGACACTCACCTGTTGTGGTGCCAATTTCCTCCACGTCTTCCTCCTCCTGCTCTGCGTTGCTTGGGTGGATTTTCACTTCTTCCAGAGGTGGGGGGTCTCTGGTCTCCTCGGATGAGGGGTGTCCTCCGAGTCTTTTCTCCCCTATGTAAAAAAAAATAGGTATACTTAGCACACAGATATTTGATGTCAGAACTATAAATAACTTGGAAGTGGGGTACAATTGTCTATTTTGGCAGAGTTCCAAGATGTAGAATTTTTAGTGTCCTTTGTCAAGCTTCAATACTTTACCTGTTTAGTACAAGCTTCACAGATGGAGACATCCCTATAGTATACACTGGAGCACCTGTGTGGGCCCCCTAATAAAAAGGGTGTTCTTGTGTTCCACACTAGTGCTACAGCATCCAGATGTGTAACCAGCTGCTGAGTGTCCTTTCCTTACACAGAATCTAGTTTGCATTTCATTCTAGTAACAAACACATCTACACAACCAAATTAGTTTCAGACAAGTAGGCCCTAAAAAATGTGGGAAAATGCATATGGGCAAAACAATGGTGTTTTCTAGGCCGAATGAACAATGTTTTATAAGAACGAATAATGTGCCCATGAACATGAAAGTTGCCTTTTGAAACTGGATAACAGTTAAGAAAAGCACATGGAGCAGCACGAACGTAATAAACATAAAGAATAGGAACACAGCACAACTACTTACTTTTTTGCAGCACTCTCCGGATCCTTCTGTACTGCTCGTGCTCTCTTAATTTCAGGTCCGACCACCTCTTCCTGAGCTGATCTTTCGATCGTCGTACCCCGAAATTCCGGTGCAGACTCTTGACCACTTTTGCCATGATCTTGACCTTTCTGACATTGGGGTTGGGGTAAGGTCCATACTTCCCATCATAGTTGGCCTTCTTCAGGATGTCGACCATCTCCAACATCTCCCCAAAGGACATATTCGATGCCTTAGATCTTCTCCTTCTCGATCCAGACGTTTCAGGCTCCGGGCTTTCCTCCTCCTCGCTGCTGTAATTAGCACGCACCTGCTGTGTCTCCGCCATGTGCTCTTCACCCACTGCGCCGAACGAAAAGGGGCAGGGAATAGACTAGAAGGAATGTCAGGGGTGGGCGGAGTTACACAAATGCGCAGTGTGTATAAAGCGCAATAAGCGTGCGTAGTACGTACGATCTGTGAGTGGAGGAAGGAGTATCGGAGGCGCCGATCGTGATAACGAAGGTAAGATCTAAACTTTGGCCTATACTGCTTCTATGTTGAGGCCTATATTGTAACAAGATTAGGAGAGTTTTGCCTGACATTAGGGTTTGTCTCGTGTTATGTCTTGCAGATAAAATGGATGGCTTCAATGACCACAACTTCCTCCCCCTGTTCATAGACAAGTACAGGGAGCTGCCCTGTCTGTAGCAGTTGAAACATCCACATTATAATCATAAACAAAAGAGGCAGACAGCGCTGGAGAAACTGCTGGAGTTGGTGAAGCCGGTGGTCCCCACGGCAACCATCCCCTATTTAAAAGCCAAAATTGGTGGCCTGAGGAGCACTTATCTTAGGGAGTGCAAGAAGGTCACGGATTCCCAGAGATCCGGAGCTGCAGCAGATGACATTTATGTCCCCAGGCTGTGGTACTATGAGAGACTGCGATTTCTGTCAGACCAGACTGGAGTCAGGGAATCCCTCTCCACTCTTCCTTCCACTCTTCCTTCCACCCCAGCTGAGACTTCTGATGTCCAACCTGGGACTTCCAGCCAGGAAGAAGTGGAGGAGCCCAGCTTGAGTCAGGTATAGCATTCTTCTACAGATTTCTGGTCAATAAATAAATTATGTTTACTAGATGTTATTATTGATCACTAATTGCTGATTTAATAAAGTGTTTTACATATCAATAGACAGTAGTTTTCAAAAATAATTGGGACAAGAATGAAAAATGCTGGGCTCAGAATGATAGTCTGTTATATTTGTTAACATTCAATTTGCAACAGTCATGAGGTGAAAATTGTGTGTGATTGATGAATAAAAAAATAAAACTATGTCCCTTTTTCATACACAGGAAGACCTCAGCCAGGAGGAGGCTGTGGAATGTGGCAGCCAGGAGGAGGCGGGGGTTAGTGGCAGCCAGGAGGAGGCAGGGGTTAGTGGCAGCCAGGAGGAGGTGGGGCTAAGTGGCAGCCAGGAGAAGCCTGGGAGCAGTAGGAGCCTGACCGAATCGCAGGTTCCTCCCCTCCGCCTTCCATACAAAAGACCGAGGAAGGGGAGTCACGTTCAGGATTCTGCACTCAGGCTCATTCAGGAGGCTTCTGCATCCCTCAGAGCCACCCCCACTCCTGAAGAGGCCTTTGCCTGCATGGCTGCCACCAAACTGCAGGGCATGCAGGAGGGTCAACGCAAGCTGTGTGAAGACCTTCTGTATAAAGTCCTAAGTAAGGGGGTGAGTGGCGAAATCACACCCAATACCCACCTGAGTGAGTTGGCCCATCCCCCTCCTCCTCCTGCCACAACTCCACCACCACAGCCACAGCATGGAAGGAAGCGTGGAAGGAAGACCAGAGAGTGATGGCCCTGGATTCAGTCTGGTCTGGCCAGGCTCTTGTATGACCACAGCCTGGGGACACAGATGTCATCTGCTGCTTTCAGGATCTCTGGGACTTCTGGACCAGACTGCACTCCCTTAGATATGGACTCCTCAGGCCACCAATTTTGATGTTAAATAATTGATGTCTGCCCTGGGGGTCAAAGGCTTCGCCAATTTCTACTGTTTCTCCAGCGTTGCCTCCCTCTTTGTTTGGTTGTGAGCCCTTAATAAAGGAATTTTTTGTTTCAATTATACTCGCCTATGTGTGTTTTCCTTCAAAAAGGACAGTTTGTTGGTGAGGAGGCAGGTACATTTCGAATATACAATGTGAAATTAACAAGGGACACCAATACCAAACAATCTCCTTGAGATTATATAATACAAGATACCAATGGTGTTGTGGTAACTTGACACACAAAACACACACAAAAATATTCTGGAGTAAAACCCCCAAAAAAACAAAATAAAAACAGCCTTGAAAAAAATACAAACCCAAAAAAAATAAAAACAGCCTTGAAAAAAATACAAAGCAAAAATAAAACAATAAAAAAGAAATTTGGTCAGATGTGCCAAATCAAAATATATTGAGGGAATCCCGCTAAATAATAAAGAAAGAAGTTTGTGAGAAGTCTGTGTGAATATGAGCAGCAAAACTACTTCATTCTTCTCACATTATAAAGAAGAAGAGAGTGCGCTGTATTAAACGATTTTTGACATTGCAGCGTGACGAAAGTGCTGTATCCATTCCGAACGCTAATTTTACCAGACCGAGCTGTTCCGGCTCGGAATTTCTTCTGAGCATGCGTGGCACTTTGTGCGTCGGAACTGGCCACACACGGTCGGAATTGACGCGATCGGATTTTGTTGTCGGAAAATTTTATAGCCTGCTCTCAAACTTTGTGTGTCGGAAAATCCGATGGAAAAAGTCCGATGGAGCACACACACGGTCGGAATGTCCGACAACACGCTCCGATCGCACATTTTCCATCGGAAAATCCGACCGTGTGTACGGGGCATTAGACTGTAGGGTTCAATATTGAGTTGGCCCACCCTTTGCAGCGATAAGAGCTTCAACTCTTCTGGGAAGGCTGTCCACAAGGTTTAGGAGTGTGCCTATGAGAATGTTTGACCATTCTTCCAGAAGCGCATTTGTGAGGTGAGGACCTTGCTTTGTGCACTGGTGTGCAATCATGTTGGAACAGGAAGGGGCCATATTTAAACTGTTCCCACAAAGTTGGGAACATGAAATTGTCCAAAATGTCTTGGTATGCTGACGCCTTAGGAGTTCCCTTCACTGGAACTAAGGGGCCAAACCCAACCCCTGAAAAACAACCCCACACCATAATCCCCCCTCCACTAAATGATTTGGACCCGTGCACAAAGCAAGGTCCATAAAGACATGGATGAGCGACTTTGGGGTATAGGAACTTGATTGGCCTGCACAGAGTCCTGACCACAACCCGATAGAACACCTTTGTGATAAATTAGAGCAGAGACTGCAAGCCAGGCGTTCTCTCCAACATCAGTGCCTGACCTCACAAATGCACTTCTGGAAGAATGGTCAAACATTCCCATAGATACACTCCTAAACCTTGTGGACAGCCTTCTCAGAAGAGTTGAAGCTGTTAAAGCTACAAAGGGTGGCTTGTAAAGGCAGGCATCCCAATACTTTCGACAATATAGTGTATAAGTGTATAATACAAATAAATGGGCATAAAATGATTGTAAAGATACATTTCTTAAAATTAAAATAACAAACATGGTATACTTACCTGCTCTGTGCAATGGTATTGCACAGAGCGGTCCTTTACCTCCACTTCTGGGGTTCCCTGCAAGCTCTATCCGCTCCTCCTCTTCTCTGAGTTCCCCCTCACCAAGTCCTGTGCTAAGAAGGCACTTTTGATAGCAGAGAAAAAAGTAAAAAAAAACGCTCCTGCGCACAAGTGGATACCCAGACAATCATGCAATGACATAGGCCTTGCTGCCCTCAAGGATGGGGAATCCTAATGGTGTAAGATATTTTTTATCTTTGACCGCAAAGAAGGCACTTGTGCGGGCTCGCTTCCAAGATGGCTGTGTGCATTAACAAAAACACACAGGGAGGCTTGGCCCTGCCTTCTGCTCCCTCCGCACAGGATTTGACTGAGGTGTCCTTTTATGAAACTGAGATCAGCGGCGATCCCGAGTCTCACCGCTGATCTCAGCTCATTACCAGTTTATGAAACTGAGATAATCAGTGGAGAACATGTTCTCCGCTGATTATCTCAGCACAGTGAGAATTCACAGAAACGGCCAGTTTATGAAGGTGCGATCTCAGCACCTCACTGGCGATCTGTGACAGAATTCTCACTTTCTGATTCACCATTTCAGAAGTGGAGAATCAGAGTGAGAAGCCTGAAACTGGCTGATATTCTGGAGAAAGCAAGAAGTCTTTTGACTTCTTTCTTTCACCAAACAGTCAGAGTACATCGTCCCCACCATTACACACCCCAAAACCAGCAGGATAGGAATTTATAGTGTGTACATATATATATAAATATGTATATACAGTGGCTTGCGAAAGTATTCGGCCCCCTTGAACTTTTCAACCTTTTGCCACATTTCAGGCTTCAAACATAAAGATATAAAATTTTAATTTTTTGTGAAGAATCACCAACAAGTGGGACACAATTGTGAAGTGGAACGAAATATATTGGATCTTTTAAACTTTTTTAGCAATTAAAAAACTGAAAAGTGGTGCGTGCAAAATTATTCGGCCCCTTTACTTTCAGTGCAGAAAACTCACTCCAGAAGTTCAGCGAGGATCTCTGAATGATCCAATGTTGTTCTAAATGACTGATGGTGATAAATAGAATCCACCTGTGTGTAATCAAGTCTCTGTATAAATGCACCTGCTCTGTGATAGTCTCAGGGTTCTGTTGAAAGCGCAGAGAGCATCATGAAGACCAAGGAACACACCAGGCAGGTCCGTAATACTGTTGTTGAGAAGTTTAAAGCCAGATTTGGATACAAAAAGATTTCCCAAGCTTTAAACATCCCAAGGAGCACTGTGCAAGCGATCATTTTGAAATGGAAGGAGTATCAGACCACTGCAAATCTACCAAGAACTGGCTGTCCCTCTAAACTTTCAGCTCAGACAAGGAGAAGACTGATCAGAGATGCAGCCAAGAGGCCCATAATCACTCTGGATGAACTGCAGAGAACTACAGCTGAGGTGGGAGAGTCTGTCCATAGGACAACAATCAGTCGTACACTGCACAAATCTGGCCTTTATGGAAGAGTGGCAAGAAGAAAGCCATTTCTCAAAGATATCCATAAAAAGTCTCGTCTAAAGTTTGCCACAAGCCACCTGGGAGACACACCAAACATGTGGAAGAAGGTGCTCTGGTCCGATGAAACCAAAATCCAACTTTTTAGCCACAATGCAAAACGATATGTTTGGCGTAAAAGCAACACAGCTCATCACACTCAACACACCATCCCCACTGTCAAACATGGTGGTGGCAGCATCATGGTTTGGGCCTGCTTTTCTTCAGCAGGGACAGGGAAGATGGTTAAAATTGAGGGGAAGATGGATGCAGCCAAATACAGGACCATTCTGGATGAAAACCTGTTGGAGTCTGCAAAAGACCTGAAACTGGGACGGAGATTTATCTTCCAACAAGACAATGATCCCAAACATACAGCAAAATCTACAAAGGAATGGTTCACAAATAAACGTATCCAGGTGTTAGAATGGCCAAGTCAAAGTCCAGACCTGAATCCAATCGAGAATCTGTGGAAAGAGCTGAAAACTGCTGTTCACAAACGCTCTCCATCCAACCTCACTGAGCTCGAGCTGTTTTGCAAGGAAGAATGGGCAAGAATTTCAGTCTCTCGATGTGCAAAACTGATAGAGACATACCCCAAGCGACTTGCAGCTGTAATCGCAGCAAAAGGTGGCTCTACAAAGTATTAACGCAAGGGGGCCGAATAATTTTGCACGCCCCACTTTTCATTTTTTTATTAGTTAAAAAAGTTTCAAAAATCCAAAAGATTTCGTTCCACTTCACAATTGTGTCCCACTAGTTGGTGATTCTTCACAAAAAATAAAAATTTTATATCTTTATGTTTGAAGCCTGAAATGTGGCAAAAGGTTGAAAAGTTCAAGGGGGCCGAATACTTTCGCAAGCCACTGTATATATATATATATGTGTATATATATATATATATATATATATATATATATATATATATATATATATATATATATATATATATATATATATATATATATATATATATATATATATGTGTATATATATATATATATATCTATAGATATAGATATATATAGATATATATATATATTTTTTTAGATATTCATGTCTCTGGCTGGGTTCACACTTGTGCGATGCGTGAACCAGCGTGATTCCTGTGTGGGTTTTCACATCGCACCTACATTGACATCTGCGCACCACTGCGGGTGTCAATGTAAAGTTAATGACACCCCCCAGATCATTTCACAGATCGCAGTGCGAACTATGTAATGGTGCAGGAATCGGATCGCATGCGTGTTCACACCCATGCGATCAGATTCCAGTGCGGACCAAATAAAGGGTCCTGTACCATTTTGGTGCAAATGCAATATGGTTTAGGGCCAGTTCCCACTGCTGCGGTGTCCAAGATCGGATGTGATTCGCACCGCACTGCAGTGCAAAATCACATCCGATCTCTGTGCGATGCGATTTCAGCCATACAGATAGTATTGCTAAATTTGCATTGCCCTCGGACCAAACTCTTACAGGACCCTTTTTTTTGGTCCACAGCAGAATCGGATCGCATGGGTGTTCACACCCATGCGATTCAATTACTGTCCGAGTTTGCAGATCGCACTGCGATATGCGAACTGATTTGGGGGTGTTGTTAACTTTTAGGCCCAGTTCACACTTGTGCGATGCCGGACATCGCACAGGCATCGCATGTTATTCGCAGCACACTGCCATTCACATTACATGCGATGTCTGTGCGGTGCGATATCAGCTGTACAGATAGTATGGCTGATATCGCACCGCATTCGGTGCAAACACGCACAGGACCCTTTTTTCTGTTCGGACCAGAATCGGATCGCATGTGTGTTCACACATATGCGATCCGATTCATGTCCAGACTGTCAGTTTGCAGTGCGATATGCAAGCTGAACTGGGGGTGTTGTTAACAATGTATTGACACTCCCCAGCGATTCGCATATGGCAGTGTGAACTGACATGCGAGTCGGTGCGATGCGGGAACCCGCAGTGGATTCGCAGTGTTCTCGCATTGCACCAGTTTATCAATTTTTATGTATATCAATTATGAAATATATTTTATTTTAATTTATTAATAAATTTTTATACTTGTATACTTTATTAAAATTATTTTTTTAATGATTATAAATGTATTTTGCATTTATATGAATGGTGTATAGCTGCATTACATATGTGCATTACATTCATTTACTATACACCATTCACATTTAAATAGGCATATGTATGATCTTTAAATATTGATAAAAACAATGTTTTTTTTTATAATTAGGTTAATGTATATTGTGTAGGGGGAATTTAACTTTATTATTTTATTAATATGTTGGGGAATAATGTGTGCTGAATTGTGTTAAACTTTTGTATTTTATGGTTCCTCATACTGTAATCCCGCTATATCACGCGAGATTATAGTGAGAGGAGCCGTTTCTCAGGAGTTCCTGGCATTTGTAGATCGCTCCTCAACTCAACATGAGAAGCGATCTACACACTTTCATAAACAGGCACTCAGAGGAGAGCGATCTCCTCTGAGAATGCCTGAGAACTGAAAAGCGGTATTTTACCTCACTTTCATAAAAGGACACCAGAGAGCAGCAGGAGCCATTGGCTCCCACTACTGCCTGTATGTCCTGTGAGAATAGGGAAAGAGAGCAGTGCTGCTGCAGATGGGTACAGAGCTGGTTCAATACAGGACTGAGGTAAATATTTAGGGAAGGGTTGAGGAACACGAAGTGGGCCATTTTTTACTTAATGCAGGGAATGCATTAGACTAAAAATGTTTAGACTTTGGACCCACTTTAAAAAAGTCTATTGTTTACAGACTACAATAGTTGTAGCTCAAATGACACACACAGCTGAATAATTCAGAGAAGAGAATCATACCTTCTCTTCTCTTCATGACTCTACACAGAGTTTTAGAAATAGGCATTCTGAAATTAAATAGATTTTGATGTGTTCTCTCTTTAGAAACCCCATCATTCTTTGTTTACCGTGTATTAAATGTTAGCTTGTAAAATATTATATTTTATAATAAATATAAATATCATTTTATAGCTCTGGCTCTTCCTCATTCGCCACACCTCCAGCTGGATATGCCGCAGCCACCCCAAACCCTTCTGGGACCAAAAGATCTGATGGCTCCACTCTCCTCCTTCTTAGCTCCGTGCTCCACAAGCTGGCCGCCGCCACTTTTATCAGCAGAAGGTCCAGTACGGACAGCTCCAGCCACCCCAAGCTCCGGCCCCAGCGCTCCATGTCCCCGCCAATGTGCACACAGCGTGGCTCCTCACAGCCTCATTCCAAGGTGCAGGGCAGCAGGGGATGATGTCAGCGGGAGGCAGGAGGCAGGAGGCAGGAAAAGCTGGCATGGCTTACTCCCAGGGCACTTCGGCAGCTTTCAGCTCCATTTGGTCTCAGAGGCGGGGCATAGCGCGGTGCGAGGATGACGTCATCGGAACATTGATTATTCCAGTCGTAGCATCGATGCCGCATTGTGTATGGTCGAATCGCGATGCATCGATGCTACGATTATTTTCAACAGCCCTACAGTGCACTGAGTGCAGGGATGGGGAGATGAACTCCGCAGCCAGGCACATTGTCCATGGGGGGGCCTGGTGGGGCACAACTGAAATCCGTCAATGTTTAATAATGCCACATGCCAATCTTTAGTATAATAGGTAATCACAACGCTACTATTTACAATAAACTATACTAGAATGTAAAATAAAACATTTTCAGTAAAAGGCCTGCCGCTAAGCACTGTTACGTATTCCCACACCAGATAAAAAAAAAAAAAGTGTAGACCTACCTTTCTAATCAATAACTTATCAATAATGGTGGAACCCTCTAATGTATAAAAATCTCAATAAACTTCAATATTACCACAATACCGGTCTCTATGATATGTAACGTCACATATAATACACATTACACTGAAAACAAGACATAATAAATGAAACTTAGTAGGGATGGTGGAAACCCCTCTACAGATAATTGCAATACAAAGTAACTTCAAGTGCAACAACTTGGGAGGCTCACACCATTATAGCACTTTGGCATTTTTATTTTTTAGATTGTTACACTTAATTTTATATGTTTTAGTTACTAGTATAATGCAAATTCTTGCGCTTGAAGTTAATTTTTTCACCACACCTGTTAAGTCCATGTCTTTATTGACCTTTCTTTTTGAACTGGTGCACAGTCATGTTGGAACAGGAAGAGGCCAACCCCAAACTGTTCCCACAAAGTTGGGAGCATAAAATTGTCCAAAATGTCTTGGTATGCTGA
Organism: Lithobates septentrionalis; assembly: GCA_037952835.1. Classification (NCBI taxonomy): domain Eukaryota; kingdom Metazoa; phylum Chordata; class Amphibia; order Anura; family Ranidae; genus Lithobates; species Lithobates septentrionalis. Next base: position 89,419 of record JBBDGP010001506.1, on the reverse strand, counting down.
CACCTTAAGAGTTCCCCTGACTTTAACTAAGGGGCCAAGCCCAACCCTTGAAAAACAACCCTCCACCAAATGATTTGGACCAGTGCACAAAGCAAGGCCCATAAAGACATGGATGAGCGAGTTTGGGGTGGAGGAACTTGGCTGACCCGCACAGAGTCCTGACCTAAACCCAATAGAACACCTTTGGGATGAATTAGAGCGGAGACTAGGAGCCAGGCCTTCTTTTCCAGTATCAGTGCCTGACCTTACAAATGCGCTTCTGGAAGAATGGTCAACATTCCCATAGACACACACTCCTAAACCTTGTGGACAGCCTTCCCAGATGAGTTGAAGCTGTTATAGCTGCAAAGAGTGTGTCAACTCAATATTGAACCCTACGGACTAAGACTGGGATGCCATTAAAGTTCTTGTGTGTGTAAAAGCAGGCATTCCAATACTTTTGACAATATAATGTGTATATATATATATATATATATATATATATATATATATATATATATATATATATATATATATATATATAGACACACATTATATATACACGTATGTGTGTTTGAGCTTTGGGGTGTACACCCTAATGTAATAGGCTGCGCATGCCTATGTTTGCATGTCACAGTTATTTATGAACAATATCTTAAAATTATCGCCAGCAAAACTATTTTTTAGTTTTGGGTAGAGTGGGAAAGATTAGAACCCCTGTCAAGTTGTACTGCTATCTTGTGCTCTGTTAGAGATGGTATAAGGACAAATCTTTCTTACGAATCCCCAGATAGCTGAAAAATCCTGACAGCAGCTCTAATCCATCAGCTATCCAAAACTAAAATAAAATGTTTGAGTTGGGCCTATACTTTAAGAAAGTTTACAGCTAACACTCTGACCTGCTTTGGAACTCTATCAGTTTCCCTTACGCAGTGTGGTCACACAAGGTTTGCACATCACCTTTGCTCTTTACACAGACTTTTTAAATATTAGTGTGTATGCATCAACCTGTACTAAACAGCTTTTATTTATTAGGAAAGTCTTGGGCTACATACAGTTGTCCTCAAAAGTTTACATACTCTGGCAGAATTTATGATTTCTTGGCCATTTTTCAGACCTTGGCCAACTTTTTTTTCACTCATAGTTAGTGTTTGGCTGAAGCCATTTATTATCAATCAACTGTGTTTACTCTTTTTAAATCATAATGACAACAGAAACTACCCAAATGAGCCTGATCAAAAGTTTACATACCCTGGTGATTTTGGTGGCCTGATAACATGGACACAAGTTGAATGGCCATTAAAGGTAACCATCCTCACTTGTGATCTGTTTGCTTGTAATTAGTGTGTGTATAAAAGGTCAATGAGTTTCTGGACTCCTGACAGACCCTTGCATCTTTCATCCACTGCTGCAGTGACGTTTCTGGATTCTGCGTCTTTCGGAAAGCAAAAGAAATGTCAAAGGATCTGTGGGAAAGGGTAGTTTAACTGTATAAAACAGGAAAGGGATCTAAAAGATAGCCAAGGAATTGAAAATGCCAATCAACAGTGTTCAAACTCTAATCAAGAAGTGGAAAATTAGGGGTTCTGTTGAAACCAAACCACGGTCAGGTAGACCAACTAAGATTTCAGCCACAACTGTCAGTAAAATAGTTTGGGATGCATAGAAAAACCCACAAATAGCTTCAGGTGAAATACAGGACCCTCTGAAAACATGTGTTGTGGCTATTTCAAGACGCACAATAAGGAGGCACTTGAAGAAAGATGGGCTGCATGGTCGAGTCGCCAGAAGAAAGCCATTACTATGCAAATGCCACAAAGTATCCCACTGACAACACTCCAAACAACACAGAGACCAGCCTAAAACCTTCTGACACAAAGTCATTTGGAGTGATGAGACAAAAAATGAGCTTTTTGGCCACAAACGCTACATTTGGAGAGGAGTCAACAAGGCCTATGATAAAAAGGTACACCATTCCTACTGTAAAACACGGAGGTGGATCGCTGATGTTTTGGGGATGTGTGAGCTACAAAGGCACAGGAAATTTGGTCAAAATTGATAGTAAGATGAATACAGTATGTTATCAAAAAATACTGGAGGAACATTTGCATTCATCAGCCAGAAAGCTGCGCATGGGATGTACTTGGACATTCCAACATAACAAAGATCCAAAACACAAGGCCAAGTCAACCTGTCATTGGCTACAGCAGAATGAAGTGAAGGTTCTGGAGTGGCCATCTCAGTCTCCTGACCTCAATATCATTGAGCCACTCTGGAGAGATCTCAAACGATACAAGACAGCCCAATAATTTACAGGAACTGGAGGCTTTTTGCTAAGAGGAATGGGCAGCTTTACCATCTGAGAAGATAAAGAGCCTCATCCACAAATACCACAAAAGACTTCAAGCTGTCATTGATGTTAAAGGGGGAATACACGGTACTAAGAACTGGGGTATGTAAACTTTTGATCAGGGTCATTTGGGTAGTTTCTGTTGCCATTATGATTTAAAAAGAGTAAACACAGTTGATTGATAATAAATGGCTTCAGCCAAACACTAACCATGAGTGAAAGAAAAGTTTTTGTGTTATCACTCATATTCTCTGAAAAAATGGCCAAGAAATCATAAATTCTGCCAGGGTATGTAAACTTATGAGCACAACTGTATACATCACCTAAAATTACTATGGATAATCTGATATGCAGGAACAGTTGCTGCCCAGAATTAGCTGATACTCAGGTATAAGTAAGGAGAAGCCAATAGCAGGGATATGAAAAAAGTATATATATATATATATATATATATATATATATATATATATATATATATATATATATATATATATATATATATATATATATATATATATATATACACACACACATTATAAATACTTTTCTCTCTTTTTTTAGTATTATTTTGATCACATGACCTGTATTCTCAGTATTCTCAGTTGCATAGGGGGCTTGGATTGAAGAGGTGGGGTGGAGAAAAAGCATTACACTGACCTTCACTCTAAATGGCTGTGCAGGGGAGCGTGTCAGCACAAGTCTGACCATTGGAGGATAAGCAGGCTGTTCCCCCAGCACAGCCAGAAAACTGACCATGCTGGGATGGATGTACTTACTCTCATACCTAGAACAGAATACTTTTTAACACAAGTATATGGTACAACAGACACATAAAAGGAATATGAAGTGTTGGGGTAACATACACTTTAGAGGGTCTGAATGGAAAAAGTCAAATGAAAGTCAACATCCCTTTGGTTTTAAAAAGAACCCACAGTTCAAAGTGAAAAGATGATATACACTGAGCAAAATTATAAACGCAGCACTTTTCTGTTTGCCCCTACTTATCATTTACCTATACGTCAGTCCGCAAAAGCAGGATAGTGAGCGCACACGTGCCCGCCGCATGCCGTTGGAGTGTGCCTGCGGGTCCCGCGGACTCGATGTCTGCTGGTGGCCCATGATCATGGCGAGGAGAGGCAGAACAGGGAACTGCCTATGTAAACAAGGCATTTGCTGTTCTGCCTAGTACTGTTCCCTATCATCGGAAACAACGATCTTTGTCATATCAGTTGTAGCCCATCCCCCCTACAGTTAGAACATGCTGAGGGAACACACTTAACCCCTTGATCGCCCCCTAGTGTTTAACCCCTTTGCTGAAAGTGACATTTATACAGTAATCATTGGCTTTTCTAGCGCTGATTGCTGTATAAATGTCAATGGTCCCAAAATAGTGTCAAAAGTGTCCGATCTGACCGCCACAATGTCGCAGTCCTGATAAAAATCGCAGATCACCAGCATTACTAATAAAAAAAAAAATGAATAATAAAAATGCCATAAATCTATCCCCTATTTTGTAGACACTATAACTTTTGTGCAAACCAATCAATATACACTTATTGCCAAAAATATGTAGAAGAATACATATCAGCTTAAACTAAGGAACAAATTTGGTTTTTTTATATATTTTTTGGGGCTATTTATTATAGCAGAAAGTAGAAAAAAGATGTTTTTTTTTAAATTGTGGGTCTTTTTTTGTTTATAGTGCAAAAAATAAAAACCGCAGAGGTGATCAAATACCACCAAAAGAAAGCTCAATTTGTGGGAAAAATAGGACGCAAATTTTGTTTGGGTACAACGTCACACAACCGTGCAATTGTCAGTTAAAGTGACGCAGAGCCAAATTGTAAAAAGTGCTCTGGTCAGGAAGGGGGTAAAATCTTCCGGAGCTGAAGTGGTTAAAGATCTACGACTTTTTCTATGTATACAAAAGGCCTATTTCTCTCAAATATCGTTCACAAATCTGTCTAAATCTGTGTTAGTGAGCACTTCTCCTTTGCTGAGATAATCCATCCACCTCACAGGTGTGGCATATTAAGATGCTGACAGCATGATTATTGCACAGGTGTGCCTTAGGCTGGCCACAATAAAAGGCCACTCAAAAAATGTGCAGTTTTACTGTATTGGGGGGTCCGGGGGGTCCAAAAACCAGTCAGTATCTGGTGTGACCACCATTTGCTTCAAACAGAGCAGCACATCTCCTTCGCATAGAGTTTATCAGGTTGTTGATTGTGGCCTGTGAAATGTTGGTCCATTCCTCTTCAATGGCTGTCCAAAGTTGCTGGATCATGGCAGGAACTGGAACACGCTGTCGTATATGCCAATCCAGAGTATCCCAAACATACTCAATGGGTAACATGTCCAGTGAGTATGCTGGCCATACAAGAACTGGATATTTTCAGCTTCCAGGAATTGTGAACAGATCCTTGCAACATAGGGCCATGCATTATCATGCTACAACATGAGGTGATGGTCGTGGATGAATGGCACAACAATGGGCCTCAGGATCTCATCACGGTATCTCTGTGAATTCAAAATGCTATCAATAACATGCACCTTTGTTAGTTGTCCATAGCTTACGCCTGCCCATACCATAACCCCACCACCACCATAGGCCACTCGATCCACAACGTTGACATCAGCAAACCGCTCACCCACAAGACACCATGCACGCTGTCTGCCATCTGCCCTGTACAGTGAAAACCAGGATTCATCCGTGAAGAGAACACCTCTCCAAAGTGCCAAATGCCATCGAAAGTGAGCATTTGCCCACTCGAGTCAGTTACGATGATGAACTGCAGTCAGGTCAAGACCCCGATGAGGACGACGAGCATGCAGATGAGTTTCCCTAAGACGGTTTCTGACAGTTTGTGCAGAAATTCTTTGGTTATGCAAACCGATTGTTGCAGCAGCTGTCCAGGTGGCTGGTCTCAGACGATCTTGGAGGTGAAGATGCTGGATGTGGAAGTTCTGGGCTGGTGTGGGTACACGTGGTCTGCGGTTGTGAGGCCGGCTGGATGTACTGCCAAATTCTCTGAAACGCCTATAGAGAGGGCTTATGGTAGAGAAATAAACATTCAATCTAAGGGCAACAGCTCTGGTGGACATTCCTGCAGTCAGCATGCCAATTGCACGCTCCCTCAAAACTTGCGACGTCTGTGGCATTGTGCTGTGTGATAAAACTTCACATTTTAGAGTGGCCTTTTATTGTGGCCAGCCTAAGGCACACCTGTACAATAATCATGCTGTCTAATCAGCATCTTGATATGCCACACCTGTGAGGTGGATGGATTATCTCGGCAAAGGAGAAGTGCTCACTAACACAGATTTAGAGAGATTTGTGAAAAATATTTGAGAGAAATAGGCCTTTTGTGTACATAGAAAAAGTCATAGATCTTTGAGTTAATCTCGCTCATGATAAATAGGGGAAAACACAAAAGTGTTGTGTTTATAGCTTTGCTCAGTGTGTATATATATATATATATATATATATATATGTAGCGCTGGTAGATTTGGGATCTACCATATGTTAGGTAAATTTAGTAACTTGTTCGTTAGGAAGGTTAGGTTTGCCTCTGTCCTAGCTTGGCTGACGTTGTGTGTGTTTCCAGACTGACCGGTGGGTGTCGCTGTTATCGCTGGTCAGTGTTGGAAAGGCATCGTGTCGAAGCGTATGGATGCTCTTCTGTCCCGGAGACAACTCGGTGGAGGTGGTCCTCCGAGTTGCATTCTGGGCGAGGGTATTTATGGGACAGACGCCATATTGTGGGGTTCGTTTTACAGCCACCTGCTGGCCCTCCTGGCCGACAGGTATGCGTTAGAGAGCAATCTCGTGGTCCTCCGTTCCAGGGGCCCACGTCACTGCGGCGCATGGGTGGGCCCAGAAGCTTGTCTGGGGCCTACCACAGCAGCCGAGGAATGGTCCTGAGCTGTCTATCCAGAGTGAAGAAGCTGGACAACCGAGGATATCCCAGGGGAGGACCCGTCATGGAAGGATCACGCAGCGTGCTGGTCTGGAGAGGGGCCTGGTGACTCGGTTGGAGGACGTATCCTAAAGTAACTATACAGCATAGTGTTGCCGGGTTTGCTTAAAGGTTCAATTGCAGAAAGACCAATACATCCTGTGGCAGAGGATAGTACAGGTTTATCCCAAACAAGTCGGTGGCAGAGACTTTTGTTCGTGCTACGTACTGGCTGCTAGGCAAGTGAGAGAGGCCTATCCAGGCGAGCAAAGAGTGTGTCCCACGAGGGGAGCACATTCTATTGTAATATCCAAATTCTACCAGGACATTTGTCAAGAATTTTACAAGAAGATATTTGAGTTTCTTCTGCAGTTTCCTTTCTGCCTCTTTCCTGCTACTTCCTTAGTAAATTGTTTAACCACTTGCTGACCGCCTAACGCAGATATACTGCGGCAGAATGGCACGGGCAGGCAAAATCACGTACCTGGTACGTTATTGCTTGCCGCGGGCGGGGGATTCGATTGGACCCCCCCGGTGCCCGAGGCGGTCGGCTTCTGTCTGGGAGCGTTCAGAGATGAGGGGGAGGCCATCCATTCATGGCCCCCCCCTCGCGATCGCTCCCAGCCAATGAGATTCTTCCCCTGCCTCTGTATAGTACACAGAGGCAGAGGAAATTATGTCATCTCTCCTCGGCTCTGTATTTTCCGTTCTGGTGCCGAGGAGAGGAGACATCCGAGTGAGTGCACAACACACACACACAGTAGAACATGCAAGGCATACTTTACACCCCCCTTTACCCCCCGATCCCCCCCGATCACCCCCTAATCACCCCCCCCTGTCACACTGACACCAAGCAGTTTTTTTTCTGATTACTGCATTGGTGTCAGTTTGTGACAGTTAGTGTTAGCCCCCTTTAGGTCTAGGATACCCCCCTAACCCCCCCTAATAAAGTTTTAACCCCTTGATCACCCCCCCCCCCCGTCGCCAGTGTCACTAAGCGATCATTTTTCTGATCCCCGGTGACGCTAGTTAGGGAGGTAAATATTTAGGTTCGCCGTCAGCGTTTTATAGCGACAGGGACCCCCATATACTACCTAATAAATGTTTTAACCCCTTGATTGCCCCCTAGTTAACCCTTTCACCAGTGATCACCGTATAACTGTTACGGGTGACGCTGGTTAGTTTGTTTATTTTTTTATAGTGTCAGCGCACCCGCCATTTATTACCTAATAAAGGTTTAGCCCCCTGATCGCCCGGCGGTGATATGCATCGCCCAGGCAGCATCAGGTTAGCGCCAGTACCGCCAACACCCACGCACGCACCATACACCTCCCTTAGTGGTATAGTATCTGAACGGATCAATATCTGATCCGATCAGATCTATACTAGCGTCCCCAGAAGTTTAGGGTTCCCAAAAATGCAGTGTTAGCGGGATCAGCCCAGATACCTGCTAGCACCTGCGTTTTGCCCCTCCACCCCGCCCAGCCCACCCAAGTGCAGTATCGATCGATCACTGTCACTTACAAAACACTAAACGCATAACTGCAGCTTTCGCAGAGTCAGGCCTGATCCCTGCAATCGCTAACAGTTTTTTTGGTAGCATTTTGGTGAACTGGCAAGCACCAGCCCCAAGTAGCATCAGGTTAGCGCCAGTAGCGTTAACACCCACGCACGCACCGTACACCTCCCTTAGCGGTATAGTATCTGAACGGATCAATATCTGATCCGATCAGATCTATACTAGTGTCCCCAGCAGTTTAGGGTTCCCAAAAATGCAGTGTTTACGGGATCAGCCCAGATACCTGCTAGCACCTGCGTTTTACCCCTCTGCCCGGCCCAGCCCACCCAAGTGCAGTATCGATCGATCACTGTCACTTACAAAACACTAAACGCATAACTGCAGCGTTCACAGAGTCAGGCCTGATCCCTGCGATCGCTAACAGTTTTTTTGGTAGCGTTTTGGTGAATTGGCAAGCGCCAGCGGCCTAGTACACCCCGGTCGTAGTCAAACCAGCACTGCAGTAACACTTGGTGACGTGGCGAGTCCCATAAGTGCAGTTCAAGCTGGTGAGGTGGCAAGCACAAGTAGTGTCCCGCTTCCACCAAGAAGAAGACAAACACAGGCCCGTCGTGCCCATAATGCCCTTCCTGCTGCATTCGCCAATCCTAATTGGGAACCCACCACTTCTGCAGCACCCGTACTTCCCCCATTCACATCCCCAACCAAATGCAGTCGGCTGATTGAGAGGCATTTTCTTTATGTCCTCCCGAGTACCCCTACTACCCCTGTCTACAGCAAGCGCTGATAAAGGCGTGACACCCGCTATTATTGTCCCTCCTGTCCTGACAATCCTGGTCTTTGCATTGGTGAATGTTTTGAACGCTACCATTCACTAGTTGAGTATTAGCGTAGGGTAAAGCATTGCACAGACTAGGACACACTTTCACAGGGTCTCCCAAGATGCCATCGCATTTTGAGAGACCCGAACCTGGAACCGGTTACAGTTATAAAAGTTACAGTTACAAAAAAAAGTGTAAAAAAACCCCCAAAAAATAAATAAATAAATAAATAAAAATAGTTGTCGTTTTATTGTTCTCTCTCTCTCTATTCTCTCTCTATTGTTCTGCTCTTTTTTACTGTATTCTATTCTGCAATGTTTTATTGTTATTATGTTTTATCATGTTTGCTTTTCAGGTATGCAATTTTTTAAACTTTACTGTGCTTTATTGTTAACCATTTTTTTGTCTACAGGTACGCCATTTACGACTTTGAGTGGTTATACCAGAATGATGCCTGCAGGTTTAGGTATTATCTTGGTATCATTCTTATCAGCTAGCAGGTCGGCTTTCATGTAAAAGCAATCCTAGCGGCTAATTAGCCTCTAGACTGCTTTTACGAGCAGTGGGAGGGAATGTCCCCCCCCACCATCTTCCATGTTTTTCTCTGGCTCTCCTGTCTCAACAGGGAACCTGAGAATGCAGCCGGTGATTCAGCCAGCTGACCATAGAGCTGATCAAAGACTAGAGTGGCTCCAAACATCTCTATGGCCTAAGAAACCGGAAGCTACAAGCATTTTATGACTTAGATTTGATGTGACCCCATTTTGGAAAGTAGACACCCCAGGCTATTTGCTGAGAGGTATAGTGAGTATTTTGCAGACCTCACTTTTTGTCACAAAGTTTTGAAAATTGAAAAAAGAAAAAAAAAAGTTTTTTCTTGTCTTTCTTCATTTTCAAAAACAAATGAGAGCTGCAAAATACTCACCATGCCTCTCAGCAAATAGCTTGGGGTGTCTACTTTCCAAAATGGGGTGATTTGGGGGGGTTTGTGCCACCTGGGCATTCCATGGCCTCCGAAACTGTGATAGGCAGTGAAGAGTGAAATCAAAAATTTACACCCTTAGAAATCCTGAAGGCGGTGATTGGTTTTCGGGGCCCCGTACGCGGCTAGGCTCCCAAAAAGTCCCACACATGTGGTATGCCCATACTCAGGAGAAGCAGCTAAATGTATTTTGGGGTGCAATTCCACATATGCCCATGGCCTGTGTGAGCAATATATCATTTAGTGACAACTTTGTGCAAAAAAAAAAATTGTCACGTTCCCGCAACTTGTGTCAAAATATAAAATATTCCATGGACTCAACATGCCTCTCAGCAAATAGCTTTGGCTGTATACTTTCCAAAATGGGGTCATTTGGGGGTGTTTTGTGCCATCTGGGCATTTTATGGCCTTCAAAACTCTGATAGATAGTGAGGAGTAAAATCAAAAATTTACACCCTTAGAAATCCTGAAGGCGGTGATTGGTTTTCGGGGCCCCGTACGCGGCTAGGCTCCCAAAAAGTCCCACACATGTGGTATCCCCATACTCAGGAGAAGCAGCTAAATGTATTTTGGGGTGCAATTCCACATATGCCCATGGCCTGTGTGAGCAATATATCATTTAGTGCCAACTTTTTGTAATTTGTTTTTTGTCATTATTCAATCACTTGGGACAAAAAAAAATTAATATTCAATGGGCTCAACATGCCTCTCAGCAATTTCCTTGGGGTGTCTACTTTCCAAAATGGGGTCATTTGGGGGGGTTTTGTACCGCCCTGCCATTTTAGCACCTCAAGAAATGACATAGGCAGTCATAAACTAAAAGCTGTGTAAATTCCAGAAAATGTACCCTAGTTTGTAGACGCTATAACTTTTGCGCAAACCAATAAATATACACTTATTGACACTTTTTTTTACCAAAGATATGTGGCCGAATACATTTTGGCCTAAGTGTATGACTAAAATTGAGTTTATTGGATTTTTTTTATAACAAAAAGTAGAAAATAAATTTTTTTTTCAAAATTTTCGGTCTTTTTCCGTTTATAGCGCAAAAAATAAAAACCGCAGAGGTGATCAAATACCATCAAAAGAAAGCTCTATTTGTGGGAAGAAAAGGAAGCAAATTTAGTTTGGGTACAGCATTGCATGACCGCGCAATTAGCAGTTAAAGCGACGAAGTGGCAAATTGTAAAAAGTGCTCTGGTCAGGGGCTGAAGTGGTTAATAAAGCATTGAAAACGTACTCAAGTGTTGGTGCGTGTATCGTCCAGAGGTAAACTCAACGGAACCCTAGACCCGGTGCCGGTAAAACAGAGGGAAGGAGAGTGAAGGTAACAAGCCCGCTTAAACCAGCAGCTCCATCGAGAGTTATTGCTACATATATATATGTAGAATGAACCACATATAAGAATATAAGATAATAATGCAGGCACCTCATGAACATCGGTAGTAATGAAAGAGTCCTTTGATGCATTTATGTGTGTATATTTGACCTTGAGCTATCAGATCCTCTAAACAACATTCAATTTTTCTACAAAGCAGCAAAGAATAGACAGGGAACATTTGAGAAACTGTCTAGAAATATTCACATGCAATATTTCATATTTACCTAACTAAAAACAACACATTCTTTTGTATATTAAGCTCTTTAGTATTGAGCATAATAAAGAGAAATCACAATACAATACTATAAATGTATACATAGGAATATTCAGATGTAAAATATCTGTAGACTATCAAAGCTGAATAAAAAAAAACGCCAGCATAAGTAGACATATTTTTTACGTTACGGTAAATGCATCATGTTTTCTCATTTTCATTGCTTTTCCATCCACACCTGTACTTCAAAATTGCTTACAATAAATTAATACCGAGATGTCTGGTAAATCACAAAGAATATGATTTACACTTCTTCTCAATTTAGTATTCCGCTATAGTGATCTGAAAAGTACTATCTACGGTATGTTTATCATTATCTTGTTGATAATCTTAATTCCCTGCAATACAGCATTCAGACAATTTCTACTTTAAACCACATAACACAAACCATAATAGTTGCTCTTCTTTATCTTTATCACTTTATACCTTTTTTGCATTCTTACTATTACAGCTTCTGTCAGTTTAATCAACCAGAAAGTATGCTTGTATTGAGCCAGTAGGGTTTAATCTATCAGCGGTAATCAGATTTTTCTTTCAGCCATGCCAACATGCAGGGTGATTACCGTCAGCACTCCAAATGCCTGTAGAGTTTCTGAATTAGTAATGTTTCACAGCATGTGACTATTCCTGCTAGAAATACAATATCACCTATTTAGTACACTACACAATGATCCACATTGATTCTTTTGTAGAGGTCATTTGGTGTTTTCTATCACTGGTTAATAAAATCTGATTCTGCATGTCGCAGTGTGAGATCATTACACCTAATATTGCACTATTGCATTTGTTTTTCAGAATGTTAAGACATTATTCAAGTTGTATTTATTTGTGTGGAAATCAACATAAGGGGGATTTGCACACAGAATCTGATGCAGCTGTGCTTTTGACTTCTGCTTATTCAATTAAGCTTTGAGAAAAAGTGTGTACAAATAGGAGGGATAATTGCTTTAAGGGTGAAAGTCTGCTTTACTTATGGACCGCCGCACGCCGATATACGTCCTAAGTTTGAAGAGGAATGTCGTTGTTATGGCAGCAGCTAGCCACCATAACCCCGGTATTCTCTTCTTCGGCCGGCAGTCTGTTTTCAGACAAAAGGGGTCTCTGTGGTGGATTCGCCGCAAGATCACTTTTATCAGTGGCGGGAGAGGGCCCCCCCCTCCCGTTGCACTCCAGTGCCCTCTGCCGCTTACCGGAGTCGTCAGCAGCAGCGGAGGCGATCGGATGTTCCTCCTTCCTTGGCATGGAGACGAGTAAGGGGAAGATGGCCCCCACCCATCTCATTACCATTGCAGGGTGTAAATATGAGATCTGAGGTCTTTTTGGCTCCAGATCTCATATTTAAGAGGTCCTGTCATGCTTTTTTCTATTACAAAGGATGTTTACATTTCTTGTAATAGGAATAAAAGTGACAGAATTTTTTTTTAAAAGAACAGTGTAAAAAAATAAATAAAAGGTAAAATAAATAAGAAAAACAAAACATTTTTTTAAATGTGCCCCGTCCCGCCGAGCTCACGTGCAGAAGCAAACACATACGTGAGTAGCGCCCGCATATGAAAACGGTGTTCAAACCACAAATGTGAGGTTTTACTGTGATCGGTAGAGCGAGAGCAATAATTCTTGCCCTAGACCTCATCTGTAACTGAAAGCATGCAAACTTTAGAATTTTTTAAACATCGCCTATGGAGATTTTTAAGGGTAAAAGTTTGTCGCCATCCCACGAGCGGGTGCAATTTTGAAACATGACATGTTGGGTATCAATTTACTCGGTGTAACATTATCTTTCACAATATAAAAAAAAATTGGCTAACTTTACTGTTGTCTTATTTTTTAATTCAAAAAAGTGTATTTTCTTCAAAAAAAGTGCGCTTGTAAGACCGCTTCGCAAATACGGTGTGACAGAAAGTATTGCAACGACTGCCATTTTATTCACTATGGTGTTAGAAAAAAAATATATAATGTTTGGGGATTCTATGTAATTTTCTAGCAAAAATTGTTTTTAACTTGTAAACATCAAATCTCAAAAAGAGGCTTGTTGCTTAAGTGGTTAAGTAAATAGACCTAAGAGATGTCAGATATAAGAGTTGAATGACATGATTGTCAATAATGTTGCCAATGTTCCTGGTGTAATTTGCTATATGAGTTAAAGAGTAAATTCACATTTAGTCTTAAAAAAAAAAATATTTATGGTGCTCTTTATACAAGGGTTTTATGATGGGAGAAATAAATTAAGGGATAAATTAAAATTTTTATGCTTTTCTACTTTTCTACAAAAATAGTCCTGGTCTTCTTGAATTGCAATCAAAGGTAAAAGAAATATGGAACATTCTTAAATGATAATGTAATGAGAAAATGTTCTGTGCTTAGTGTAAAATTTGGATGCAGCACACTGATAGTCAGGAATACTTGGCTCTTTGATTGTGCAGGTGCTCTTCCCACAAATAGAGAATATCAAACTCAAAAAAATAATTATGACAGTGTTAATGACAAAATCTATTAAAAAATTACATAAACAAACAGAAATAGTGCATAAAAATGTTAGAATTTGCATGAGATATACATCAATGAGCAATAATGATAGTCCAGTGCATATGGAACTTATACTTCATACCCCATAGCTGTGAAAGCTACAATAAGGCCTCTTACACACTGCTGCTTTTTTTAGTGAGCTAAAATACAGCCCATTAATTGTAATGTGCCTATGCACATGGGCGCATAAACAAGTGTCGTGCATTCTTCAGTATAAAAAAAAAATGGAAAAATTAGCTTTTTTGGTCAGTAATTTGCGCCTCATTCGTGCAAATATGCGTGAATGTGAAGAAATGTGCGCAAATGCCCATTTACATATTGTGCAGAATGAGAACGCGAGAATACGTTTTTGCGCAGAAATGTGCAAGTGCAATTGGGTGAACGCATATCTGCGAAAATGCGCATAAATACATAAAAATAAAAAAATGTCTGAAAAGTAGATGCTCAAACAGGAGTATCATGTGTGAGAAGCCTAAAAGTAAAAGCAGAGATCAGTGACTGTCAGTCACCATTCTCTCCAGTGCTCACTGAAGTGTTAGGCTGGGGAGGGGGTCAGAGCAGCTGGCTCAGACTCTCAGTGGTGCGCCGGAAGCCTGATGCCGCGTACACACGGTTGGACTTTACGGCAGACTTTGCCCGGCGGACTTTTCAACGTACTTTACGACGGACTTTCTGAATGAACGGACTTGCCTACACACAATCCACCAAAGTCTGTCGAATTCGTACGTGATGACGTACGACTGGACTAAAACAAGGAAGTTCATAGCCAGTAGCCAATAGCTGCCCTAGCGTGGCTTTTTGTCCGTCGAACTAGCATACAGACGAGCGGACTTTTCGACCGGACTCGATTTCGACGGATTAATTTAAAACATGTTTCAAATCTAAGTCCATCCAACCTTTGAGAAAACAAAGTCCGCTGGAGCCCACACACGATCGAATCGTCTGACGAAATCCAGTCCGCCGGGCAAAGTCTGCCGTAAAGTCCGCTCGTGTGTACGCGGCATGAGCCATCCACCTGGATGGCTGGTCAGTGCTAGCTGCCGATCAGGCATCCAAGTGAATTCCGACAATATGACTGGGATCCTTCCAGAGCCTGGAGCAGCTCGGTGATGTCAGTTGATGTTAGTAATAAAAAGCTGACCCATTCACACTGTACTACATAAAAAAAAACATTTTGGCTGCAGATACACTTTAAAGAAAAACTGCCACTTTGCTCATTTGGGGTATACCCAGCAAGATATACCCACCCATCTATGCATCCTGCACCCTCACTGTGCCTACGCTAGGGCTGGGCTTCCAGGAATGGGGGAATGTGCCACCTTCCTTTATGACAGTGCTCTGGCATGAGCAGTCTATCACCAGGCTCATACATTGACACGCATATGCAGGGGTTGTGATGTTAGCAGACATTGTCACGTTGGCCTGAATGTGAAAAGTGACACTGGGTAGATTTACTAAAACTGGAGCACTCAGAATCTGGTGCAGCTGTACATGGTAGCCAATCAACTTCTAACTTCAACTTGTTCAATTAAGCTTCGTCAATAAACCTGGAAGTTGATTGGTTTCTCTGCAGAGCTGCACTAGATTTTGCACTCTGAGCAAAAGTCTCTCTATGAGCAGGTGCTTCCGGAGTAAAATTAAAAGGAGACTGGATGGAGGGAAACCAAACAAATTGTCCCCAGCGCAAACACAACTGTTAGATGGAACCAGTCTGTGATGAATTATTCTGCCACAAAATCGGTTAGGTCTTGCTCACTGCTTCACCTGGACATAGCATTGGAGCTTTTTACATGATTTTACATGAGCTCAGTCAAACCAGGGTGAGAATAAGAAAAAGAAAAAAAGCTCCATATGGTGCAGGTCAAAAACCCAGTTTACCAACCTAAACCGTGAGGCATTCGGCCCACATAAGCCTGATTGACCTACTACCACTGGTAAGTGGGTCCACCGTATCTGGTAAGAGTACCCATCTATACTTCTATGTCAGAGGATTTCTTCACATTTACAGCTTCAATGCCATTTTTATTTTGTCTGCACCATTTTCATTTGATTGAAGATTCTTCATTGTGTATTTGATGGACACTCTTTTTGAACTTTAATTTTGCTTTAGTTCACAAAAGTGAACATGGAATTTTTGTTTGATTATTATATTGGTTACATGTTATGCATATATACTATTTAGTTCACTATCGTTTTTAGCGCTACACTGTATTTCTTTATTCTGTTTGGACTTTGAGTGTTAGCAGCTTTGCAGCATTTGTTTCTGACACATTGTTTACTGCAGCTACCTTGTTTTTTTCCATTTTTATTATGGATGTGTTTGAATGTAGGTCCTCAAGGTCCTTTAACACAGATGGTGTTTTTGTTACTATTAACACAGACACCGAATTAGGTGGACTCTTTATTAGGCTTAAAAACCTGATGGTGACAGAGTTACACCTCCAATGGGACATTGCGTTCCTTGAACAATACACTAGGGAACACATGGTCCCAAGAGGTTTACGCTGGGATATTCATCCACAGCAGGGTGATACAGATCTAGAACCATGGTTTAGGTACTTCAATGAAGCAGGAATTAAATTTCTTGTTTTTTTGCTGGAGGGAAAACGAGTCAGCCTAACAGTCATTGATAAGGAGATTAGAGATCTCAAAGACAAACTGACCCCTCTAAATACCAAGTCTGAATACGTTTCTGTCTCCACTCTCTCTCTCTCTGAGAAGTCACCTTGAGAAAGAGGAACGAGATCAGAGAAACAAAAAACAAAATAAATATAACAGAGATATAAGTGATTTTAAAACAGATTCTGTGTTTAACTGGCAGAAAAAGATAATTCCCCCTACAGATATGGGAGATACGGCTACCCATATGGAGATTTCTGAACCGGTTACACAGAATTCTGATAGAAGACTGACATGTGAACCAAGCATAAAAAAGAAAAAAAAAAAGAAAAAAGAAGGACATAGGGCTCATCCAAAATTAGCACAGATCCGATAGGATTAAAAAATAGGCCAAACTTAGCCTCACCCGATACAAGGATCCGTTTGCACCGTCAGCCTGAGGTATCCAAATAGATCGATTGGAAACCACTAGGAGTGGTTGTCCTCTGAATATAAATGTCAGCATATAGAAAAAAATGGGAAGAGCCCAAAGAGATTCTTTAAGGAGGACAGGCCGGTGAAATGCTAAATATCATTTATTGATTATCCAAAATACATATATTAGACACATAAATAATGAAATACTACACCCATCTCCAACACATAATTAAAATGAGACTTTACGTCTAAATGAGACACAGGTGGCCACCATAACTAAATCACACCTTTCACATCCCTCTCACACACACAGGCAGACATTTAACTGATCCTAGGATCAGATCTGGGGATAGAGTCCTTCAAACCTTCTCATTAAATAAATAAGAATTGAAAAGTTACTTTTCATGAAAAAATATACTGAAATGTTCGATAGGGACCTTCAAAAAAAAAAAAATATATATATCTTGACCGAATGCCTGTGATGTGTGAAGATTTCCTCGAGTATTTCAGCTATGGATACTGTGATTCAAAGTCTGTTTGGTAACGATCATAAAGGCACTGTGAATGGGGATCAGAGACTAAAGACAGATATGCTTCGGGGAGACTTAGCACAGATACGGGACAGAATATGCTGGTAATACTTCCTTGTAATTGATAGGAATAAGATACAGCTCACCGTTTAGCTTCTTGTGTGCAAGTAGTCATAACTTCGGGCATCTGCTCTGAAGAAATCCTTTACGGATGAAACGCGTCAGCATGACGCCATCACGTCTGTTCTAGCACACGTGCAGACCCACCCACTAGCCCTGGGGATTGGATTCGCCACCGCTGAAGTCACTCAAGCCCGGTCGAACGTCCGGCCACTGCCCCGCAGCACGGAACCAGCAAGTAACCAGGATACCATTACGGCTTTATTCCGCCCATACGCGGCATGCCACTCTATCATTTCACTTACATTTACCTGGCTGACGTTTACTTGTCTGGATTTACCGGCCACTCCACGCTGACCAGATGATGACCAAGCACATGGATGACTGGGATGTCCCACTTACCTGCAGTACCTGGATTCCCATGGCCTGGTGAGATCGTTTCTCTTTACATGCCGCTGTTATATCTTCATAGCCATCTAGGTGCACTATCATCCCCTGCACCTTTGCTTAGCACTGACATAGCTGATTCATGCATGCTTCTTGCTACCGTTGACTTCTATTTGTCAGTGCTACCATCATCAAAGCATGTATATCCATCTGTAGTCACATTTGGGCTTGCCCTCGGCAGTGTACACTGCGGACTTCCTCCCCTCTAGGCCATATACTGTGATCTATTGGCCTGCCACCTATTATTCAGCTTTAATTCATTAGAGACTTCCAAAGTCCAGCTGGCCAATTTCACGTGTATGTATGTGTTGTGGTGGCCATCTGCATGTTGTACTTTTTGTTCCCGACAACGTTGTCAATTTTAATTGGTATTAGTTGGTCTTGGTATATCTATTGTCTATCCATGACTTTATCTGGGGTATATGTGGTACTATTTTACATTTTTCAAATTAAACATTTATATTTTTGCTAAGTATGCTTGCTCCTCACTGAAGAATTCTTTGCATCTCTTGTTTTTTGTTATAACTTCGGGCATCTAGTCTCGGTGTTAGTAGTCCATCACCGCAGCCGCTGCACAGGAAGCCAGGCACGGGACATAAGGTAAGGATGATTCCATCCAGAGATGGTTAGAGCTGTTTGTAGTCCAGAACTGAGAGGCTTCAGAAATTACAGCGGCGTGCCGAAAAAGACTGACCGAAGCAGCACCCCAAGTAGTTGTAGCGACAACTTCCAGCTTCCAATGAAGAGTGGCGGCTCAAGGAAGGTTGAGGGGGGATCAAGGTAGATGGTAGATGGTGGGGGTCACCGTGTCTTCACTACGGACACCGTGATAGCATTGTGCTTACATGTTTCGCTTGACATCAAGTGTTGTGTTACACTATGTGATTTATTATGCTCTGTGTCTTTAAGATTTGTTCCCTCTGTCTATCTGAACTCTTTCTCTCACCGTAGTTCTGTATATTCTCCTCCCCTTCCTCTCTCTGATTCATTGTGCACAGTATACCTCATTGCTGTAACATCTTACATGTGGCTTACAACTGCAACGTTTTTCTACCTATGAATATCCATCATTAAACGGAACATTCGAGAGGATTCATCGTCTGTCTTTCCATACAGTGAGTTATTCATTGAGTTAAGCTGCCTGAATTGATGCAAGGGATAAATAGATCACCAGGTCATGTGAGCTCTATGTGAAGCTGAAGATAACATTTATAGCCTTGTAGTTGAGTCAGAACAGTAGAAAAACGAAGTTCCACAGCCTAATTACAAGATTTCTGCATATAGTGTTACAGACAAGATTTACTGCCCTCATTGCAAGAAAGAATGAGACAGCAGCACATGGAATCTTCATAGCCTGAGACCAGGCTGCAGGGTGTCATATTACAGCACACACATCCTGCCTGCTTATCACTGAGACATTCTCTGCCTGTGTCAGCCATGAGTCACCACAGCTCTCAATGTGAATACACAGCCACTCCAACACAAGACATTGAGCCAACTGACTTACCCAAACGCTCAGTCAAACCCACCTGGAAAGTGATGGAGAATTATGAAGCCTTAAGAACTGAATTGTTTAATAGCTTGAAGCTAATTTGGGACAGGATTGCCTTTGAATCAAATACAGTGTCTGTTGAAGGTGAATTACTGACACTAGAGGGCGCCAATAAACAACTCTCTATCTCTTATGAGCTCTATCAGCTTACCAGTGACAAGTTCATTAATGTCTTACAAAATATGAACACAGAACTTTCACTCGAGGAATTAAAGAATTTCAAGGCTCTTAATCTGGAAAGAGACAGTTTTATCCAGCAAACCAAATTAAAGGCAGAAGCAAAGTTAAAGCTGATACAGGACACTGCATATCACAGATCTGTTTCCACCAGACATTCTAAAAGGTCTTCTAGAAGTCATAGTTCAAGATACTCAACACTCAGTGAGCGACTTATTAGTGCCCGCGCTGAAGCGGAAGCCAGCAAGGTGCAGGTCGCATATGCAGAAAAAAGAGCAGAGTTGGAAACGGAGTCAGTGCTTCAGACCGCACGTCAAAGAGCAACTATAGAAATCTTAAATGAACAGTGTAAACATGACGCAGCTATGGCAAGGCTAAGAGTTTTAGAGCAAGCTATCAGTGCAGACGAAGGTGCAAATGAGAAAGACAGCATCAACCTAAACATAGCAGATATGGAAGATCCCCTCAAACGCACTAAAGACTATGTCCTAAGCCACTGCAGTATACACTCCATTGTCTCCAATGCTCCTGGCAACTTAGAAACTCCTTCACAGCTCCAAGTTAAAGAGGTTCCAGCAACTTCCTGCACGCAAAATCACTCCAATGCATTTCCTGCCTGCCTACCTAACCTTCCTTCTTATGTCACAGAGCATCAGAGCAAGCTGCAAGCAAGTCATCAATTTCCTGTCATCGGTACAGCATTGAATCAATGTACCATTGGAACAACCGACTTCAAGCAAGCAACTCACCTGAACGCATCTGCTGCACCATATTTACCTGTGTCCTTTAACAATAATGTCAAAGATAGTGCAATCAGCACCGTTCAGCCAACAGCATCTCACATAAAGGCAGAGACAACTGAGACAGCAGAGTTTGTGAGGTACATACTTCGCAGAGAGCTCACAAAGACTGGTCTTACAAGTTTTGATGACCAACCTGAGAACTACAGAAGTTGGAAATGTGCTTTCAGAACTGCAATCAGCGATCTTGGCATTACAGCGGCTCAAGAATTGGATCTCCTGATTAGATGGCTTGGTCCTCTATCTGCTGCACGTGTTAAGCCATTAAGATCAGTTTTCATGGACAATCCTACAGCAGGCCTCACAGCTGCATGGGAGCGACTAGAGCAAAGTTATGGCAGTCCAGAAGCTATAGAAAATGCCTTGTTCATGCGCCTGGAAACTTTCCCAAAGATATCTGGTAAGGACAACAAGGAGTTCCAGAGACTGAGTGACCTTCTCCTTGAGCTTCAGCTAGCCAAGGCAGACCCAAAACTACCCGGACTCAGTTACCTTGACACTGCAAGAGGGGTAAACCCAATTGTCTCCAAGCTCCCGTATGGTGTACAAGAGAAATGGTCTGCACTAGGATCATCATACAAAAAAGAGAACAAGGTTTCCTTCCCACCATTCTCTTTCTTCTGCAACTTCATCAGGAGAATCGCAGAGACCAAGAATGATCCAAGTTTTTCCTATGGTGAGTACAGTCTCTTCTCACCATTTCCTAAGAGTACCAGTCTTCAGGGCAACTATAGAAGCCGTAGAGGCCCAGTATCCGTGAAAAAGACTGACATCCTTCCCACTCCTACCACAGTTGTTACCACGGACAGACAGAGTAGGAAGATTGAAAACCCTAACAGAGAGTGTCCCATTCACAAGAAGCCACACCCCCTCAAAAAATGTATCGGCTTTAGGAAAAAGCCTCTTGAAGAGCGTAAGGAGCTTTTAAAGACATTTAGGGTATGTTTCAGGTGCTGTGCTTCTAACGAACATTTTGCAAGGGACTGTAATGTATCCATCAAGTGCATAGAGCGTGGCTCCAAAGAGCACGTGCAAGCCCTACATCCGCTTGAGCCCAGCTCTGCACAACCTGCTAACTCTCCTCCCAGGTTAACGCATGGCGGGGAGAATACAGACCAAGTGCCTAATTCTACCATCATTTCTTCATCCTGCACTGAAGTTTGTGGAGAAGACCGCTGCGATAAGTCCTGTGCTAAAATATGCTTGGTGAACATATACCACAAGGACCAACCAGAAAAGACTCTAAAAGCCTATGCTATCTTAGACGATCAGAGCAATAGATCGCTTGCAAAATCAGAACTGTTTAATCTATTTGAAATAAAAGGCGAAGCTCATCCTTACACCTTGGGTACCTGTAGTGGAACTACAGAGGTTTCTGGAAGAAGGGCTCATGGACTCATGGTATCTTCTCTCAAAGGTAACTTGCAATTACCTCTACCTACTCTTGTCGAGTGCAATCAGATACCCGCTAACAGGGAATAAATCCCTACTCCAGCTGCTGCTTTCCATCACCCTCACCTGAAGGTAATAGCAAATGAGATACCGCCGCTTGACAAAGATGCTCAGATCCTTCTTCTGTTAGGAAGAGACATTCTAAGAATTCACAAGGTACACAGACAAGTCAGTGGACCCCCAGATGCCCCATTTGCTCAGCGCATGGATCTAGGGTGGGTCATCATAGGCAACGTCCGTATAGGCAAAATGAAGAGACCTACCAACATTTCGTCATTCAAGACAAATGTTCTGCCAAATGGCCGAAACACTTACTTTGAGCCATGCCCACATCACTACTGGGTGAAAGAGAAGATAGCCAGCCACGGATGGCAACATGATATCTCAGGTAACACAAGCCCTTTCTCCTGCCACGATGACGACTTTGGCTCTACGGTGTTTAATACAACCAGTCAAGATGACATACTGGCTCCTTCAATGGAAGACAAAGAATTCATCAAGGTAATGGACAATGAGTTCTTTCAAGACGACGCCAATAACTGGGTAGCACCCCTACCTTTTCGTCTCCCAAGAGAGAGACTGCCCAACAACTTGCAACAGGCCATCAGCAGATTCTCCTCCTTAAAACGAAACTTAAGCAGGAAACCAGAGATGCAAAGACACTTTGTCGACTTTATGCAAAATATATTTGACAGAGATCATGCAGAGCCTGCACCCCCACTAAAGGAGGGAGAAGAATGCTGGTACCTTCCATCCTTTGGCGTGTATCACCCACGTAAACCAGACCAAATCAGAGTTGTCTTTGATTCCAGTGCTCAGCATGAAGGTGTTTCTCTTAACAGCATGCTCCTTACAGGGCCTAACTTGAACAACAGTCTAATAGGAGTCTTGATTCGCTTCAGACAAGAACCTGTAGCAGTTATGGCAGACATTCAACAGATGTTTCACTGCTTCATTGTCAGAGAAGACAACAGAAACTACCTCAGGTTTCTATGGCACAAAGACAATGACATCCACAAGGAAGTTATAGACTATCGAATGAAGGTACATGTCTTTGGTAACAGTCCTTCTCCTGCAGTGGCAACTTATGGGCTAAGGAGAACAGCTCAGACTGGAGAAGAAGAATATGGATCTGATGCTCGCCAGTTTGTTGAAAGAAACTTCTACGTTCATGACGCACTCAAGTCTTTTCCAACCGCTAAAGAAGCGATTGATCTCCTCACCAGAACAAAGGAGATGCTGGCTACAGCAAACCTTAGACTGCACAAGATTATATCCAACAGCCAGGAACTTATGAATGCCTTTCACTCTGAGGACTATGCCACCAGTCTAAAAAACCTTGATTTGGGTACAGATGTGCCTCCTGTACAGCGAAGTCTGGGTTTGTTGTGGAACATCGAACAAGACACATTCACCTTCCAAGTGTCAACTTGTGACAAACCCTTCACTAAGAGAGGAGTCCTGTCGGTGGTGAATAGCATCTATGACCCACTCGGTTTCCTTGCTCCAGTTACCATTCAAGGTAAGATTCTGCTAAGACAGTTATCTACTGAGAACATAGACTGGGATACTCCCTTACCTAGTGAGAATCAACACAAGTGGGAAAGGTGGAGACATTCCTTGAAGTCACTAGAAAAACTTCAGATTTCCCGTTGCTATGTTCCAGGTTCTATTTCAACTGTTTACCGGAGGGAAATTCATATTTTCTCTGATGCATCAGTTGAAGCTATTGCTACTGTAGCCTATTTGAAGATCTCTGAAATGAATGGGGAATCACACTGTAGTTTTGTCCTAGGCAAGGCGAAACTCACTCCCAAACCTGCACATACCATACCAAGACTCGAACTTTGTGCAGCCGTGCTAGCAGTAGAAATTGCCGAAGTCATACGAAGTGAAATGGACACTAGAATTGATTCTTTCACCTTCTATACAGACAGTAAGGTAGTACTTGGTTACATATACAACCAAACAAAACAGTTTCATGTGTACGTCAGCAACAGGGTTGAACGTATTAAAAGATTCTCCCTACCAAGTCAATGGCATTACGTTCCCACTGAACTCAATCCAGCTGACTGTGGGACCAGAGCCGTGTCATCTGATGTTCTTCAGGACAGCTTATGGCTGTCACCTCCAAGCTTTTTGTGTGAGGAGTCATACTCACCCCCTGTTGACTCCATGTTGCAGACTCACAAGTCTTTACCACTCACCCATGATACTTTGTCTACCTTTCTCGCTGAAGTGTGTGCTATAGTGAACGCAAGAACTTTAGTGCCGGTATCTTCAGATCCTGATGCTCCAGTGATCCTTACTCCAGCTTCACTCCTTACTCAAAAGATTGGGACCGCTGTAATATCTTCAAGTGAGATTGAACCCAAGGATATCTACAGGCGTCAATGGAAGCAGGTGCAGCATCTCGCCAATGTGTTTTGGCATCGCTGGAGGAAGGAGTATCTTCATCACCTTCAAGGTCGTAACAAATGGCAAACATCTAAGCCTAATCTTAAGGTTGGAGATCTCATCCTTCTAAAAGACAAGGAAGTTTGTCGGAATGAGTGGCCTATGGGTCTTATTACCAAGGTTATGCCCAGTGATGATAACAAGGTCCGGAAGGTAGAAGTCAAGGTAACCAAGGGAGGATTCACACGAACCTTCACTCGACCAATTACTGAGTTAGTACTCCTTTTGCCAGGTGAGTGACTTATGCAAGGACTAGCCATGCTGTTGGCACGGCGGGGAGTACATTGCTGCTTTTTACAGGTTCTACCTTGAACTTTGGAACTCTTTGAAGACGTCATACTTCGGACTACATGTTCTTCATTCCTGTTGGACTTATTGTTTATACTTGCTTGTTGCATGATTTTCATTACAGGTTCCAGGACATTTAACAGTATTGGACTTATTGAATATATATATAATTGTTTATGGTTATGAAATCTAAAGATTTCAGACGGGGAGTGTTGTGTTACACTATGTGATTTATTATGCTCTGTGTCTTTAAGATTTGTTCCCTCTGTCTATCTGAACTCTTTCTCTCACCGTAGTTCTGTATATTCTCCTCCCCTTCCTCTCTCTGATTCATTGTGCACAGTATACCTCATTGCTGTAACATCTTACATGTGGCTTACAACTGCAACGTTTTTCTACCTATGAATATCCATCATTAAACGGAACATTCAAGAGGATTCATCGTCTGTCTTTCCATACAGTGAGTTATTCATTGAAAAAAAAGAAGGACATAGGGCTCATCCAAAATTAGCACAGATCCGATAGGATTAAAAAATAGGCCAAACTTAGCCTCACCCGATACAAGGATCCGTTTGCACCGTCAGCCTGAGGTATCCAAATAGATCGATTGGAAACCACTAGGAGTGGTTGTCCTCTGAATATAAATGTCAGCATATAGAAAAAAATGGGAAGAGCCCAAAGAGATTCTTTAAGGAGGACAGGCCGGTGAAATGCTAAATATCATTTATTGATTATCCAAAATACATATATTAGACACATAAATAATGAAATACTACACCCATCTCCAACACATAATTAAAATGAGACTTTACGTCTAAATGAGACACAGGTGGCCACCATAACTAAATCACACCTTTCACATCCCTCTCACACACACAGGCAGACATTTAACTGATCCTAGGATCAGATCTGGGGATAGAGTCCTTCAAACCTTCTCATTAAATAAATAAGAATTGAAAAGTTACTTTTCATGAAAAAATATACTGAAATGTTCGATAGGGACCTTCAAAAAAAAAAAAATATATATATCTTGACCGAATGCCTGTGATGTGTGAAGATTTCCTCGAGTATTTCAGCTATGGATACTGTGATTCAAAGTCTGTTTGGTAACGATCATAAAGGCACTGTGAATGGGGATCAGAGACTAAAGACAGATATGCTTCGGGGAGACTTAGCACAGATA
The DNA here is from genome assembly GCA_037952835.1 of Lithobates septentrionalis. Lineage (NCBI taxonomy): Eukaryota > Metazoa > Chordata > Amphibia > Anura > Ranidae > Lithobates > Lithobates septentrionalis. The sequence goes on along the minus strand of JBBDGP010001506.1, from coordinate 63,586 downwards.
CGGGACAGAATATGCTGGTAATACTTCCTTGTAATTGATAGGAATAAGATACAGCTCACCGTTTAGCTTCTTGTGTGCAAGTAGTCATAACTTCGGGCATCTAGTCTCGGTGTTAGTAGTCCATCACCGCAGCCGCTGCACAGGAAGCCAGGCACGGGACATAAGGTAAGGATGATTCCATCCAGAGATGGTTAGAGCTGTTTGTAGTCCAGAACTGAGAGGCTTCAGAAATTACAGCGGCGTGCCGAAAAAGACTGACCGAAGCAGCACCCCAAGTAGTTGTAGCGACAACTTCCAGCTTCCAATGAAGAGTGGCGGCTCAAGGAAGGTTGAGGGGGGATCAAGGTAGATGGTAGATGGTGGGGGTCACCGTGTCTTCACTACGGACACCGTGATAGCATTGTGCTTACATGTTTCGCTTGACATCAAGTGTTGTGTTACACTATGTGATTTATTATGCTCTGTGTCTTTAAGATTTGTTCCCTCTGTCTATCTGAACTCTTTCTCTCACCGTAGTTCTGTATATTCTCCTCCCCTTCCTCTCTCTGATTCATTGTGCACAGTATACCTCATTGCTGTAACATCTTACATGTGGCTTACAACTGCAACGTTTTTCTACCTATGAATATCCATCATTAAACGGAACATTCAAGAGGATTCATCGTCTGTCTTTCCATACAGTGAGTTATTCATTGAGTTAAGCTGCCTGAATTGATGCAAGGGATAAATAGATCACCAGGTCATGTAAGCTCTATGTGAAGCTGAAGATAACATTTATAGCCTTGTAGTTGAGTCAGAACATCAAGCTACTTCAGAGCATGCGCAGTCGTTTAAAGTCCTTGTTTAAAAAATCAAGTAATTAAAAGGTAATCAGTTCCAAAAGAGGACATCCCCTACAATCCAATCAAGGTATCATTCACCAACAGTGCAGACACACAATATCATATAGGGGCAATCCACAGTTGATATATACAAATCACTGTAGAAACGAGAAATTCAATTAATTAAGAGGATACAATAATAGTGGATCCAAGATGTTAACAATTTAAAACGGATGTCAGAGTGGTAACCATATTCAATCATTTGCCCCTATCACCATAATTCAGGGGTCTGAGGTAGTTGTGGCACCCACTTCTATGTATGGGCTACAGTAGCCCCACCGTTGTATTGGCTGCCCACATCACTTCCATTCCTGAATCTGTAATGGTCATAGCAACCGCTTTAATATAAGGGAGAGGACAACATTATAAACGTACAGCAGTTTTGTACAGGATCTATTTTAGTCCCCCCAGGGAAGGGAAAGAAGGAAAAGGGAAGGGAGGGAAAGAGGAACAGACAAGTGATTATATCCAGATTATTGCTCCAGAAAAACAGATAGATTGCACTCATGTTCAAGCCGAGGGGTTGCAAACTATTTAAAGTAAAGATCCACATTTTTTCTTTTTGGTATAGTATCCTATCGAAATCCCCTCTACGGGGTGGTAGGTTGAGTCTGTATATGCCTTTACATTTAAGACCCTTCGGTTCACCTCCATGTATTTTCAAAAAGTGCAGAGACAAGGGATGGTCATCATCTTTGTTAATGATGCTCTGTACATGTTCGCCAATCCTGATTTTTAGCTGCCTCTTTGTCTTCCCCACATAAATCAGTCCACAGGGACAGGTGAGCATATAAGTAACGCGTGTTGTCAGGCAGTTTATAAAATTGTTAATTTTAAAGTGTTTGCTGCCATCAGAATTGGCGAACGTGTCAGTTTTTTCCACATATTTACAGATGTGACATCTGCCGCATGGGTACATGCCCTTAAGTGGGGGGAGGCTAGTAAGCCAATCCCGTCTCTCGGGTCTGTGGTATTCAGAATGGACCAGACTGTCCCTAAGATTGGTAGCTCTCCTTGCTGTAAGTAGGGGCCGGTCACCAACAATATTCCCAAGGATGGGAGCCTCCGCTAGGATATGCCAGTGACGGCTAAGTACATTTCTAGTCTGTTCCCATTGCGCCCCAAACTTAGTGATAATCCTCATTGGGGCATAGCTGGAACTATCTGGTTGTTTTTCCCTTGTGGTGTCAGCAAGGAGAGATGACCTATCAGTTTGCAGAGCCCTTTTCTTAGCCTTTCTGATACAAGTATGGGAATAACCACGATCCCGGAATCTCCCATAGAGTTCGTGTGTCTCCATTTTAAACTCAGATTCTTCCGAACAGTTTCTCCTAGAACGGAGAAACTGTCCAACAGGGATTCCCTGTATCAATGATCTAGGGTGGTGACTAGAGGCCAGTGATAGAGTATTTGCTGCCGTCTCTTTTCTAAATGTTTTTGTAGAAAGTCTACCCTTCTTAATCTGTATGGTGAGATCCAAAAAAAGCAAGGTAGCCGAGTCAAAGGAAAAAGTAAGTTTGATGTTTCTGTCATTATTGTTGAGCTCCTCAATGAAAGAAATCAGTTCTAGGGGTGTGCCCCCCCATATCATGATCACATCATCAATGTACCTCAGCCACAGAAGACAGTGGCTGAGGTACAATGAGGGATATACACATTCCATTTCCCACAGTCCCAGGTGCAGACATGCATATGCTGGGGCCCAGGGGGTACCCATCGAGGTACCTCTGATTTGCCGATAGTTTTTACCAAGGAATTGAAAGCAGTTATATTCCAACATAAATTGCAGTAAATCCACTATAAATTCATTTTGTGTGGTTAACAAGGGGAATCTATGATCCAAAAAGTGGTGTACTGCCTTCAAACCCCAGCTGTGTGGAATCGATGTATATAATGATTCAACATCGATTCCAACCAAAATTGCTTCCGATGGCCCTGGGACCCTATCTAGTTTCCTGAGTACATCACGTGTATCTTGTACAAATGAGGGGAGTTCACATACCAGGTCTTTAATCAAGGCATCGACAAATTTTTCAACCCTCTCTAGTGGGCCCTTTATTGCCGATACAATTGGCCTCCCCGGGGGTTTAGTGAGTGACATGTGGAGCTTTGGTATGGTATAGAAGGTTGGGATGTTAAATTAATTGACACTAAGGTATTTACATTCCTTACGTGCAATGAGATGTTCCTCTAGGGCCATATTGAGGTTAAAGTTAAGAGTGACCACGATTTTAGGAAAAGGATTCGAAGAAAGCTTCTGATAATTGGTTTCATCTTGGAGGAGGCGCATAGTTTCTCCTTCATACAGGCTCTGCGAAAGAAGGACCGTGTTGCCCCCCTTGTCGCTACCTTTTATTATGATGTCATTGGCTTCTTGAAGTTCCTTAAGTGCCTTCCTCTCTGCTTTTGTAAGGTTATCTGGTTCTTTGTATTTCCAGTCTATCTTGGACAGGTCCTTTTTGACCTGTTCCAAAAATAAATGGATCCGTTTATGCTTAGAGAGTGGGGGCATTTTAAGGGACTTAATAGTCAATTTCGATGGACGGGGAGAGTTAGATGGGGGCTATTAGTTTCAGTCTCGGAATCAAAATCTTGATTCTCTTCAAGCAGAGCCACTAGTGCTTCAAGAGATTCACGTTCCTCTTTACTTTGTTCATCTGTTTCTATAGTGTGTTTTTTCCCCCGTCTGAGTACCAATATCTAAAAATTACTTTCCGCAAAAAAAGACTGATGTCTTTATATACCTCAAATTCACTCATAGTGGTGAAAAAGACAGCCCCTTTTGTAACAGGTGATATATGGTGCTGATTCAGGGAAAAATCCGATAAGTTGACCACTTTTCTGTCCAAATGTGACCTATCGATACTGAGGGTATTACACTTATCTGTTATATCTACTTTGGTTTCCTTTTACGTCTCTCTCTCTTCCTTTGCCTCTGATATTGGTCTGAGGGGGAAATCTGCCTTTGGGTGGCGTTTTTGATTGGCCCTTTCTGGAACCCTGGTTGTCTAAGGTATCCCCCTCTGGTTCTAAAAAAGCAACTGCTTTTTCCTAAAATCCCAATTCACTGTCAGTAGATGATTGTCTAGATTGGGCTGTATTAGATCTATTTCTCCTGTTTCCTCTACGGGACCTGCTTCTACCTCTGGGTATGGTCGGGTCAAAAATATCTCCGTTTTCCCAGTCTAGTAAATTTTGTTTGAATTTTTCTTGTTTAGTTGATTTTAAAGTTTTCTGTGTTTTTTCGACTTCTTTTTTAAGGAGGTCATTACTTTTGATAAACACCGGGTCTGACTTGTATGGTTCCAATAGCTGAACACTACTATCTATTTCTTTCTTAATTTCTTCTAATTGTAGCTGTTCCTCCTCAACAATCATATGTAGTATGGCTAATCCACGTTCCAGGCAGCTTTGTTTCCAGCGCTCAAGGAATCGTAGTGTGTGTAGGTGCTCTGCTGGAGTAACCTTCTCCCTTAGACCTCTAGGGATAATCTTGTGCTCAATATGCGATTTTAGTGATGAGATGTCCCATTTTCTATTGAGAAATTTTATAGTAATTTTTTTGTGATTCTTTAATAATTTTTTTAGGCCATCATCACCACTATTGTGTGCAGCAGTTGAGTCACAAGAGAATGCCGATCTCAAGGTCAATATCTTCATCCAGGAGATAGGCCATATTAAGATACTTAGTATATATTTAGAGATTGCTGAGGCACCAGAATCAGTCAGAAATCACATATATACTGGTCGGTGCCCAGATCGGACACCGATCAGATGACTGGATCGCCCCTATATGTACAAGTTAAAATATGAGTTGGAGATATAGGTGTATATGGATATGGAGAGGCCCCAGTCCCGAAGGGAAGTATAATCCCAATTTGTAATAATGCATAAAAAAGAAAAAGGAAGGACATAGGGCTCATCCAAAATTAGCACAGATCCGATAGGGTTAAAAAATAGGCCAAACTTAGCCTCACCCGATACAAGGATCCGTTTGCACTGTCAGCCTTAGGTATCCAAATAGATCGATTGGAAACCACTAAGAGTGGTTGTCCTCTGAATATAAATGTCAGCATATAGAAAAAAACGGGAAGAGCCCAAAGAGTTTCTTCAAGGAATTCTTCATTCTTCATCTTCATGTGAACCAAGTCGATCTGAAAACCCGAGACCTTCTCGAAGTAGAGATTACGTTTATACTCCTAAAAGAGGATCTTATGTTAATTATGATTGTATGGACTCTAACCAGGGAAAAACAGTTCCATAACCCTAAACATAAAGTTTCCAAAACCAGAGGGAAAGGACCTCATCATGGGAGTAATAGGGATCCTCAATACAATGAAGGATATGATGGTTCACCAAGAAATTGGCATAATAATCGATCGGGGCATAATCGCGAGTATGATTATTCTCAAAGTACACCCGTTCATACACAGAATCATTTTGCCCCCCTTCGTGACGATGGCCCACGTAATTTACACCGTGACCCCTATCCTGTATGCATGGGGAAGATGAGGAATTTAATAGATCCCCTTATCATTTTAATCAGAACTACCCAAATTAATCACAATATATTGGTTTTCCCAGAGCCACCGTAAATTATATCAGAAGCACAAAACAAAACGAGGCTCCAGAGGGGGGTGGTGCCTACAAAGGCAAAATAAAAAGGACTCAATAGGAGCAGGTATTTTTAATTTAAGCAAAACACAATTAACCAATGCAAAAAAGTCTGTATTGGATAAAAGGCTCAAATATGTCCCTCCGAGAAAACGTAATAAATTTTCTACCTTTATTGACATGCAAAAGTACATTCGCAGGCTGAATATACAAAGACATTTTCTCACGCAGCCCCCATGGTCCCAAGGGTAGGAGGAAGACATAGCAACGTTCATTCTGGGCTATCAAATCCATCCCTGTTCAACCCCCCTGGAACCATGGCACATTCCCTTAATGTGTTTAGAAGTTTGGTTCTAAACGATCTAGACAAATTAACCAATAAAAGAGTCCATACGAATCCTATTATTACTAGCAGACTCAAATCATTATGTGAAAGGAAAGACCTCATTATCCGGGGATCTGGGGATTGTTGTATTAGATAAAAAAGCTATATAGAGGAGATGAACAAGATCCTGAACGATCGCTCAACATATAGCCTGTTGTCCAAGGATCCAGCTTTAGAATATAAAAGAGCTTTCATTGAATTGGACAATGAAGGCTCCTCTTTGGGCATTTTGGACAAAAAAGGAAAAAGAATTTCTGGTGCCCATGGCTCCAAGAATTCCAGTGATATATTATTTACCCAAATTGCACAAAAATGCAGTCAATCCCCCTGGGCGTCCCATCATTAGATTGGCCCCCTCTTACCTCAAAGACACCTGTGACACTATCAGACTCTTGGAAACAGTTGCATACCACAAAGACATGATTTTGGTAACAGCAGATGTTGCTGCTTTGTACACCTGTATCCCCCAAGATTTGGGGTTTGCAGTGGTGGATCATTATCTATCCAGGAACTCACATATTCCTATTGTACAACATAATTTTATCATGGAACTATTGAGGTTTGCAACACAACATAACTACTTTTGGTTCCAGAGCCAGTTCTACACACAAATAAGGGGAGTGGCCATGGGGGCTAAATATGCCCCAAGTTTGGCTAATTTATTCATGGCCCAATGGGAGGAGGATGTCGTCTATGCCCTTAGGAGGCCAGGGCCAGAATTGGTCCTTTGGGCCTTCCAGAGGAGGAGGATGTCGTCTATATATCTGGCACAAAGAACCAATTCTGGCCTCCTAAGGGCATAAACTCTGAATCCCTGCAGGGGTTCATGTCTACATTGAATGAGGACAACAAGGGTATCTCTCTGAGTTATGAAATGAGTCAGACCAACATTCACTTTCTAGATCTTGAGATCTCAGTGAATGACACCATGGATGGTTTAATGTTTAAAACCTATTTTAAACCCACAGACCAAAATGGCTACATACCAGTCGACAGTTCCACCATGATCAGTGGTTAACTTCTATTCTGCGTGGCCAGTACTACTACTGTACTACTACTACTGTACTACTGATTTTCTATACCAAGCAGAGATTTCGAAAACTAAATTCCTAGAAAAAGGATATAAATGTACTGACTTGGATAGAGACATCAATACAGTTACTAATACTGATAGAAGTGACCTACTGAAAGAGAACCCATCCGAGAAAATAAGTTTAAATGGTCCTTCCATACTGCCTTTTCAATACAACACAAACAAATGAAAAAATCATCAATAAGCATTTGAGGGTCTTACTGAATGACAGAATTTTTGGTCCGGCCCTTCCTGAACGTGCAGGGTTGTGTTCAGAGGGTCCAGATCTATACAAGGAGAAATTACCCCAAATGTAATAGATTCACCAAAGACAATAACTTTTTTTCAACAATGTAAAGGTTATTACCCTTGCCGGAAGTGCAATGTATGTCTTCACAATATATACGGGAAACGTAAAACAAACAATTTTTCATCTACTTCAACTTCACAGATTTACAAAATGAAACATTTTACCACCTGTGCCACTAGATATATAGTTTAAATTCTCACTTGCCCATGTAATAAACAATACGTGGGCCGTACCATCAGGACCTTCTCAGTGAGGGTTAATGAACACCTGGCCAGTATCCAGAAGGGTTGTACCAATCATAGTGTGCCCCACCATTATTTGGAACACCATAACAAAAACCCTATGGGTACCTGTTTCCAAATAATAGACAAGTTTGCCCCACATTGGAGGGGTGATTCTTGCCTAAGGGGGTATCCTGTTGTTACGTACCTAAAGGGTGAGCCCAAATGGCAGAGGATGGCTTCTCTTACACATCCGACTCCAGGTCCCCTGGTAGTGGTGACAGGAGTGCCGATTGGTACGAGTGCCTGGCAGGATCAACAGCAGAAGGATCAGATGGCTGGCACAGCTGGCAGAATGGATCAGTAGACAGGAATTGCAGACTGGACAACTCAGCAGACAGGACAGCAGGCAGGATAGATCAGCAGACAGGTGAGCAGCCTGGATGGCTCAGCAGACAGGCCCAGCAGACTGGATGGCTCAGCAGACAAGCTCAGCAGACTGGATGGATCAGCAAATAGGTGAGCAGCCGGGATGGCACAGCAGACAGGCCCAGCAGACTGGATGGAAGTCCAGGAATGTCAGACAGGCCAGGTCGGAAAGCAGGCTGGCAGCAGAGGTACAAAAGGAGCAGGTAGAGGGATCGTCAAACAAGCCAAGGGTCAGGGACAGGTGGATAACAGGAACAGTCTCAAAGCAAGCGGGTCAAAATAGGAGCAGATATTAGGTTTTCAGGGAACACATACACAGAGCTGCAGAGCAAACAGCAATGATGCAAGTATCAGACAAGTTTAAATAACCCACCAGACACTAACGACTGCGTGTGCGCATGTGCATAAACGCCCACAAATGTGCACCGATGGGTCTAATCTGCCTGTTACTGGCAGGATCTTCATGACACCCGTCTTGTAACTTATTGGATCCATGAATTACGGTCCTATTTGCCGTTTGGTTTGAACGTAGATTGGGACATTAATTGTTTTATCAATCAAGCATAGTAAGGTTTATTTTGTGTTCAGCCTGCCATTATTAATGTACTACTTTAATTACTTATATTCATTTACCTTATTTGAATACTTTTTAGATACTTGTCTGTTTTTTAGATCTACTGATTTTATTTTGCATATATATGTATATTTTATATATCATTATATGTTCTCGATATACATTTTTACTAGCCATCCATGACATTGAATTTCACTTCCATAGTCACGTTGCCGTCCTGAGGGAGATCCTTTTTGGACCTCCAGGTGGCCACCTAGAGCGCATTTATACTTGGACGTCTGTATATCTTGTGCCATGACATTCAGGACACTCCGACTGTCCGGCTGTGACCGCCCTCCATATCATGTGACTGAATTAGTTTTTTGGGAGTGGTCACGTGTCAACATGTGGGAGTGAACTATTCGGCAGTGTCTGTGTAATGGGACTGGCCTCCTATTCATAGTGAGGCTTGGACTATCCCCAGTCCTTTTGGAGCACTTTGTTCAGACGTCTCTGCACTCTGACCACTTGGCGGATTACATGACTTGCTGTAGGTTATGTCATGTGCTCCATTCCCATCGGTTCATGTGCTCACACACGTGACTGCTATAGGCGGGTGTTAGGTTGTTATGGTCACGTGGCCCGTAGTGTATTCACGCAAGTCACGGGACCATACGTTTTTTCATCATGTGACATGCTTTTGGTTCTCCCCATTGGTGGATCGCGTTGACGTTGCCTCTCCACCGCCGCGGGCATGCTGCCACGCGACAGTGTTTTGCTGCCTTTTCCCTGTGGCATTTTTGGCCTTGTGAGGTGGCTGTAGGCAGGGCCACTGTTTGGGTGCGCTCTCCACGCTGTTTACTTCTGGGTGGATGCCGCAGGTGTAATTGTCTTCGCGCTCCCCTATCTGTAGGGCCATAGTTCTTAGATAACCCTTGGGGGAAGGAGTTTTTTGGTAAGTGACTTTCACTTCCTGTTGACACACCGGGGGTGGAGCCATTCCCTTCACATGTCACATGGCCATTATGTGAGCAATGTGGGGGAGCAATGCTATGCCCCAGTTGAAGTCCGTTGGGACGAAACTCGTCGAGCTTGCTATGCTTGCTCCCCATATTGCTCTTTTTTAAATTTTTATACTCATAATCACCAGGTTTTATGTACTCATTTATTATGATGTATCGTAATTTTAAATAAAACCTCTCTGGTTTTTGACCTGCACCATACGGAGCTTTTCCTTTTTTCTAATTCTCACCCTGGTTCGACTGAGCTTTGTTGCATATACTCCAACCTCCTGAAGGCTCTCCCACTGAGTGGAGGTTTTCGTCATACATTGGAGAACCACAAGGATTCAGGAACCTCGTCTGGACCATCACCGCTGAAGAGTGGTCTTATCCTGTTTGGAGTGATTTTTCTCCTGGCCAATCTAAACCGTGAGGCATTCGGCCCACATAAGCCTGATTTACCCACTACCACTGGTAAGTGGGTTCACCGTATCCGGTAAGAGTACCCATTTATACTTCCATGACAGAGTGTTTGTACTGGGGACAATTTGTTTGGTTAACCATAGTCGTACATTCTTCAGGACCCTGTATTTGCCTTAGCCCACCACATCCTTTTTACTGAGCTACATTCTACTCATATATATCATACATCATGTGAGGCTTAGCTTCAATTTCAGAGCATGCAGCATAGCAGTCATAACCATTATATTTTAACCACATATATCCATTTTGCTAGCAGCTCAATACAAGCTGTCAATGACATCACTTTCATTTAGCAATCAGAGGTGAAGTGTAGGCTAATTACACACACAGACTCACATAATAGCACATTGTCCATTTGGGTTACATCTTTTCTTTGTGGCAGCTTGTTTGCTCCGTAGACATAATTCAATCCACAATAATGACTGTATGCTGCTCTGAATGTCCGGTTAGTGTATATGAAGTTTAGAAGTGAGACCTCCAAACTACAAAGGGATGATTATGTCTTCAGTATATAATGTTTGGAAAATTATAATGCCAATTACAATTTACTTTATAAATACACCATTGAAATTGTGATTAAACACATCATATGTTCTTAACAAGGCAATGCAAAGTGCTGTAATTTTTTTAGTTTTAATAGTTTTGAATGAAGGTTTTCAGATGTAATTTAATGAATGAGCCATAATATAATAAAAATAGCCACAACAAAGAATGAAACATTTCAGGAAAAAGCATGTAGAGTTTGTGATACAAAAGAAAATCTCACAGTGGCACTCTCAGCATCAAGTACCCTTCCTATCTAATCCACAGCAAAAACAGTCTATTTCAAAACAGCTAAAATCTATCTGGCCCAGTTTGGTATTTTTTTTTGTTTACTGATCCTTGACAAAACCCTTGTCCAGATTTTCAGATTTTGTATTAAGGCCATATTTAGAACAGCCAATTACATATTTGAAGGATGTACCAAGAATAATTGAGGATTCTGAGCTAAAGCCCTTTAAGCGCAAATGTGTAAACAAGACCTTAGAGTACAATCTCAATTAACAAAATCCATACATGAAAAATTTAAGGCTATATTGATAATGCATTGATTGTATCTCATGGGGATAAAGCTGACTTTAGTGATAAAGAAATATACTTTCTTGCTCTGAAAATAAAGTGAAAATGGTAATTAAGTAGCATTGGTTTAAAGAAAAGATAATTGCATCTAATAATCTTCTCCACCTTGAAATATCAGGTAAAGAAAGACATTATTTATTGCCCGTTTGTTAGGTTATGGTGCAGTTATATGTGATTGTTTGCAACAAGCCACAGAATTAAGTATTAGATTAATAAGAAGGGAATATGCTTAAAATATCTAAGTTGCTTCTCATTTTAATTGTTCTCAATGTTTGATAGAATTAGGAAGGCAATTAGAAAAATGGTATACTGTACAGCAGGAATTAACAGGGGGTAGTGCTGAGTTGGTCTAGAGAGTAGGGTAGGCCCACATCACAGATATGTCTAGGCAAATGGAAATTGGATCCTCTTAAGGGACTTTAAAGGGAGATACAGTACTCTATCTCCCTTTAAATCCTGCTGTATACTGTACAGCAGAACAACAGCTGAGAGATAAAGTAATGAAATACCCCATAGTGACATGTATCATGAAAAAAGAGTACCCCCCAATGAAAGTATGATGGGACTTTAAGGGCAACTAACCAATATCAGAATATGATATGATAATATGAACATAAAAACAAAGAGCAGCAAAGGATTATATGAATACAGTTCCTTCAATTTTGGGCTCAATATTGAAGGAACTGTATTCATATGATCCTTTGCTGCTCTTTGTTTTTATGTGTTTGTACCTATGGTGTATGCACCACATTTTTAATATAAATAAATTTCTATTTTCGCATATTCTGATATATGTTAGTTCTCCTTAAAGTCCCATAGTACTTTTATTGGGGGGTATTTTCTTTTCCTGGTGCCTATCCATGGCAACATACCTGTGACAAGCTCCACCTTGGCTCCTCCCTCAGGACCACTGAATATTATAAAAGAAAAGGATTAGTGTACTCCCAGCATTCTACGTAATATAGCATACCGAGCGTCAGATTGTATGCTGCCATGGATAGGCACCGAAAATTACGGTAAGTATGAAACAATTTTCTGTTTTCCTGATGCCTCCATGGCAGCATACCTGTGACAAATAACTATCTGAACTGGGTGGGATGATGCATAGTAAAAGATTTATATGAAAAATAATTTTAAAATAGGCAAATGCTGGCCTGATAGCCTGTCTGTCAGTTTCTACAGATGAGAAAGCTACCGGGTCTACTCTGTAATGTCTCGTAAATGCATGTTGGGATGACCATGATGCTACCCTTTAGATCGTTTTAATGGATACGTCTGCTCTGGCATGGTATCCTGATCTTGGGGCCTTCATAGGTTTGTTTAAGTTGCCTTGATGTCCGCTTGCACTTCTGGCATACAAGGCTGAAATACATAAACGTACCAGAATAAGTGCTCTCTTTTTTTTTACTCACCTGGACGACGGTCCCTACCTTAAAATGTTGGAGAGGGTCTTGTTCGGGTGACGTACTGCTTATTATATGCAACAGACAGGAAAAGCAGCTAGAGAAAGATAAAGGCGTTGGCGACTGGTATTTCAGCTAGAGCAAGGAAACGATATTCCTTAGTAAAGAAAAAGAAAGAAATTACATTTACTATTGCCAAAAAACAGGGTCCTCTCCAGGAGCTCCCCATATAGGCAACCTCCTCAGATGACAACAGGCTGCCATGCTGAAAGCCCCCAGTAATAAACAATGGAGAGGGGAGGGACATCTGTGGAAGATACAACCCTCTAAAAAATTATTTTGACAAACAAGGGCAAAAAATTAAAAATTTGCCCCTATTCAAGATGGCCACCACGACCCGGCCGGCGGCACTAGGACCTATGCGGCCCACCCGACTCAGCCCGGCCCACCGAGTCGGCTCATGACATCTGCGCATGCACAGAGCGGACAGGAAGAGGCTGAGGGACTCATAAAAGCCGGTGCGAGGTGCGTGCCGCCCACTATAGTAACCAGGAATGAAGGTACAACATCACAAAGAGGGGAAAGTGGTGGGGGAGGAAGAAAGCAAAAAAGAGAGAGAGGAACGCAAGGAAAGGAAAGTGAGAGAGAATGGATGACAGGAGGGAGAAATGGAAGGCTAATGCCGCGTACACACGAGCGGACATTACGGCGGACTTTGCCCGGCGGACTTTTCGACGTACTTTCCGACGGACTTTGTGAATGAACGGACTTGCCTACACACAATCCACCAAAGTCCGTCGAATTCGTACGTGATGACGTACGACCGGACTAAAACAAGGAAGTTCATAGCCAGTAGCCAATAGCTGCCCTAGCGTGGCTTTTTGTCCGTCGAACTAGCATACAGACGGCGGACTTTTCGACCGGACTCGATTTCAACGGATAAATTTAAAACAAGTTTCAAATCTAATTCCGTCGAACTTTTGAGAAAACAAAGTCCGCTGGAGCCCACACACATCGAATTGTCCGACGAAATCCAGTCCGCCGGGCAAAGTCCGCCGTAATGTCCGCTCGTGTGTACGCGGCATAAGGCTAAGTGAAAAATAGATATAGCTGCTTTCTCTGCTGCAGGCTTGAGCAAATGCCAGGATATAAATGCAGATAGGAGTTCTTAGTTAAGAGACAGCTGCTGTCCCAAAAGGCCCACAGAAGGGACTCCCTATCTTATCAGTGCATTTAGCTGCCCAAGAATAGGGACTGCACCTGGGAGAGGCTTGGAAGCTGGAAGCTGACAACTGCAGAGGTAAGGGACGTTCCACCACCATTCACTGACCATGAGGTATGAGTAAAAAAAGGAGAATGCCGGAAGTGCACTAATCCTTTTCTTTTATAGTATTCACTGGTCCTGAGGGAGGAGCCAAGGCAGAGCTTGTCACAGGTATGCTGCCATAAAGACACCAGGAAATGATTTTGCCTTCCACAAGTACCAGTGCCCAATGCGGATAGGTGCCATTTTGTTTTGCAACCCTGGAGCCTAGAAGACCCATAAGGGGCAATAAAGTAGTTACTCCCTTCCTGGTGAACTGGTTACTCACACCCCTAACTAATTGAGGTAAAAAAAATAATGAAAAAAACAAACAGACACCAGAGGGATGAGTACCCCTTTTATTAGATGATCCTGTCTCATAGCACCACCTCAGTGCAGAAGGGCATGCGGGCTGGCTGCATGCTCAAAGCTCTTGTGTTATGGGGTATCAGCCTGCATGCCTGGTGTCCTGGGTTGGTTAGATCTGGAAGGAGAAGGTCATGCTGGGGTCTTTTTATTAAAAAAAAAATTAAAAAGACATCTACCATCCTAGTGGTAAAGCTGTGTATACAATTATTTTCAACTGGATCTTGGCAAGGTCCACTAATTTGTTCCTGGCCCCCTCCCCCTGAAAACATTTTTGCCTAACATTTCAACATTTCAAAATACACCTGAAAGCAAAAAGTTAGAATTTATGCTTACCCTACCCTCCTTCAGGTTCCCTACTTCAAGATCCTGGGTAATATAGAACAGCCCATTATCTTGGAAGTAGACACTTTGGACTGGAGTGTTTTCTAATGGGATTTGGGGTACTCATCGTACTGTGTACTGTGGGAGACCAGATTTAGTGAATGCAGGGTCCTGGGTTTAGTAATAAGTTCCTGTTATATTATGCAGTCATCTTTTCCTCCTCTGCAAAACTATAATAGGCACCTGGATATCTACATTTATACAACTCACTCAGAAGGCAATATCCTTGACCTCGTGTTCTCTCACCTTTGCACTCCATGCAACCTCTCTAACTATCCATCCCCTCTCTCTGATCACCACCTTATTAGTTTCACTCTCTCCCTCTCCTTCACCTCCTCTCCCTCCAACCACCTTAAAGTTACCTGCAGAAACCTACTTCATCTCAACCCTTCTCTTCTCTACTCTGCTATCAACAACCTCTACGACAAAATCTCACCCCTATCCTGCACCAACCTAGCCACTTCTGTGTACAACGCTTCACTTCTAGCCTCACTGAACTCACTTGCCCCCCTCACTACACACAGAATCAAGCCAAGACCCCTTCAACCTTGGCAAACAGATGATACTAGAAGTCTGAAAAAACATAGTCGTGCTTTGGAGCGCCTGTGGCGTAAGACTAAGTCCCAGAGAGATTTCTACCAATATAAATCTGCCCTCCAAAAATACAACTCCAGCCTCCTCTCTGCCAAGCAGACCTATTTTACCACTCTCATTAGCAACTTATCATCCTGTCCCCGTCAACTCTTCTCCACCTTCAACTCTCTACTTCGTCCTCCACCGCCTCCACCCGCCAACTCACTCACTGCACAGGAGATCGCCAATCACTTCAAACAGAAGATTGATACTATTCGCGCTGAGATCTCTACTGTGCCGACACCCTCCATGCTTTACACTTTATGCCCACAGGCACAATCATTATTTCCCTCGCTCAACCCCACCACTACAGACGAAGTTGCTAAACTACTTGCTAATGTCCACCTTACCACCTGCCCTCTGGATCCTGTTCCCTCACAAATGCTACGTTCACCCTCTGGCCCTATACTACACTCTCTAACCCACATCTTCAATCTCTCCCTCTCTTCTGGCATCTTCCCTAACTCTCTAAAACATGCACTTGTCAGACCCCTACTTAAAAGCCCTCACTGGACCCATCCAATCTTAACAACCTACACCCCATCTCCTTGCTCCCCTTCTTATCCAAACTCCTCGAACGTCTGGTCTACAACCGACTGAGCGTCCACCTTGCTGATAATGGCCTTCTTGATCCCCTTCAGTCTGGATTTCGTCCTCAACACTCCACAGAAACTGCTCTCCTAAAACTAACAAACAATCTACTAACGGCCAAAACCGATCGACACTATTCTGTACTCCTACTCCTGGACCTCTCTGCTGCCTTTGATACGGTTGACCACTCCCTCCTCCTCAAAAAACTACACGCCTTTGGTCTCCGTGACTGTACACTTCGCTGGTTCTCTTCCTACTTATCCACCTTTAGTGTTTCTTATAACTCTACTTCCTCCTCTCCTCTTCCTTTCTCTGTTGGGGTCCCTTAGGGTTCTGTTCTTGGACCTCTACTATTTTCACTCTACACTGCCTCCCTGGGTCAATACCACCTCTACGCTGATGACACCCAAATCTATTTCTCTACCCCTTGTCTCCTCACGTATCAGTAATTTACTCTCAGATATATCAGTCTGGATGTCTCACCACTTCCTTAAACTCAATCTAGCCAAAACCGAACTTCTAATTTTTCCTCCCCCCTATGCCTCTTCCCTGATCTCTCTGTCGAAATCGATGGCACAACTATAAGCCCATCCCCACATGCCAAGGTTCTAGGTGTAGTCCTAGACTCTGAACTCTCCTTCAAGCAACACATCCAATCACTTTCCAAATCCTGCCGCCTCAACCTCCGCAACATCTCCAAAATACGCCCCTTTCTAACCAATGACACAACAAAGCTCTTAATTCACTCGCTGGTCATCTCTCGCCTCGACTACTGCAACTCCCTTCTCATTGGCTTACCTCTACATAGTCTATCACCTCTTCAATCCATTATGAATGCCGCTGCCAGACTCATCCACCTTACCAATCGCTCTGTGTCTGCCACTCCTCTCTGTCAATCCCTCCACTGGCTTCCGCTCGGCCAAAGAATTAAATTCAAAATTCTAACAACTACGTACAAAGCCATCCACAATTTCGCCCCCCAGCTACATCACTAGCTTAGTCTCTAAATACCAACCTACTCGCTCTCTTCGTTCCTCTCAAGACCTTCTGCTCTCTAGCTCCCTTGTCACCTCCTCCCATGCTCGCCTCCAGGCCTTTTCCAAAGCCTCTCCAATCCTATGGAACTCCTTACCCCAATCTGTCCGCTTATCTCCTACTTTATTAGCTTTCAGAAAACCCCTGAAAACCCTTCTCTTCAGAGAAGCCTATCCTACCCACACCTAACAACTGTACTTTCATTTTTTTCCATCAGCTCATCCCCCACAGTTATTACCTTTTGTCTCCACTTGACCCTTCCTTTTAGATCGTAAGCTCTAACGAGCAGGGCCCTCTGATCCCTCCTGTATTGATTTGTATTGTAAGTGTACTGTCCGCCCCATGTTGTAAAGCGCTGCGCAAACTGTTGGCGCTATATAAATCCTGTATAATAATAATAAATAATATTTGTTACAAGTAATTTAATACCACCCCCCCAGGACATATATAGGGATATATGTAAAACATAAGCATACATATGTTACCAAATATCTAAAATATCCACATTAAAGCGAAGTTCTACCCAAAAGTGGAACCTCCGCTTATCTGCTTCTCCCTCCCCCCTATGGTGCCACATTTGGCACCTTTCAGGGAGGGCAGGGGAACTGGTACCTGTTTTTGACAGGTACCTTCCCCACTTCCGGGAGACGGCACCATGGAGCCGTCTCTCGGAAGTTTGGCTTCACTGCCGTTATCCCTTGCTGGAGATGGCGGCAGCAGCACCCGACAGTCAATCCTAAAATCATCTGGGGTGCCGACATCGAGGGCTCCCTGGACAGGTAAGTGTCCATATTTTAAAAGTCAGCAGCTACAGTATTTTTAGCTGCTGATTTTTATTTATTTTTTTCCCAGGCGGAACACCTCTTTAACCTCTATAAATGCATCCTCTGTACAAATAAAAAATTGAGTATGCTAATTGAATATTATAAAGTGAGACCTGTTCTTCAAGGAATCAAGGCAAAGGTAAATCTACTTTTGTTTAATTTAGATCTACAGTTTTGTTAAACTTGGGAATAGAGACAGAATAAGGCAAAGTTGGATATAACAACTTATCCTATTGGATAATAGAGTAACATGCAGGTTGCCATTGCAAACCTTCTGAAAAAGCTAGTTGCCTATTTCCAATTTCAGAATCCTCAGATTTGATTTGGACAAGCATGTGAATGATTGTACACACTCCTAATATCGTGTTGTAGGCGTCAATCCAGTTAGACACTAAACAATGTGTACTGAGTATCCTAGATGTCCTACAATTGCAAACTTTCTGACAGGTTATTACCAGGACTCTGTTTCAAGTGTACAGTATACCTGCAGACCCACTCACCCATGCAGAATAGCTAAAGTACATGGGAGATACTCTGGAGACTGAAAAAATGTATTTACCAACACAGGGGGTACCCATACAAATTTGAGAAGTTATAGGCTTAGTCCAATCAACTTAGTTATTGGCAGGTTTCTTTAAAGGTGATATATGTCCTGGGAGTGATACAGTATTTAAGGGGGCAACATCAGGGCCGCTAATAAGGGGGTACCACCAGCCCAGGTAGGGGTGGCATTTACTCTAACCAATCCCCTGTAGTTTCCCCCTGTAGCAGCTGAAAGCTAGCTTCTCCTCCTCTCCCTCTCACCGCTTTCAGCTGATGCAAGGGAAAACTACAGGGGATTGGTTCTATTAAATGCTGCCCCTGCTGCACCAGTTGCCCCCTTTTTTCCAGGTTCCCCTTTTTTCTGCTGCCCAGGCTCCCCTGTGTAACCCCCTGGTTGCCCCTTTTCCCACATGCTGCCGGCTTTCCTTTCCTCTCCCTCCTGTTGGCTGCTCTAGGGAATTGTTTCAGAATGGAGAGTGTGGCCAATTACTGACCCCTTCCTTTTCTGACAGTATTTAAAACTGTATTTTCTATGCTTCAGTTTTTGAATGAACAGGAAGACTGTGCGGAGCTCTTCCTGTTGATTCATTCTGTGCAGCTGAGGCTGCCGAGATATAGATTAAGGACTGTGTCCTCAAACACTTTTCTGTACTAAAAAAAATTACACATCAAAGGTCTGTTTAGACCCAGGGTGCTTCATCAAAACCCCCCAACAGTGTTGTTAAAAAAACAATACAAAATAACATTGTAAAAAAATAAAAAGAATAATAAAAAATGATAAGAAAATAAAATTGTACAAATAATAAAAATAAATAACACGTAATTAGGGCTCATTTACATGGGTTCTCTGGCCCATACAGTGTGAATGAGAGGTTTGTTTGTGACGCTGGAGAAGCCTGTTACTCATTGGGGATGAAGCAGCTATAAGAACACAGCCGCAGGTCCTACATATGACAGCTGTGGGTAAGTGGCCCCAAATGCACACTGTCTGTGTCAGGGCTGTACACCTGCACCTACATGCCTTTCAAATTCGGACCTGTGGCTGTGTTCGTACAGCTGCTGCATCCTCATAACGTAACATAGGCTGTCTGCAAAAAAAAAAAAATGCTGATTTACACTGTACGGGCCACAGTGCCCATGTAAATGAGCCCCAAGACTCAAATCACACAAAAAGCTTTATTAACTTAATACAGTTTTATCTTTTAGATTTAGCGGGTATCTTGTATGTTATGCTGTGTTTATGTCCGTTAATAATAATTTTAGTGCATTTTTAGTGAAAATAATGCTTTGATGTTTATGGTGGGTGGTGTCTGTCAGGTAAGCTGTGATTTCTGACAGCGGCCCTGAGCGACATGTTGCTGTATTGTTATTATTTTGTGTAATGCTTACCTGAGCTCTCATTATTGTACATTGCTTGCTCTGGAATTTAATATTTTCTTTAATAAAACTTATTTTATGATTTAAAAAAGCATGCGAGCAAAGCCAGAACTCACAATCGACATACTTGTTTCAGGTTAGTGATTGAACGTACTCAAGTTATTGGATCAGTACAGCAGCAAGCCAACTACCA
Organism: Lithobates septentrionalis; assembly: GCA_037952835.1. Taxonomy (NCBI): domain Eukaryota; kingdom Metazoa; phylum Chordata; class Amphibia; order Anura; family Ranidae; genus Lithobates; species Lithobates septentrionalis. The sequence goes on along the minus strand of JBBDGP010001506.1, from coordinate 43,866 downwards.
TTTTAAGGGTCCAAACATCAAACAAAGCTAGGTATACCACAGCTTCAGGCTGGTCCGTTCACATTGGCCCCAAACCTATCTCCAGCTGTAGGTTCTGGTCTGGTTGGCATCCAAAATGCTAGTGAAAGAGAGTGGATGACCGTATTCCAACTTGCTGAAAATCCAAAACATTATTGTAGAAAATCGATCATAAAAACATGTTCACAGCTCCATAAAGACAGGTACAGGTATTAATGCATTTCACGCTAGAAAGCGCTTAATCATAACACCATTGTGTTATATTGTGTCACGATTAAGCGCTTTCTAGCATGAAACACGTTAATGCCTGTACCTGTCTTTATGGAGCTATGAACATGTTTCTTTGATCGATTTTCACTAGATCATTCACTAGCTAGAATTAACCAGTGGTAGCATATGTGTCTCTCTGAGCTTGGGTTGCTTTAAAACTGCCTTCACCTAATAGTATGTTGCCATTTGATAAATCACACTGTGAATAATAGCAGTGGAACCATTATTGTAACCTGAATGATCTTTTGTCCAATAAAATATATATATATTAAGGCACATAACTAAGCTACCCAGCTTTCAAATTGAATCTCATGATGTAGAAATTGTGAATACATTCATACTTTTTTATTCTCTCTGGAAAAAATATATTGTGAATGGTAAAGTACAATGTTTAACAATATTATTTAAGGAAAAAAGGCTCAATCACTACTTCTTCTATACATTTTCTTGAAAACACATTAACAAAGCTAATAATTAGCCTATTGTGTGTCTGCATTTTCAAAATACTGTAATTATTATTTTTTTTGAAATAATGACACAGAGATCAGCTTTAAATATAAATCTCTATACTGTCTGAGGATTAAAATGTAATTGCTTTGGAGCCTTTGAAATATGGCGATAATTTGACTTTCTGAAGGTCATCAAAAGCCATTACCTGACAATAGGTTCTCATAAATGTTTCACAACTGTATTTCTTGGAAATTAAAAGTATATCAAATATACTGCTAGTTTCACAAATTCTATTTGTGGTTTCAGAGCAGCAGAATCAAAAGATTATAGATGAACCATGGCAGACATGTTTGAAGTCCAGCCTGGGTATAAACCAAGGCTCCCTTTATAGATACAGTGGAGGTGTATTCAGGGACACGAAGTGCATTTTTGTGAAAACAGAAAATAAAACCTGAATTGGAAAATGAATGCAGCCATCTCACAAGTACTTGTAAGTTGCAATATATATTAACATTTTGTTTTTGTGTTTAAATACATTTCAACAACAACTATTTGAGTTTCAGGAAAAAAACCATATGTAAAACAGATTTCAGTTAGGTGCTATTTCGTGCTATTTTGTGTTATGGATTGTTGTGAAAACATTTATTCGCAATTAGAAATCACTGGAAATAAACGCGCCCCTGTCAATAAGTACCTGATATTAGATGACCCACTCGGTGTTCATAATTTGTTAAAATTAACAAGCAATGTTTAACTCTATATTATGTGCAAACATATAAACAAGTATTGACTCTAGACATGACCACTTGGTGCTTTTGGTTTTCATATTTTACTTGTGAATCATGGCTGTACATTGGCAAATACTGCTAAATTAGTAAGAGCAATGAGACAAATTACCCAATGACATATTAAGATCAGGCTCACACTGAACTGAGCACCTGCCGCATACAAAATTACAGCGGTTTAGTGTGCTGCAGCTGGAATGCAGCTGCAGTGAACTGACACTAGAGGGCATTGTGATGTGCATTCCTGTGCATTACGCAGCTCCCTTTTTTTATGTATAAACTTTATTGGAAGTGCACAAAATTGACACTTCATTCATGTCATAAGACAGCAGCATGGTGCATTGCGCTGCTGTGCGATTCTGTCCAATGCGCTGCAAAAAAAATTAGTATGTCTGCATTTTTTTCGCAGATCACTGCAGAGCAGCTCCTGGCTGCGTTGCAATGTTAATAGGACATATAGAAAAACAATTGTCTTCTCTTTGTCCTTGTGGTGACTGGCATTTTTCCACACTGGAAAAATGACAGTCACCGTTCTGTGTGTTAAATGACCCTATTTTACAAGGGTGAACAATTTACATATTGTGGAACTTAGTTTAACCACTTAAGCCCTGGACCATTTGGCTGGCCAAAGACCAGAGCACTTTTTGCGATTCGGCACTGCGTCGCTTTAACTGACAATTGCACGGTCGTGCGACGTGGGGGGTTAGTTTTATGGCATTTTTATTAATAATTTTTTTTTTTACTAGAAATGGCGGCGATCAGCGATTTTTATTGTGACTGCAACATTATGGCGGACACATCGGACAATTTTGACACACTTTTGGGACCATTGTCATTTTTACAGCTATCAGTGCTATAAAATTGCCCTGATTACTGTAAAATTGACACTGGCAGTGACGGGGTTAACCACTAGCTGGCTAGGAAGGGGTTAAGTGTGTCCTAGGGAGTGATTCTAACTGTTAGGGAGCGTGGCTATGAGTGACACATCACTGATCACCGCCCCCGATCACAGGGAGCTATGATCAGTGACAGTGTCACTAGGCAGAACGGGGAGATGCTTGTTTACATTAGCATCTCCCCCTTCTTCAGCTCCATGAGACAATCGCGGATATCCCCGCGGACATCAAGTCCGCAGGGCTCGCGATCCTACTCACGGAGCTCGCAGCAGGGTCGCGCGCAAATTCAGCAAATTCAAAGGGATGTACAGGTATGCCCATTTGCACAGCCGTGCCATTCTGCTGACGTATATGTACATGCCGCGGTCGGCAAGTGGTTAAAGTAACAATGCATCAGGTATATTAAGTACATTTAATGCACTAAGATGTTCCAGATTCCCAAACTGAAAGCAGTAAACTTGTCAGTGAAATGAAAACTGAAGCAAAACTGTTTTATTTCTATAATGTCACTTTAATTCCAATCTTTAAAGTATGAGTAATACACATACATTTAGAAATTCTCCCTATTAATTCATTTTACCTGTCTAATACTGCCATCTGCTGGATTTTGCCTTCTACATTTAGTTTAGCAATTTCATCTAATTCAGAATTAGGATCTAATTGAGCGAATTTCTTCTGTCTGAGATCAGTTGAATGAAAATTTGAAGTTGGATGGAAATTTATCAGGTACTGTTTGGGTTTTCTCACAGTCATCAAACGCCACAGCAGAAGATTCACCCTTCTGCACTGTTTAGTGTGGGTGGAAGAATCTGCTTCAGCAGGCAAACAAAAGAAATCTATGGGTGTATGGCCAGCTTAATAGTTGTAAACCCGAACAATAAACTTCTCATATTTGTTCCCTTTTGTCTGCTAAATATATCACATAATGTTTTTTTTCTGCTATTTGTTTAATAGGCGCAAACAAACCTGTAGATTTTGCTAGAAATATTATGGGCAGATAACTTCCTGTGCTCTCTGTCTGGGCACAAAGTGGCGTAATAGAGATAACGAGGGGTGTAGATGAGGAGAATGCTGTCTTCTTTCAAATCCATCAAAATGAAGAATATAGGCCTGATACCACACTATGTCAAAGAGGAAGATAGGAGCACACTATCTTTGTGGCTTATCAACAGGTATTTTTCTGTACATACAGCGTGTTTAAAAGGAACACAGCACATATTTCTATCTTGCCTCACTACAAAGCACCAAGTATCATTCCAGTCTGCTGCTTTGTTCCTCTGCTATAAGCATGAATCACTTCTGACAAGTCTTCCTGACACCAAGAGAAAAAAAGGTGACAGGGGTGGGATCTCCAGCACACAGCTTGTGATTGACTGACTCAGCTCTGTTCCTGTGTGCTGTGTGAAGGGAGTGTGTCCCTTCCCACCAATCAGCTCTCAGAGCTCTTGCGGTGTGTAAATGCAACTCCCAGTCCTCTGCTTTGTGAATCTGTGAAAAATCTTTTTTATCTCTGAGTTTTGCAAGGATATACAGGACAAAAGGCTGTAGATAAATAGGTACGGCTTATGTATGAGGATGTGTTTCGCCTGTGTATCACCTGAGCCCAGTCACTTTACTGGGTATAGGTAAGGGTTTACAGCCCACATTATATCTGTTTTTTTGGGGGAAAAAACACACTTTTTTGGTAGAAACTTTATTTTGGTAATTGCATTTTGTATGTGTACTCTTGCAAGGGTAGAAGGATTCAATTTTATTACCTGAAACAGAAACAAAGCCAGGATCATGCTGTGCCTATAAACCCAAAGTGACATGATGGTAGGGGGGAGCAGACAGACCAGTGGTATCATGTAGAGAAAGGGTCAGCTGCGATCGTGCTGAAGGCATTGGAAGTTACCTTAGTCCTCCCTTTAGAGCAGCAAGAGAAATGTTCTTTTCTTCTCTACAATGTGATCATCCCCCTTTTTCCCCTCGCCCACAATGGCTGACATCAGTGTGATGCTGACTGTTCTGCAACAGGAGGCTGAAAGGGGGGAAGCATGTCTTTGGGACTTGATCTCTGCTCTCCCTTCCTCAGCTGCAGCAGCAATGGCAGTGCTCTCTACTGCCTTACCCCTTCTGCCCACTCAGCTCTCTCTAATCCCCCCTTTGCTTCTTTAACCCCCTCTGCTCTAGCAGCACCTTCAGACTTGTCAGCCAGATCTGCTACTCTAAGTAGGCCACACTGTTCCCGGTGCTCCACAGCATGGGTATGCCTTTCACCACCAAGAACACATGAAAGGAGAGGCAGTGTTACCACTGGGCCACAGAGAGCTGGATCTGCAATGTGCTGGGTGGCCAGCAGTACTGGACAGAGGTCCCACGAACTGTGGGCAGCACTTCTTTATTGTCTTTGCCAGTTGTAGAGCCCTCGGTTGTTTCTCTGGCGATAATTAGAGTTAGTACATCGATAGACAAGGGTTATGAAAAAACAGAACTGATTTCCATAAGACCATTCTTATTTTGATTATGAAGGTCCCCCTTTTTGGTTACCTGGATACCATCTGGGAAGCCTATGTGACATATGAGGGTATAGGAAGCCTCAGGTATGATAAGTTATTCAAGCAACCAATGTTGGTGTTGTCTGATCTGAAGTGGGACCATCGAGACATTGGCATTTGGATGCATGCCATGAATGCCAAAGAAGGTACTTATTCCACAAAATTGGACCAATTGTCATTTCTTGACAGCGCCACCTCTGTGGAGTCAGGGACATCATTGGTCAGTAAAAAAGGGGCTGCGCTGGGCATTTAATGATACCCAGTGCAACTGGGGTGCAGTGTGTAAGTTCAAGCATGGGTGCTTATACTGCGGTGGTAGCCACCCCACAGTGTGCTTTTTTATAAGGCAAAAACCAGGTCAAAAACAGTGGGGTGATGGCCCTGGAAAAGGGGAGAGCTCCAGAAAAATTAGAAGTGCTGCTTCCATGGCTAAGTAGATATCTGAATATAGATTTTTTTTTGCATACATTCTTTCTTGTACGCTGTACCGAAAAATCATAAAAACCTCAACTATGCTAGTGTTTACCTTGATGTAGTGCAGGAAAAATTGTATATAGAGGTGAATTTGGGTAGGATGACAGGTACTTTCTCCGAACCAAATTTAGGGTAGCCCAGTGACTGATGGGATAGCAAAGGATTTGTCTTACACAACTTTTGATTTTGCAATTGACCTTGTTAGGGAGGCTGGTCTGGGGTGCCCTGATGGCGAAATCAGACATAGAGTCAGCTTTTCGGTTGCTACCAGTGCATCCTGATAGCCTCCACCTCCTCAGCTGATAGTTTAAAGAAAACTATTTTGTGGATGGCTGCCTTCCAAAGGGGTGTGCCATCTCTTGCTCATACTTTAAAGCATTTAGTAAATTCCTGGAGTGGGTGGTGAGGGGAGATTAGGTATGTCTTCCATCACACAATTTTTTTCTGGGTCACCCTGTGGATTCTGACCTTTGTAGGATGCTGTTGAGCCATAATACTTCATATTTTCAAAATTTCGGGGTTCCACTGGTACGAATTAAAACTGAGGGCCCGTGTACAGTAATTACTTGGGATCAAGATTGATTCAATTCAAGGTGTTTCTACTTTGCCCAAAAAAACAGGTTGGCAGACCTTTTGCAGAATGTTCATTGTGCCTTGGGAGCAAAAAAATGTGACCCTTCATCAGGTGCAATCACTTTTAGGAAAATATTATTCTACACGTCAAGTGTTACCAGTGGAACATATTTTATTCATGTTGACTATCTCTGGCCACAGCTGCCATGCCTCGTCACTTTATTTGCTTGTGTTCAAGTCATAAGGCAGATTTATGCATTTGGATGCAATTCCTTAAGAGTTTTCATGGAAATCCTTACTGATTGGCTACTATTTGGACCAATTCTGTATTACAGTTTTACACAAATGCAGCGGACGGGCTTGGTTTTGGAGCCTATTTTTCCAATTGTTGAGGCACAGAGGCATTGCTAGCCCATTGGAAGTCATCTGATCTGAATTTAGCCTTCGTGGAACCGTTCCCTTTAAAGAGCCATCGCTCTTTAGGAAAATTGTTTAAGGAATTAGAGCAGCGAATGTTGTCACTAACATCTTGTGTATTACATGGTTATTTCGATTTTTATCTAAAATACTGTATTAGAATGTGTTTTGAATTTTCAAATGTCAATAAAAAATAAAGGTGTCTCTGTACTTTGTGCTGTAAAAAAAGTTGGCACTGAAAATAATAAATACATGTCTTTCATAAAATGTGCTTACAATGAGTGTTTTTCTTCTTTGCTCAATAGTTTATAAGCTTGGTTCTAAATGTAGTGTCAAAATCTAGGACAAGAACAGTCACATCAACTTTAAAAGGTTCTGGTTAGCTTTATGTTTTTTTCAGAATAAGCAATTTTCTACAGCTAAAAAGCTTTGCATGTCAATTCACAGCACTGAAGAAATGCAAGGACATGCAAATGAAAACCAAGTACATCAGCTAAATTGGTGTTTTCTGTCAGAAACCACAGCAAGGGGCATTTGGATTGCCTGATTTTTTGTTAAGAGCTAAAGTTCTGCATGTGAAACAAATACAAAGATCTCATGATAAAGGGTAACACACCATAGCAGAAGAGTGAAATTTCCATTTAAACCGTTATAGCTATAGACCTTTTCTTCTTATTCTAAATTAAACTATAGTCTTTTTCTACCTCTATATTAGTGTCAGGGCTTTTTTTCTCAGAAAATAGGTGTAGGATTCACCCTCCCCATCTAAATCCCCGCCCACAACCACGCCAAACCCCACTCCCATCCAGACCCAAACCCCACCCCCAGACACACCTTCCTTAGAGGGGAGAAGTACAGCAGCGCCAAATAATTGTAATACGTGAAGGCTTAGAACTGCGTATCACACAAGGCACATGGTTCAGGAATGTGAAACACACAAAGTTACATAGTTAGTCAGGTTGAAAAAAGACACAAGTCCATCTAGTTCAACCAAAAAAAAATAAAAAAATCATACAATCCCATATACACAATCCCTCACCCACAGTTGATCAAGAGTAAGGCAAAAAACCACAGCAAAGCAGGCTCCAATTTGCTGCAGCAGGGGAAAAAATTCCTTCCTGATGCCCCGAGAGGTAATCGGATTTTCCCTGGATCAACTTTTTTAAAGCAATCTACTGAGCTGGCCAGAACCACCTCTGGAGGGAGTCTATTCCACATTTTCACAGCTCTTACTGTAAAGAAACCTTTCTGTATTTGGAGATGAAATCTTTTTTCCTCCAGACGTAAAGAGTGCCCCCTTGTCTTCTGTGATGATCTTAAAGTGAATAACTCAGGACTTCATAAAACATAAGGCTCAGGAGTGTGTATTGTGCAGTTGTGAGCAGTGCAGTGCATATCACACAAGGCGCAGGAAAAAAATCAGCAAACGGGATATTACTTACATTCAATGCGAAGCATCCCTTGTTCTCAGAAATATGGAACATATAGCCCTGTGTACAGAGTGCAGGGGTCAGGCTTATGAAACATAGAGCCCAGCAAACAGAGAGCAGTGGTAAAGCGTATGTAATATGCAGTCCAGCATACAGAGTGCAGGACTCAGGGGTATGTAACGCAAAACCCATTGTGCAGAGTACAGCATTAAGGAGTACAATCCAGAGGCCTTTAATATGTAACATACAGCACAGCATACAGACTATAGTAATTCTAAGTATGTAATGTACAAGGTGTTACAAAATTCCCACTACTGGACCCTGCACACTGTGCCATATACTACATACTCTTGGTTACTAACTCTGTATGCTTTACTGTCCCCCAGCAAATTTCCCTGGTCTTCCCCCTCAAGTATCCCCCCAAAAGTAACCATCAAATAAATCCTCCCTTCTGCTTATCACTTTTCTCATTCACAGCTCCCTCACCTCTTCCATGGCCAGTGCTCCAGTCCATATGGTATGCACAGCCTTTTTTTTTTCAGCTGATCGAGGATCTATCAGAACTGCAGCTGGGGTGGAGTATTAGAGCTCCTCCTCTCTGTGCTACAATGTGAGTAGAGGCAGGGATGGAAGCTGCCTCCTGAATCAACACAGGCAGCTGTATGTTGCCATGCTGGGACCCGAATAGCTCGAGGGCAGCAGCCCTGGGTGTGCAGCACTAGCGTGTGTTACATGACAGGTTGGAGCAGAGGGCTGCCATAGGTGCCGGAACAGTGTTCGGCAGAAAAAAAGCCCTGATTAGTGTTATCCAGATCATACGATGTAGATATGTAAATTAAAGGGATGTGCATAAGCTTCATCAATTGTGTTTCATAAACTTTGACATCACCAGCTGTTGACTAAATACATTGGATGAGCTTATGCACACTGATATCATTTCAATTCTTAAATCTGGAAATCTGTTGCAAAGCTTTCTGTTGCTGCAAAAAGTGCTGCAAAAAGACTGCTGCCGTTTTTGTTAGCCTTGACCCTGATTATTAGACCCTGGTTACCTTTTGTATACTGTAGCTCCTTCAAAGGTTTTACCAAACAATTCTTTACATTTTAAGGAACTTAGCATAGTGCTCGCTTCAACAAATATGCCTAAGCCTAAGGTCTGCTATGGGATGGCCTAAAATTTACAGTCTTACCGAGTCTTCGCATGATTCTGCCAAATAAATCTGAAGAAAGCTTTAGTTTCTCTAGTGAATATAACAAAATCCCATTCATCCAATGTAACGTCACATGCTGTTGTCATAAACAGTTCTCCACTGCTGGGCTATGACTATGCTTCCCGGTGACGTTGTAAGACGAAACGTACGTCAAGGCGCACTTCCGGGTCCCCTGGCTTCTGGTTTTTGCAATTCGGCAGTGGAACACACGCTGGCCCTTGAGCGCGAGCCGGGTGGCGGTGGTTCTCCTCAGCTTTCATGCGGGTATTCCCTAGTGCTGGGTTCAGGCACCTTTACATGTAAGAAGGCATTTTATGTTTTATATATTTTTTTTTATAACAAATGGTATCACGCTATTGACTCCCCTTTTCTCTTGCTTTAAAGTGATGTTATGGTGGAGAGGAGGACATACTCTCGATTTACTTCAGAGAAGTGCCAAATAGGATCCAAGACCTACCACACAGGCGTTATTTGACCCTCTTTTTAGGTAAAGGAATCGTGGTTTTCTGGTGAGTGGACATCCAACTGAACACTTCTGGGTGATTCTGAATATATTTTAAGTTGGTGATGGCCTCCCACTATTTAACATATTGAAGATTAAACATAGAAGATCTATTGAACTGTTACAAAGGACATTTATACTATTTGTTTATTGTGTGGCACAATTTACTTAGCATTTTGCACTTTATGAATATGTCACAGTTTAATACTTAGCACCTATGGTATCATTTAATATTAGTTTTGATAATCTACAATTACTTGTTTTAGTCTTTATTTTATTAGCGAACCCTTACACACTTATTCACTGTGCTATATTGCATACACTTTTCTTCTTGTGCTTCATGCAAAAAAACATGTGCTCTCCCCACACCCACCAGAGAGCCTATGCCCTTCAGCAATGAGTCAAACTGCACTTTTGAATTATCTGTGGTTATCAATAGATGTCACTCTCTCTTCACGCTTGTTCTTCTTCCTCTCCTCCAACCACAGTGGTGGAATTGACCCTCCTGGCGGCTTGTGTCTCTCAAACAAACAATAGGGGAACACAAAGGGAAGTTACCATAGTGTAGTAACCTTTATTCATTAAAAGGAAGTTGCAATTACACTTAGATAGATCACATGTAAACGCAGAAGTGCAGCTGCTGCGTGCGCTCCATGGGTGAAGTGACATCCCTGGAAATTTATGAATTGGTGTATAATTTTGTTATTAAAAAGTTGAGACAGCACTGTGCATTAATGGTGGATATATGATTTCAATACCTGATCTTGGTTGTTGATGAACAGCGGCAGTCACAAGCAACTACACACAAGCAATACTTTGAGCACTAGGTACACATTATAAAATAGCATGGGTGTATAATGTATATTAGCGTCCCCAGTAGTTTAGGGTTCCCAAAAACGCAGTATTAGCGGGATAAGCCCAGATACCTAGCACCTGCGTTTAGCCCCTCCGCCCAGCCCACCCAAGTGCAGTATCAATTGATCACTGTCACCTACAAAACACAACACACTTAACTGCAGTGTTCGCAGAGTCGGGCCTGACCGTATTTTTGGTAGCGATTGAAGCAGTCGCTGATAATCAGGTGCTCTTTTGCCTGCGAGTCACACTAGTTGTACCTATAAATTGAGAGGCCAAAATGTCCAAACAGAGGTACACTAGTGAAGAGGCCTACACATTGTTGAGCATGACAGATGAGAGCGAAGGGGAAGCCGCCTCACTGGCAGATTCAGGCTCAGTATACGAACCGGTAGACAGCAGCAGCACCCTGACAGATAGCTCTGATGACGGAGTAGTGGTCTCTGCTAAGGTCAGGCGTACCCGACCTTGTTCTTCTGTTGTTGAGGTGCAAGAACCGCAGGGCTCTCGTATGAAGCAGAGAGCGAGTATTAGTGCCGCTCATCCTTCTGGTGAACTGGCAAGCACCAGCAGCCTAGTACACCCTGGTCATACATCCAGCACTGCTGTATCATGTGGTGACATGGTGAGTTCCATAAGTGCAGTTCAAGCTGGTGCGGTGGCTAGCACAACTAGTGTCCCTCAGCCACCAAGAAGACAAAGACAGGCCCATCGAGCCCATAGTGCCCTTACTGCAGAATATGCCAACACTGATTGGGAGCCCACCACTTCTACAGCACCCGTACTTCCCCCATTCACTGGCCAACCCGGAATTCAGGTGGAAACAGTTGATTTTATGTCACTTGATTTTTATTCACCATTTTTCACAGAAGATCTCTATAGATCTATTGTGGACCAAAGCAATTTGTATGCTGGTCAATTCATCGTCGCTAATCACCAGTTGACCCTTGCCAGCAATTGGAAACCTGTTACCGTTTCCGAATTTAAGACCTTTCTGGGCCTATCCCTCCTCATGGGCATAACTAAAAAAAGTGAGTTGCGGTCATATTGGTCCACTGACCCAATTCATATGCCCATGTTCTCTGCTTCCATGACCAGGGCTAGATACGAGCAGATCTTGCGGTTCGTGCATTTTAACAATGAACAATGAACTCTGTCGTCCTCGGGGTGACCCTGGATACGATCGGCTCCACAAAATTCGGCCCCTCGTGAACTACTTCAACCAACAGTTTTCAGCCTTGTTTATTTCAGATCAAGTTGTCTGCGTTGATGAGTCCCTGATTAAATTTTCTGGCCGCTTTTCTTTCAAACAGTATCTCCCAAGCAAGCGTGCCAGATATAGGGTTAAGTTGTATAAGCTCTGTGACAGGGCAACAGGCTATACATATAGTTTTATGGTTTACGAGGGAAGAGATAGTCACGTGGAGCCCAAGAACTGCCCAGACTACATAGGGAGCGCTGGCAAGATTGTTTGGGACTTGGCGTCACCCTTATTGGGAAAGGGGTACCACTTGTACGTGGACAATTATTACACGAGCGTGCCACTTTTTAGTGACCTGTTTGATTGTGGAATTAGTGCGTGTGGCACTGGGCGATCTAATTGCCGGGGCTACCCCTAATGGCTTGTATAATCCTGACTTAGACAGAGGGAGAGAGCCTGCTTAAAGTGTAATAATTTTTTCGCAGTGAAGTGGAGGGATAATCGGAATGTTTTTGTTCTGCCCTCCCTTTACGCAGATATGACAGTCCAAATTCCAATGGTGACTGGTGTTGTTGAGAAACCCCTCTGTGTCCATGAATACAATATTAACATGGGAGGGATGGACCTCAACGACCAGCTGATGGCGCCGTACCTAATTGCCCATAAGGCCAGACGCTGGTACAAAAAAGTGTCTGTATACCAATTTCAGTTGGCTCTGCTGAACGCTTATGTGCCATACAAAGTGTCAGGATGAATAGGAGGCTTCCTTAAATTCCAGGAAGAGATCGTCATAGCCCTTCTGTTTCCAGACAGTGCTGTGCCCCAACTTCCCAACGCAAATGCAGTGAGCCGGCTGCATGAGAGGCATTTTCTGTATGCCATCCCTGGTACCCCTACCCAACGAGCACCCCAAAGAAGATGTCATGTCTGTAGCAAGCACGGATATAGGAGTGACACTCGCTATTATTGTCCCGCCTGTCCTGGCCATCCTGGTCTCTAAATCTGAGAATGTTTCCCACTCTACCACACACTAGTGGAGTATTAGCATAGGGTACTGCACGGCCCAGTCTAGAGTAAACTTTTACAGGGTCTCCAAAGATGCCATCGCAGTTTGAGAGACCCGAACCTGGAACCGTTACAGTTACAAATAAAAGTGTAAAAAAAAAATAAATAAAGAAAATACATAAAATAAATAAGCCGAAAAATAGTTGTCGTTTTATTGTTCTTCTCTCTCTATTTTCTCTCTATTGTTCTGCTCTGTTTTACTGTATTCTTTAACTGCAATGTTTTATTGTTACTATGTTTTATCATGTTTGCTTTTCAGGTATGTAATTCTTGTATACTTTATTGTTTACTGTGTTTTATTGTTAACCATTATTTTCTATTCAGGTAGGCCATTCAGCTTCAGCACTGATTTATTTATCTTGACAGTTACAGCGTTTGCTCTCACGATGAGTAAATTAGCAACTCCATGTATGCCCATCATTAGAAGTGGGTGGATGAAGGGTGGTATTCTAATGGAGGGCATACCCACCGATCAATCTCTTTTTTCGTTCAGCCCACAGGCTACATGAAAAAAAAAAAAGAACATTACAATATTTGCCCAACAAGGACCAGCAACGTACTGGTATGTTGCTGGACCTTGAGTGGTTATACCAGAATGATGTCTGCAGATTTAGGTATCATCTTGGTAGCTTTCTTTTCAGCCAGCGGTCGGCTTTCATGTAAAAGCAATCCTAGCGGCTAATTAGCAGACAAGCTTTTACAAGCAGTGGGAGGGGACACCCCCCACCGTCTTCCAAGGTTTTCTCTGGCTCTCCTGTCCCACCGGGGAACCTGAGAATACAGCCGGTGATTCCACCAGCTTACCATAGAGCTGATTGAAGACCAGAACGGCTCCAATCATCTCTATGGCTTAAGAAACCGTAAGCTACAAGCAGTTCATGAGTTTGGTTTCGCCGGATATAAACAGCAACGTTGAGAAATTGGGAAAGCATCTTATCACGCCGATCTTTGTGTCGTCAGATGCTTTGAGGGCAGAGGAAAGATCTAGAGTCTAATAGACCCCAATTGTTTTAAACAATAGTACCTGTCACTGCCTATTGCTATCATAGGGGATATTTACATTCCCTGTTATAACAATAAAAATATTTAAAAAAAAAAATGAAAAGGAGAGGAACAGTGTAAAAAAAAAAAAAAGCAAAAGCACCCCTGTTCTCCCCCCCCCCCTCCGTGCTCAAACGCAAAAGTCGGTCTCATGTCATATGTAAACAGCAATTGCACCACGCATGTGAGGTATCAACGCAAACGTCAGATCGAGGGCAGTAATTTTAGCAGTAAACCTCCTCTGTAAATCTAAAGTGGTAAGCTGTAAAGGCTTTTAAAAATGTATGTAGTTTGCTGCACAGTTGTGCGCAATTTTAAAGCATGTCGTATTTGGTATCTATATACTCGGCATCTTTTATATTTTACCAAATATTTATGTTTTAGTGCATTAAAATTCAAAAAAGTGTTTTTTTCCAAAAAAATAGTGCTTGAAAAATCGTTGCGCAAATACTGTGTGAAAAAAAAAATTGCAACACCCATCATTTCAATCTGTAGGACCTTTGCTTTAAAAAAAACACAACATTTTTGGGGGTTCAAAGTAATTTTCTAGCATAAAAAAAAAAAATGTTTTCATGTAAACACAAAGTGTCAGAAAGGGCTTTGTCTTTCCAGTGGTTAGAAGAGTGGGTGATGTGTGACATAAGCTTCTAAATGTTGTGCATAAAATACCAGGACAATTTAACCCCCCCAAATGACCGCTTTTTGGAAAGTAGACACCCCAAGCTATTTGCCAATAGGCATGTTGAGTCCATGGAATATTTTATTTTTTCTACAAGTTTCGGGAAAATTAAAACTTTTTTTTTTTTTTTTTTACACAAAGTTGTCACTAAATGATATATTGCTCACACATGACATTGGCATATGTGGAATTACACCAAATACATTCTGCTGCTTTCCCTGAGTACGGGGATACCACATGTGTGGGACTTTTTGGAAAACTAGCCGCGTACAGGACCCGAAAACCAATCACCGCCTTCAGGATTTCTAAGGGCGTAAAATGGTGATTTCACTTCCTCACTACCTATCAGTTTCGGAAGCCATGAAATGCCAAGATTGCACAACCCCCCCCCCCCCAAATGACCCCATTTTGGAAAGTAGACACCCCAAGCTATGTGCTGAAAGGCATGTTGAGTCCATGTAATATTTTATATTTTGCCACAAGTTTTGAGAAAATGACAAACTATTTTTTTTTGCACAAAGTCGTCACTAGATGATATAATGCTCGAACATGCCATTGGTATATGTGGAATTACACCCCAAAACACATTCCGCTGCTTCTTCTGAGTACGAGGATACCACATGTGTGGACTTTTTGGGAGACTAGCTGCGTACAGGACCCCAAAAACCAATCACTGCCTTCAGGATTTCTAAGGGCGTAAAACAGTGATTTTACTCTTCACTACCTATCATAGTTTCGGAGGCCTTGAAATGTCAAGATAGCACAACACCCCCCCCCCCCCCCCCCAAATGAACCCATTATTTAATTTTTTTTTTCAAAGTTGACACTAAATGATATATTGCTCAAACATGCCATGTGTATATGTGAAATTACACCCCAAAATACATTCTGATGCTTCTCCTGAGTACAGGGATACAACATGTGTGGGACTTTTCGGCAGTATAGCTGGTGTAAATTGCCTCTGTCAGTAGTGAAACTGATAAAGATGATCTGGGCCCCACAGATCCTGTATATATTTCATAACTCCCCTGTGTGGATATCTAATCAATGGTTCAAGCGCATTGACTCACAATTCAGAGATCTCATATGGAAGAGGAAGCAAGCCTGAATTAGTTTATGTACTTTGCAATATGGTAAGGACAGGGGTGGATTAGTGGTCCCACATGCCAAAATGTATTTCCTGCCGTCTCAACTCCAACAACTGGCTGGATAGGGAATTGGGTAAAATTCAGACCCTATAGCTCAAATGATCTCCCTTGTCTATCACAGGCCCTATGAACTTCACACCATTGTAGAATAACCACAATTATCCTGAAATGTGTAAATTGCAGGGATTCTCCTCATGGAGACAGCATTGGATCTGGTTCTTTCACCAGCTGTATAATGGTAGTACTCTAAAGCCGTTTGATTAACTGTGTGCAGAGTTCTCTCTGCAAAATAAACAGTTCGATCAATATCTTCAACTCTGACACACAATCCAGATGCAAGCACCAACACACTCCTTAGTTATATCTAGCTCCTCGCTAATGCGGAAATCCTGTACGCTACCACTTGCAAGGGTCTGATATTGAGGGCCTACTCTCTTGTCTTGCTGTCCTCTGTTCAGGATCACGCATTGTTAAAAATTAAGGCTTGTTGGGTGACCGATTTTGGAGCTATAGATGGGGAATAGTGGGACATGGCCCTAGAGGCATTCCCTGCTGTATTGGTATCAACTGCACATACACTTTCCCAACTATTTATCTTACACAGAGCCTATCGCACCCTTGATAAGCTGTATGATTGGGGCCGAAGGGACTCCCCCTTATGCCCAAAATGCTCAGTGGTCAGGAGAGACTTTATACACAATATGGCACTGCCCAAAACTTGAGCGAAATATTGGGCAGAATTGGTGCAGGTTATTTCTGATCTAGCCCAAATACCTATACCTCTTGAACCTCTAGAGTGCTTGTTGGGCCCAATTGATGCTTAAATGTATCCAAAAGGTATTTATATTATGGTGTCCAGGTTATTATACCTATCTAGACAGCTGGTCATCCGATTTTAGTTTGTACAAACTGTGCCTTCTAAGGCATAGTGGATCACTTACGTTACCTACATTCTCTTCTACTTAGAGAGCAGTTGTCTTATCGCCATAGAAAAGCAGTAAACAAATTTAACTTCATTTGGTAAAGTTGGCTTGATAACCCAAGTCTTGCCCCACCAATTAGTGATGGATAGGTTATTACAATCATAAGACCACTTGTGACTCGTACACACGATCAGAATTTCAGCCCGCAAAAAACCAATGAGAGTTTTTCGTCGGAAAATGCGACCGTGTGTATGCTCCATCTGACTTTTGCTGCCCGAATTCCAGCCAGCAAAAGATTGAGAACATGCTCTCAATTTTTCGGTCGGAAAAAGTTCCTATCCGAAAATGCGATAGTCTGTGGCAATTTCGAAGCGCAAAATTCCTACGCATGCTTGGAAACAAACCGACACATGCTCGGAAGCATTGAACTTCATTTTCTCGGCTCGTCATAGTGTTGTACGTCATAGCGTTCTTGACGGTCGTAAGTTCAGCGAACGTTTGCGTGACCGTGTGTATGCAAGGCAAACTTGAGTGGAATCCCGTCGGAAAAGCCGTCATATCTTTTTCCGATGAGAAGTCCGATCATGTGTACACAGCATTAGAGTTATCATGGTTACAGCCGGAGTTTGCTGATTTCTCTGTTGCGCAACCGAGCATAGACAAAAGAGACTTCTGACTAAACGTGCCACAATAAACTGTGGGCTGTTTTGCCTTATTTTGTTTTGCTCTATGTTTTTTTTTTAAGTTTTGAATATGCTTTACATATGATGTGATGCTCTGTACTTGGTCCTATATTCCATTTTCAGTGCAAGTGTTGATGGTTCACATCTATGTATTCCAACTTTATAATGTACAAGCACTTTTTTTCCTTCTTTGTCAAAAAAGTTTTTTTTAAAATCAAAACAACTGGACATACTGTATATTTTAGTTCTGCAGACAATCTTTAAAATGACGACAAATCTCTTGAGAAAGGCTGAGGTGAAAAGATCCGCACCATGTTTCATCCTAAATATAGTTGAAATATGTACCGATGTATGGGGCAAAAAGAGAAAATTTAGTCTTTCACGTGACTGTCTCGTATGTATGAATGTGCGTTAGAGACCTTCGATTGTAAGCGCCTTACACGTGGACCAGTCAAAAGATAGGCAAGTCACTTTATAGGATCTTACAGTGGAACCTTGCATTGCGAGTAAAGTGGTCAACGAGCATTCGAAATACGAGGAATTGTTTTTTTTTTTAAATCCTGACTCGGTTTGCGAGTGTTGACTTGCAACACGAGCAGGATTCAAGCCTCTGTGGTGTGCAGTACCGCATTTGTCCAGAGGTGCGGGGGTGTCGGTGACTCAGAACGGTTCGGAGCCATTCGTAAATACACAGAAACACTCAGGGTTTCTGAGTCGCTCCAGTGCCCGCCCACCTCTGGCCACATGTGGTATTCCATGCAATAGAAGTCAATGCAGAACAAATTATCTTCGTTTCTATAGTCTTCTATGGGGAAACTCACGCTGATATGCAAGTGCTTTGGATTACAAGCATTCTCCTGGAAGGAATTATGCTCGTAATCCAAGGTTCCAATGTATGTATATGGATTTTTTTTTGTTTGTATTCTGAACTATTTGTGGTTCTTCATTTCAATCTGACACTTATGCCGCGTACACACGAGCGGACTTTACGGCGGACTTTGCCCGGCGGACTGGATTTCGTCTGACAATTCGATCGTGTGTGGGCTCCAGCGGACTTTGTTTGCTCAAAAGTTGGACGGACTTAGATTTGAAACTTGTTTAAAATTTATCCGTTGAAATAGAGTCCGGTCGAAAAGTCTGCCGTCTGTATGCTAGTTCGACGGACAAAAAGCCACGCTAGGGCAGCTATTGGCTACTGGCTATGAACTTCCTTGTTTTAGTCCGGTCGTACGTCATCACGTACGAATTCGACGGACTTTGGTGGATTGTGTGTAGGCAAGTCCGTTCATTCAGAAAGTCCGTCGTAAAGTACGTCGAAAAATCCGCCGGGCAAAGTCTGCCGTAAAGTCCGCTCGTGTGTACGCCGCATTAGGCCTCATTCACACAGGGCATTTGCACAGCCCTTTTTACCAGTGTCAGATTTTTTTCATTCTTTTTTTGCTGCTTAAAAATGCCTCTACATGTTATTCTATGTGTCCACGCACACATAGGCTTTTAGGATCTTTAAGTGGCAAAGGCGTTATCAAGCTGCAAAAAAAAACAAACAAAAAAAACAAACACAAAAACCAGGGCAAGCGCATCCTGAAGACCAGCTTTACAGCAGTAAAAATGCCTGATGCGGCTTAACGTTGGACACAGCGTTAAGCCGCATCAAGCGGTATTTTTTTTGACATGTCAAAATCAAAGGTTCCCTATGAGAGCAGTCTTAACTGATCAGCCCATGGATTTGAATGGAAGTTGCATCCAAGTCAGATCATCATGACATCACAAGGGACAGTCTTGTGGTGACATCACCAGATGGCCATGCCCCATGGCAATATAAGGACCAGCAGAGAACGGAGCTAGCACAACGATGGTAGCTAGCATTGGAGGAGGACCGTGTCGGCGGCGGCGAAGACCGGAAGAAGACCACATTACCAATGGAAGAAGACCAGCAGAAGAAGACACTCTGAAGCTACGACGGGTGACATTCTTAACATTTGATAAAGGATTTGTCAAAACAGTCCCTTGTTTTTAACCACTTGCCGCCCGCCCACTGTCAAATGACAGGGGGGGGCAGTGCGGCTCTCGTTCTGAGTGGACGTCATATGAACGCGCCCAGAACAGCCGATCTCGCGTGCCCCCAAGGACACGAAGACCCTGATCTCTGTAAAGAGCCGTGGCCCCTCAGTGCCACATATCTGTGCTGCCTCATCAGTGAAAGGAGAAAAAGAGAAAAATTACTTATTTACAAATCGTACTAAAAGAAACAAAGAAAACGTATTTTTTTCAAAATTTTAAGGTTTTTTTTTTTTTTCTTAGGAAAAAATAAAAAACCCAGAAGTGATTAAATACCACCAAAAGAAGGCTCCATTTGTGTGAAGAAAATTATAAAATTTCACATGGTTACAGTGTAGCATGACCACGCAATTGTCATTCAAATTGTGACGGTGCAGAAAGCTGAAAAATGGCTTGGGCAGGAAGGGGGTGCAAGTGCCCTGTATTGAAGTAGTTCATTACACTCTATTACCCCATACTCATTTACATGGGAGGGGGGCATGGATCTTGGGGACCCCTTATTAAAAGGGGGCTTCCATATTCCAATAAGCCCCCTGTCCGCAGACCCCCACAACCACCGTCCAGGGTTGGAGGGAAGAGACACCCCCCTGTCCCAAAGCACCCACCCATGTTGAGGGCATGTGGCCTGGTATGGTCCAGGAGGGGGGGGGCTCACTTGGATAAGGGTTTGGTGCGGATGTTGAGTGGGACCCCACACCAGTTTTTATTTTTTTCATTTTGGCATGGGGTTCTCTTTAAAGATCCATCGTCGTCTTTTTTTTTTTTTTACATGTTGGATGGGGTTCCCCTTTAAGATCCTCAGAGCACAAGTCGTATGCCACAAGACGGATCACAATGCTCCGACTTGGATGCAAAGGAATTCAAATCATTCAAATCAATGGGCTGAAAGTCGGATTAGGGAACTTTTGATTTTAACATGTCATGCAACTTGTGCTCTGTAGTAGTTTTATTTGTGAGTGGAAAATAGAAGAGCTAAATGCGCATTAAAGCCAAAAGCTACTAATAGTGCATTTTTACAGCCGCTTTTTCCTGGCATTGGTACTGGCTTTGCAGCAATTTTTTTCTAATGCCCTCTGTGCATGAGGCCTTAATATATACACCAGGTCTCCTGCATGGAAAGGCAGCTTCACTGTGTCCATGCTGAAGGCCATTACAAAACAAGCATTTTTGTTGACCGGCTGAAGTGAGCAGAGATGCTTTATAATTGTTCAGGGAAAATCTGCTGGAATGAGGGAGTCATCATTGTACTCTGAAAACTGAAGGATGAGATGTCATGCATGCACTGCTGCCACAAATAAAGGTGGGTCCTGCTATTCAAGCAACTCATTTGAAAGACAAGCACACATCTCACTGCCTGTCTGTCACTCCCATCCCCCCCCCCCTTGAGTTACAGTGCTTCTCTTAGCCCTCGCTCACACTGAACGCGGGTTTGAAATCATGCGAGTTCAGCTGAACTTGCACGATTTCAAACCCATATTTTATTCCGCCTTCGGGGGGGGGGGGGGGTGGAGAATGAAAAATCTCTGTGGGTTCATGCACAGATGTCTAGTGAAATTGCCCCCGAAGTCACCAAAAGTAGTCGGTGCATCCCCGCAAAATTGGCAGCAATAGGCTGTAATTTGGCATGCGATTTAACATGTCAAATCATGCCGATGTGATCGGAGGCCTGCATCCCCTTTCACACACTGTCCATTTGTTCAGGCAGACCCGATCAGACCCTCCATTCTCCTCTATGGAACGGCAGGGGTAAACATACATGTGTATTCAAAATCATCACAGGTTCACCTTATTTGACATCTCTCACCTCAGAAAGTGAACACATACCTTTCCAAAAAACATTGCTTTTGCTAAGCCTGGCCAAACATTATGCAATTTTCTTGTACAATTTTCTTTTAGAGTTACCAAAAACCATATGAGGTCAAACCTTAACATATTTGTCAATTTCTGTCCAAACAGGCAGGCCCTTGCACTATATAGTTGAAGGTAAATCTAAAGGAAATTGTACACGAATGTATGGCTAGCTTAAAGTGAATGTAAACCCACTCTCATCATTTCTAAACTACTGCCATAGTGGTTATCTACAAGGATATACATTCCTTCTGCATGTATCCTTACCTGTCAAATGTCTCCCCTCTGTCTGTTATGTGACCTGAAAAAATGCAGATTCTGTGGGTAGGTCTGTTGTCCGGAGCTCGGTGGGTGGAGTCGTGATGTCAGTAGACTGCCCGCCCACCTCTACACTCCCCTTGTCAACATGCATTTTCTCCTGTGTATTTCTTACACTGAACTTCTGCTATGATCACTAACATCCAGTCAAAACCCAGAAAAGTCAACACATGACTTCTGCATGCCCAATCATGCTGAGGTGTAGAGCAGCCAATCCTGGGAGAGCTGGAGAAGAAAGGAGGGGGGATGGGAAGTACACGGAATGCCTCTCTCAGGCTTGTGCATGAGATATGTAAATCACCTGTCACTCACAGCAAGAGGGAAGAACTGACCCCTATTTCTCTGTGTCAGTTTTTATCTTACTGAAAAAAGATAAGAGGATTGCTCAGATCTAGATTAATTCTTTGTGGCAAGACTTGGCACATATGACGTGAAATCCTATACGGTGCAAACCTTTATTAAAAAAAAAACAAAAAACAAAATTCGGTTTACATCCACTTTGAGTAGCCTCTACGATTTCAGTAACCCCACAACGCTTTGTCAACTTATCTGATAGTAGTGTGGAATTGGAAGAATTTATTAATTGGAAATTAATAAAATACATACAAGTAGAAATTAGCTATTCACTTTGACAAGAAAGCCTTTATTAAACAGAAATAAACTTGAAATTAAATTTTCACATTATTTGACAATACTTTTTTTAGGGTAAATTCTTTAATTGAAAATAAATTAATATTACCGACAAAAAACAGCAGATCGGTTGAAATTCACACACAGTATATCTGTGTGATGCAAGATGATGGATTTGCTTATTCTTACTCATAATTACTAGGAAATTGAAATATATGACGAAGTATAAACGTTGCTGTGCAACATATTTTTCTAGGTCATCTGTCATGGATTAAGGTTCTGTTTCGCCAACTCATTCCCTCGGCAGGAAAAAGAAGAAAAAAAAAAAAACTCACACATTGCCATATGAATGTTTTGACAGCTCCACTATTGTGTTTTATTATAATACAATATATACCAAATCATGCATATATTGACAGTGTTTTTCAAAATGCCAAGTATGACAAACAAACACAGTTTCTTCTTTTTTTTTTTGATAATTTTTTTATCTTAACCTTATCATAGCAATGGTTTAACAAGGCGCCAAATCTCATCTTGGCCCTACCCTGTTCTTGAAAGCTCTCATTGATTTGGCCATCATTGGGGCAATCTCTAGAAAAGAGAAAATAGGTTTTAAACAATTATTATATTGATAAACAATAAGTATGTAAAAGGCAAAAAGATGCAAAAATGCAATAGACATAAAATATGTATCTGGACATTTACATTTATGCCAGGCAAAAATATAGCTACCGTATATACTCGAGTAGAAGTCGAATTTTTCAGCCCATTTTTTTGTGCTGAAAGTGCCCCCTCGACTTATACTCGAGTCAAGCACTTTTCTGCAGGAAAAAATTTCATTTTCCTAACCGAATTTGGGGCCCCGTATCTCAGGGCCACTTGGTGCTAGGAAACCCAAATTTGGTGTGCAAACCCAGTGGAACTGGTACCACAACATATCCAAAGATGGAGTTCCTAGCACTAAGTGGCCCCGAGATACGGGGCCCCAAAATCGGTTCGGAAAATGTCATTCTCTGCTGCAGAAAAGTGCTTGACATTTTCTGAACCGACTTTGGGGCCCCTTATCTCAGAGACACTTAGTGCTAGGAACCCCAAGTTTGGTGTGCAAACCCAGTGGTACTGGTACCATAACATATCCAAAGATGGAGTTCTTAGCACCAAGTGGCCCCAAGATACGGGGCCCCAAATCCGGTTCGGAAAATGTCATTCTCTGCTATAGAAAAGTGCTTGACATTTTCTGAACCGATATTTGGGGCCCTGTATCTCGGGGCCACTTGGTGCTAGAAACCCCAGCTTTGGATATTTTATGGTGCTAGTTCCACTGGGTGTGCACACCAAATTTAGGGTTCTTAGCTCTAAGTGGCCCCAAGATACGGGGCCCCAAATTCGGTCAACTGTATCCATCTGCAGCAATGTCATTTTGGGGCCCTTTGGGTTCAGAGACCCCAAATTTTGGCTGCAGCTAGGGGGCATCTAGAAACCCTTAACTACCGAGTTTGAAGTTCAGGGGACCTATGGCTGCAAATGGGCACAGTGAGGCATGCAAATGGGCACAGTGAGGCTGCAAATGGGCATTGTTGACCCTCTTTTCCACTTACAGTAGCTGTGCATTTCTCACCCTCGTCTTATACTCGGGTCACTAAGTTTTTCCCATTTTTTTGTGGTAAATTAGGGCCTCGACTTATACTCGGAACGACTTATACTCGAGTATATACGGTAACTAGGACATATACCTTCCAGCAGTAAACAATGTTAATAGTGATGCTATAAAAAAAGCAACAAGCCTATAAAACAAATTATACAATACTCAAACATTATCCAGCAAAACAATCAGTACAGCAGTCAAGACTTTATATTTTTAAATATAATATTTTAGTTAACACAGCCAGATATATTTTTAGGTACTCCGTACTTTTACCCTTTTGTTCTTTAGTCAAATTAGTGACTCCATCTGTCAGCAACAGCTGCTTGAGGGACCATCACAACACAAGGGGTGCATTCAACAGTGTGAGGAGGCTAACTTAACATTTCACGAAATTAGTAGCTTATCTTTGTGAAGCTAGCGTGGGAAATGTATGCATAGTTATTTGAAATGCTAAGTAAACTGGAGAGAACCGCGCTAACAGAATATACAAATAAGCAGCAGCATATAGTGCGATTACACCAAAATTCTAAAGTCCTGTGAAAAAGCTGCGCTAAAAATTAAATAATAGTCTATACAGATAACATCAAAAAGGGGATTTTTTTAGATCCTTTCCAGAGTAAAAGCACCACCACCGTGCGCTTCTAAGCAATAGTGTCAATCCACCGTAGTAGTTGATCCTGCTTACCAGATGGCAAGCATAAAAGAGCAAGTGGCTATAGCCCAGCCAAGGCCTTTTAGCTTGCTGGTGCTCCCGGTGTTCCGATGGGGGGGGGGTATATCTCCAGGCTCACATGTGTTGTCCACGTATCACCATATAGCACGGGAAACCCGGATAACCCAGAAGGAAGAAAGACTTGCCATAGTATAAGCAATTTGCGCAGCTCTTGAATGCAACCGGTTTGGAACTCTGGCATGTAAATTAGAAATTGTTTTGTCGCCCTTTCAAAATGTGCTTTGTAGAGGAACCGGCCCCTGGTAGAATATGAAAGTGGAACAATTATCCTAGAGCAAACTGATCATGAATGCTGCTGCCAGATTCATCCGCCTTAACAATGGCTCGGTGTCCACCACCCCTCCTCTGCTGATCCCTCTACAGCAGTGGCCATCAACCCTGTCCTCAGGGCCCTGAGGACAGGGTTGATGGCCACTGCTGTAGAGGGATCAGCAGAGGATCGGTGGTGGACACCGAGCCATTGTTAAGGCGGATGAATCTGGCAGCAGCATTCATGATCAGTTTGCTCTAGGATAATTGTTCCACTTTCATATTCTACCAGGGGCCGGATCCTCTACAAAGCACATTTTGAAAGGGCGACAAAACAATTTCTAATTTACATGCCAGAGTTCCAAACCGGTTGCATTCAAGAGCTGCACAAATTGCTTATACTATGGCAAGTCTTTCTTCCTTCTGGGTTATCCGGGTTTCCCGTGCTATATGGTGATACGTGGACAACACATGTGAGCCTGGAGATTTACCCCCCCATCGGAACACCGGGAGCGCCAGCAAGCTAAAAGGCCTTGGCTGGGCTATAGCCACTTGCTCTTTTATGCTTGCCATCTGGTAAGCAGGATCAACTACTACGGTGGATTGACACTATTGCTTAGATGTGCACGGTGGTGGTGCTTTTACTCTGGAAAGGATCTAAAAAATCCCCTTTTGATGTTATCTGTATAGACTATTATTTAATTTTTAGAGCAGCTTTTTTACAGGAAATTGAAATACTAAGCTGTCACAATTGTCCCGATAACCAAGAAGACCAAATATTGCTAAAGATACACTCTCCAATCATCTTTGAATTAATGTTGTAGAGTCCCCCATATATATTCTAAATCTCAAATTATAGAGGTTTTATCATTTTACCGTTTTGACAGTCTTGTAAGATAAAAAGGACAAAATAGATAGTCCATGGTCTCTTACCAGCTGTTAAAGTTGATGCAGTGAATAGGATTCTTTATACACTGGGAATTACTATTAAAACATTGAATTAGCGCTTCTAATAAATATTAAAAGTGATTTTTAAAGACTGAAGCTCCTATACTTGACAATTCTGTTGTATTTTCTTTTTGCTACCTAGTGTGTGGCATTTGTGCAGTTCAAGAACCATGAGAAGCCACCAAGATCTCATAGGCTCTGCACCACTAGTTAAAAGGATGAAAGTGTTAGACACACAAAAAGGGGACTAGGTTTAATATGCAATGTAACCCGTTCTTGCAACTATTCAGATAGTCTTCCTTAGAGGCATTGGGAGCTCCACCTTGTTCTTTATGTCCACCAGGTGGCATGCTCTACTTTCTGTGTACCCATTTTGCTAAACCATGCAGCAGAGGCCTTTGTCACGTTATAGTGATACCATTTGTTGGCTAAGATATTAAAGATGCAAGTTTTTGGGACCTTCCATGGGTCCCCTCCTCAGACAATTTAAAATGATAAAAATGGTTCTGAACACACATAATTTATACATAGGAGTTATAAAGAAGCAAAAAACATAACATCTCCTATTCAGTTACTCGAATTACACTCTTTGATTTCTATTTATATAGGCATTTAAAATAGCCATTAGTAAAGTCTGTCAAGAAAAAAGAATTATAAAATAATAATAATTATTATTATTATTATTATTAATAAAAATAATTATTATTATTAGTTGTATTTTATGACTTCCATTTGTAACTATGCATGTGAGTTTCAGAACCATTTCAGAACCAAGTGAATTTGAAAGCTTGCATTAGTAATTACTTAGATAAGAACAAAGCATTGTGCTGTCCCCCCTCTACATTGTAAAGCGCTGCGTAAACTGTTGGAGTTTCTATAAATCGTGAATAATAATAAATAATAATATCACCCCCCTCCCAAAAAAACAAAAACAAAAAAAAACACAAAAAAAAAAAAAAAAAACAATCTATATTGTCCCTTACAAGACTTTAGATGTGGTGGCTGCATGTTTTTCTTTTTTTCAGGTTTATTTTCACACTTCCTGTCCAAAGGTGGCGATGCTCACTCACTCCACCTTATCTCCTTATCTCTGGAGATACCATATTGTTACACTGGCTGGACTACCAATAGGTCTTCCTCTCCTCCTCTCCATTACATTGAATTGGAAGGGAATAGCAGTTCACAGGAGGAAGATAAAAATGGTTTGCCCTTTCAATTCAGCTCATATAAGTGACCAGGCACTGTATTTCTGCAAGAATACCAGGTATTTTTCTGTACCTGCTGAAAATGTTCTTGAGTAAAAAAGAAAAACAAATGCAATCACCACATTTAAGGTTCCAGTAACACCGTCACTGTGGCCAATACCGCATTCATTTGTACCTTGTTTATTCAGCTAGAGGTGTGTGCATGCTGCCAAGATTTCTCTTAGGGGGCATAGCAGCTGCACAGACACAGCCATTCTCCTAATGTGGCAGGCATGCAAGCGCAGGTGTGGCCCAAATGGAGACAGTATGCAGTGTACTGGGAGGATGTGCAGTCATTGTCTGTCTAGGTTTGCTGCCTACCTTTGTTACTGGTCTAGACTCTTGACCAAGATTTGCCATTCAAATTCTGTACCTTCCTGCCTGTATGTTGCCAACCTCTGCTCATCCGACCTTGATCCTGCTCACGAGTTGGTGCCTTACTGCGGTTACTGAACGTAACTTCCAACCCAGCTCTGAGCTCTACTACACTTGGTGTATTCCGAGTGCCCTCATCACTGTGCTTCTGCTTACTTGACATCAGCATCTTCAGTTCCAGCTTCTTCGATACCTGCGCACTCTTCCCTTGCCCTTGAAGCCCCTGTCCCAAGTTTCAGGGGTGCTTGGCAGGGATTGTGGAAGAGGTCGCCCTAGTTATGTTGATCTTTTCATGCAGGTAACTGACAACCTTTGCTTAAGCTGACAGTAAATAAAATTTTCATCCCAATTGGATAGAGGAAATTTAATACTCTTAATGTCCACCATGGAGTGTAATTGAGTACCATTGTAATGTAAACAAATTTGTACAATTTTAATTGCAATTATTGTATCTGGATAATACATACATTTTTTTTAATCATGTACCAATACAATTTTTGTTAAAATGTTATGTTTTATCGGATGTTTTATCTGTCTAGGGTACCGAGATAGTCCACTTTTTTGTCCGTTTCCCCCGCATTGGAGACCTCTCTTGAGGAGCTCTCTCCTTGCTTCCCATTATTCCCAAATTGGATAAATGGAGGTGGTCCAATTCCACTACATGGTTATATAAATTTTTACAATGCTACTGTGAATAGTATGATATTACAATATTTCTTTATGTTTAGCAACATCAGAAATATTCTAAATCTAAGCTGTGGTAGAAGGTGTTCTTTTATATGCCCCGTCAGAAACTATGTGCAGATCAACCTCAAGTATGTAAGCCTCCACGTTCAGCTTGGCAGCACAGGTGTCACTTGGCAAGTCAATAAATTATTTTCTACATCTAGTAATGTGTGGCAGACATCTGTGGGCAACCAGCTGTAAAAAAGACATTTACACAGGTTTTATTTTTCTTATCTGTCACTGCAGGCTAGAAAAGTCATTACAAAAAAAGTGAAGAAAGAAACTGCTCGCTTACTCTTTACAATCTTTTTTGTGTCTTGACTTGGTCCTCCATGCTGGCTATTGCTCACAGGAACATTTGAATTTGAAATACTGGATTCCTTTGACTCTTGTTTTTGTAACCTACACAAACAAAGATAACATTTGTCTCGTAAATCAGGTCAAACACCTTTGCAGGTATTTAACACCCTTAAAAATAAGGAGGATAGAAGTTAAGCATTGTCCTCCAAATTCATTATATTTTTGTTCAGATTAGCAACGATATCTCATTTGATAGGATAGTTTAGACAGTCGGAACACCGTCACATAATGTCTAAAAAAAAATATATATATCTTTCAGTTTGTAATGTAAAAAATCAGGTGTAAAAAAATCCGCCCACTCATACACCCAAAAACGCAGCGCTGATGGAAAAAAACCTAAATCTAAGCAGCTGCTTAAATAATAACAAGCATAAAATAAAAATTGATTCACCACAAACTCAAGATAGCAGCGCTAAAGTGATCCCTAATCATAAAATAACATATAGTGAAGAGTGATAAGAAAATCAATCAAGCAATGATATAACTATATCATATCATCACTCCTCCCCATTAATGTGCATAAAGTGATATGATCAAAAATACACAAAAAATAGTGCGCACAAGACATTAAGTGAATAACATAACTGTGCACACAAAATATGATGTATAAAATATATAAATAAATGTGTGAATCAATGTGAATCAATCCACAAAAATATAAAAATATATATAAAAAGTGTCCACAAAACAATACAAAATGAGTAGTCCAAAAAAATATATATTCCGTGACGTGATACAGTGCAGATCTTCCACTTAAATGAATCTTCCACCGCACCTCTGTGACTGTGAATCCACTCCCCTTAGGTAAATAAACTCACCAGCTCCTTTTGCCCACACTCTCGTGTCAGGGCCACCAAGCCTTTTTCCCCACACAGCAAGGGGAAATGAATGATCTCCAATGGTACACCTTTACATATCCAGAGTGTGATGCCAAAGAGCTCTCTCCGCATGAAAAAAGAAAATAATCAAATAGTGCAATAACGTACTGATATTTATTAAAAATAACACACCCCTCCACCAATAAACTCACATCTTTAAAATTCACTGCAAGCCCAAAAATAGCACAGCACAGCAAGCTGTCACAGCATCAACTCAAACCAGTAAACCAGTGTATGGTGGTCGCGGCGGACCCAGGTACTGCGCTCTCAAAATACCCGTCTCACCCGATCCCTGGTGTTAATAGGACCAACTTCCACACTTGCTCATATGGCGCTCCCTGTCACAGCGTCCTACATCACTAGCGTTCGATTGCCGTGTAGCCACGCCCTACATGTTTCGTCATGAAGACTTAATCATGGGATTGGCTACACGGCACGGCAATCATTCTTTTATACCCTTAGCTTCCGATCCGAGCGGAAGTTACATTACTGTGCCTGCGCGCTCCCAGTGTCCGATCCGAGCGGAGATCGCATTACTGCGCCTGCGCGTTCCCTGTGTCCCCGCTCGCACCATTTAACACTGTTGCAATACAGCGGAACACAAAAAATACCTTTGAGCATCGCATTACTACAAACATCAGAACATTTCGTCCTATAATGTTCCTCCCAATATTGTTGCCAACATTAGTGCTATTCTAATTAGGTATTTGACCCCCACATTTTAATAAAAAGCGGGCTAATTCTCCCGTATATAAATTAAAACTACATTAAAAACCAGGGTAATCACTCCCTTGAGCAAACGGTTAGATCTAAAAAAATTCCTTTTGTGAAATAAAAATAAATAGAAAATAAGCAGTCCATTAATACTATCCTATCATCGAACAGATATATAACGTTAACCCAGCATATAACTTCTAACTTCTCTTAAGCCAAATGGATATTTCCCCTAGAAGTTTTATAACCTAACCGTACCTTCATCTCAAAATATACATGAACCACCACTGCACCATCAACATAATAAATAAATCATAAAATTAAAATAAAAATAAAAAAATAAAAAAAATAATAAAATAATAAAAATAAAATAGAATAATAAAGATAACTATCAAAAAAATATATAAATAAAATAAAACTAAAAAATAAATAAATAATAGATAAATAATAAATAAACCAATAAATAAATAATAAATAAATAAATAATAAATAAATAAAAATCATAAAATAAAATAAAAAAATAAAAAATAAACTACAAAAATAAAGATAAAAATAAAAAATAAATAATAATGTAAATAAAATAAATATAAAATTAATGATAATCAAAATAAAATAAAAAGAAATCAAAAATATATCTAATAATCATTGATGAAGCAGTTAAGGTCCAGTTCTATATTGAGGCCTCTCGGAAAAAGACACTTAAGCAGGAATATCCATCGGGTCTCACGTTGGGATAAATCCCTCACCCGATTTGACCCTCTCCAGGTAGGGTAAACAATATCAATCCCACAAAACTGGAGAAGACTAGGGTCCTGATCATGTTTCTCTTTGAAATGGAGGGACACACTATGATATTTATATCCTTTTTTAATATTGGTCATGTGTTCAGAGATCCACACCCTTAGAAGTTGTTTGGTGCGCCCAACATAAAACAGACCGCAGGGGCACCACATTAAATACACCACATACGATGAGTTGCATGTAATGAACTCCCTTATTTCAAAGGTTTCATTTTCGTAGTTGGTGATACTCTTCATTCCTCTATTAATAATTCTGGCTGTTCTGCAGCATATACACTTCCTACATGGGAAGAAACCATTTAAATCTATCTTTATAGACGGGCGCCCAGGGGGATCAAGGATCTTTCGTACCACCCTATCTCCAAAACTGGGGGCCCTTCTATAGATGAACTTAAAGAGTTCAGGCAGAACTTCCCCCAAATGGCGATCTCTACAAAGAATATACCAATATTTCTTAAAAATATCTTCAATTTCTTTGTATTGACAATGAAAATTCGAGATAAATCCCCACTGATGTTCATTGGAGGTGCGTATTTCTTTTTCTTTGCTTTTTAAGCACTCTTCCCTTGGAATGTTGGCCACCTGCTCTATAACACTATCTAGGGATCCTTCAGAGTATCCCTTTTGCATGAATCTCTCCTTTAATATATTGGCCTGTGTATAGTATTTTTCCTGTTCTGAACAGTTCCGACGGATCCTCAACATTTGGCCCTTTGGAATATTTTTTATCCAAGCCGGGTGATGACCGCTTCGGATGGACAAAAAACTGTTTCGATCAGTCGGTTTGAAAAATACATAAGTGCCTAGAGAGTCCCCTCTTTTCTCAATAGTTACATCGAGGAAGTTTACACTCATGTCACTTACTTGTGCCTCCAATTTGATGTTATTCCCATTAGTGTTAAGATAACTCAAAAATTCGTCCAAAGATTCCCTAGACCCCTCCCAAATCAATAGGAGGTCGTCTATGAACCTTCGATAAAGTCTGAGTTGAGGCGGTCGTTTACTGAATATATATCTGTCTTCCCACTCAGCCATAAACAGGTTGGTGAGGCTGGGAGCGTATCTATAAGTGTATATTGATACACATAAATTTATACGGACTTTGAACATTAAAAAATATTTGAGCCATCCGCTAGCCCCCAGGAGTGATTTGGTATCATCTGTGAGGAAAGTGGACAGTGGCTTAAAGAATAAGTCCGTATTTAATCCCCAAAACTCTAGCAATCATTGTATAGAGGTGTTCAAAAATCTGGTGCTGAGTGATATAGAACAGTTAACTATAAAAGAAAATGTCAACCCAAAATATATAGATGAGGGTATTCGGTCTTTGGAAAAAAGGAATAATATTATTGTGCGCCCAGCTGACAAGGGAGGGGGGGTTGTTATCATGGATAAAACTTTTTACCAGGAACAACTCACTAATATGCTAGGGGACTGCTTAACATATGAGAGACTCACTAGTGACCCCACGGAGAGATATAAGGACCAACTCAGTCTATTGGTGGATTGGGGATATGCTATAGGTGCCTTGAACGGGAGAGAAAAGAGATATATCTGGTTCCGAGCGCGTGTAGGATTCCAGTAATCTACACGTTGCCTAAAATCCATAAGGATGCCAAATTACCCCCAGCACGTCCTATCGTGAATGGGATAGGATCAGTAACGGCGCGGCTTGGAGAATATTTAGATAAATTTCTCCAACCCAGTGTGAAAATCACTAAGGCATATCTTAAAGACACCTCTGACCTTCTCCAACATCTGAGTGAGGTCTGTCTCAATCCCACGACCGAGACCTATTTGGTCACGGCCGATGTAGCTTCCCTCTACACGATCATCCAGCATGAGGATGCTTCCCTGTCACTGAACTGGGCACTAAGTAGGAGAGATGACATTCCTGACATGCAGAAGCATTTTTTAGGCCATGCCCTGACCTTCTGCATGTCGCACAATTATTTTTGGTGGAATGGTCATTTTTTCTCTCAGCAGGTTGGCGTGGCTATGGGAGCTAGATACGCTCCCAGCCTCGCCAACCTGTTTATGGCTGAGTGGGAAGACAGATATATATTCAGTAAACGACCGCCTCAACTCAGACTTTATCGAAGGTTCATAGACGACCTCCTATTGATTTGGGAGGGGTCTAGGGAATCTTTGGACGAATTTTTGAGTTATCTTAACACTAATGGGAATAACATCAAATTGTAGGCACAAGTAAGTGACATGAGTGTAAACTTCCTCGATGTAACTATTGAGAAAAGAGGGGACTCTCTAGGCACTTATGTATTTTTCAAACCGACTGATCGAAACAGTTTTTTGTCCATCCGAAGCGGTCATCACCCGGCTTGGATAAAAAATATTCCAAAGGGCCAAATGTTGAGGATCCGTCGGAACTGTTCAGAACAGGAAAAATACTATACACAGGCCAATATATTAAAAGGAGAGATTCATGCAAAAGGGATACTCTGAAAGATCCCGAGATAGTGTTATAGAGCAGGTGGCCAACATTCCAAGGGAAGAGTGCTTAAAAAGCAAAGAAAAAGAAATACGCACCTCCAATGAACATCAGTGGGGATTTATCTCGAATTTTCATTGTCAATACAAAGAAATTGAAGATATTTTTAAGAAATATTGGTATATTCTTTGTAGGGATCGCCATTTGGGGGAAGTTCTGCCTGAACTCTTTAAGTTTATCTATAGAAGGGCCCCCAGTTTTGGAGATGGGGTGGTACGAAAGATCCTTGATCCCCCTGGGCGCCCGTCTATAAAGATAGATTTAAATGGTTTCTTCCCATGTAGGAAGTGTATATGCTGCAGAACAGCCAGAATTATTAATAGCAGAATGAAGAGTATCACCAACTACGAAAATGAAACCTTTGAAATAAGGGAGTTCATTACATGCAACTCATCGTATGTGGTGTATTTAATGTGGTGCCCCTGCGGTCTGTTTTATGTTGGGCGCACCAAACGACTTCTAAGGGTGTGGATCTCTGAACACATGACCAATATTAAAAAAGGATATAAATATCATAGTGTGTCCCTCCATTTCAAAGAGAAACATGATCAGGACCCTAGTCTTCTCCAGTTTTGTGGGATTGATATTGTTTACCCTACCTGGAGAGGGTCAAATCGGGTGAGGGATTTATCCCAACGTGAGACCCGATGGATATTCCTGCTTAAGTGTCTTTTTCCGAGAGGCCTCAATATAGAACTGGACCTTAACTGCTTCATCAATGATTAGATATATTTTTGATTTCTTTTTATTTTATTTTGATTATCATTAATTTTATATTTATTTTATTTACATTATTATTTATTTTTATCTTTATTTTTGTAGTTTATTTTTTATTTTTTTATTTTATTTTATTATTTATTATTATTTATTTATTATTTTTATTTATTATTTATTGGTTTATTTATTATTTATCTATTT
Organism: Lithobates septentrionalis; assembly: GCA_037952835.1. NCBI lineage: Eukaryota > Metazoa > Chordata > Amphibia > Anura > Ranidae > Lithobates > Lithobates septentrionalis. The sequence continues at coordinate 9,755 of JBBDGP010001506.1, read as the reverse complement.
ATTATTTATTTATTTTTTAGTTTTATTTTATTTTATTTATATATTTTTTGATAGTTATCTTTATTATTCTATTTTATTTTTATTATTTTTTTATTTTTATTTTAATTTTATGATTTATTTATTATGTTGATGGTGCAGTGGTGGTTCATGTATATTTTGAGATGAAGGTACGGTTAGGTTATAAAACTTCTAGGGGAAATATCCATTTGGCTTAAGAGAAGTTAGAAGTTATATGCTGGGTTAACGTTATATATCTGTTCGATGATAGGATAGTATTAATGGACTGCTTATTTTCTATTTATTTTTATTTCACAAAAGGAATTTTTTTAGATCTAACCGTTTGCTCAAGGGAGTGATTACCCTGGTTTTTAATGTAGTTTTAATTTATATACGGGAGAATTAGCCCGCTTTTTATTAAAATGTGGGGGTCAAATACCTAATTAGGATAGCACTAATGTTGGCAACAATATTGGGAGGAACATTATAGGACGAAATGTTCTGATGTTTGTAGTAATGCGATGCTCAAATGTATTTTTTGTGTTCCGCTGTATTGCAACAGTGTTAAATGGTGCGAGCGGGGACACAGGGAACGCGCAGGCGCAGTAATGCGATCTCCGCTCGGATCGGTCACTGGGAGCGCGCAGGCGCAGTAATGTAACTTCCGCTCGGATCGGAAGCGAAGGGTATAAAAGAATGATTGCCGTGCCGTGTAGCCAATCCCATGATTAAGTCTTCATGACGAAACATGTCGGGGCGTGGCTACACGGCAATCGAACGCTAGTGACAGGGAGCGCCATACGAGCAAGTGTGGAAGTTGGTCCTATTAACACCAGGGATCGGGTGAGACGGGTATTTTTAGAGCGCAGTACCTGGGTCCGCTGCGACCACCATACACTGGTTTACTGATTTGAGTTGATGTTGTGACAGCTTGCTGTGCTGTGCTATTTTTGGGCTTGCAGTGAATTTTAAAGATGTGAGTTTAATGGTGGAGGAGTGTGTTATTTTTAATAAATATCAGTACGTTATTGCACTATTGGATTATTTTCTTTTTTCATGCGGAGAGAGCTCTTTGGCATCACACTCTGGATATGTAAAGGTGTACCATTGGAGATCATTCATTTCCCCTTGCTGTGTGGGAAAAAGGCTTGGTGGCCCTGACACGTGAGTGTGGGCAAAAGGAGCTGGTGAGTTTATTTACCTAAGGGGAGTGGACTCACAGTCACAGAGGTGCGGTGGAAGATTCATTTAAGTGGAAGATCTGCACTGTATCACGTCACGGAATATACATTTTTTTGGACTACTCATTTTGTATTGTTTTGTGGACACTTTTTATATATATTTTTATATTTTTGTGGATTGATTCACATTGATTCACACATTTATTTATATATTTTATACATCATATTTTGTGTGCAGAGTTATGTTATTCACTTAATGTCTTGTGCGCACTATTTTTTGTGTATTTTTGATCATATCACTTTATGCACATTAATGGGGAGGAGTGATATGATATAGTTATATCATTGCTTGATTGATTTTCTTATCACTCTTCACTATATGTTATTTTATGATTAGGGATCACTTTAGCGCTGCTATCTTGAGTTCACTTGGGGCGAGTTTGTGGTGAATCAATTTTTATTTTATATCTTTCAGTTTGTTCTATCAGTTTCAATCTGGCTATAGTCAGATGTACTTTGCACACCATTGCCGTTTAAAACTCAAACTCCAGAAAAGACAGCTGTAAGTATATAATATTCCACAGGTTAGAAAAACAACAATTTTTTTGATAACTGAATAGTTAATTTGGAGGGAGGGAGAACAAAAAAAAATAAAAAAGTCTTATTAAACTTAAAAGAACAATGCCAAAACTTTCTAGCACTAGGAGTGAAAACAGATTAATGCCTGGAAACTTGAATACATTTTGGAAATGGATGGTGGCAGTGATTAGCTAGTTGTTGTGTAGAAGCATAAAGACTAATTATATGAACACTAAATACCTTTAGATTATTTAGAACTTACATTTTGAAATATTAATAAAATGACCTATCCCAATGTGAAACAATAAAGCATTAATGATAGTATTATCATACTAATTTTCCATGAGGATTTACTCATTTCAGTGTATAAAAAGAAATCATACAGCCAGACAGTGCAAACAGGTTGCATTGTGTTGCTCCTTACGAAGGAATAATACAACAACATTTAACAAAAATTTCAAACTCTAAAACGACATTAGGTTGCTGTGTATAGAGTTCTTTTAGACTATAGTTGGCCCCATGACAGAAAATTCACAAAGCATATATTGTAACTAGATTTTTACTGGTACTTGTCGAAGATACAACAGGATAACATAGCTAGTGTGAGCTTTGACTGTCCTGTATGATTCAAACTTGTAAACTCTTACATATACCCAAGGAAGTGACTATCCTCAAATGATGCAGAGATTAAACAAATCCTCCTACATAAGTCGTTTATCTGCAGTCTTCTTTCTACATCTGTTCAAAGGTCAGAATTTTGAAAGCTTGTCTGAGCTGCCAGAAAAAAAGGGGGCGAAGAGCTGAAGTCACACTCTGCAAAGCTCAGTGAGTAGAGGTCTGATAGCTGATTGGTGGGAAGAAACACACCCCCTCCACTCAGCACAAAAGGAACAGAGCTGAGGCTGTAAATAAGCTGGCACTCCCTCCTGTCACCTTTTTTCTCTTGGTGTCAGGAAAACTTGTCACAAGTGACTCATGCTGATAGAGGAACAAAGCAGCAGATAGAAATGACTCTTAGTGCTTTTAATGGAGACATGTATACACTATAGTGGGATATGCTTTGTCCATATTTCATGTCTGAGGTTCACAACCACTTTAACCACTTAAAGACCGCCCACCGCAAATATACTGGGGCAGGGCGGCCCTATTGCACAAAACTACGTACCTGTGCGTCGTTTCATGTATGAGACACTGCAGGCACGCAGGAACAGCGATCTCTCTATACTCCCAGTCAGTCCATCCCCCCCCCCCCCCCCGTTTTGTAGACGCTATAACTTTTGCGCAAACCAATCAATATACGCCTATTGTGATTTTTTTTTACCAAAAATATGTAGAAGAATACATATTGGCCTAAACTGATGAATACAGTTGTTTTTTTACATTTTTTTTATTTGATGAGTATTATAGCAAAAAGTAAAAAATATTGTTTTTTTTTTCCAAAACTGACGTTTTGTTTATAGCGCAAAAAATAAAAACCACAGAGGTGATCAAATACCACCAAAAGAAAGCTCTATTTGTGGGAAAAAAGGGACATCAATTTTATTTGGGTACAGCATCACATGACCATGCAATTGTCAGATAAAATAACGCAGTGCCGTATCGCAAAAAATAGCCTGGACATTAAGGGGGTAAAGCCTTCCGTAGCTGAACTGGTTAAGGCAGACAGTGATCCTATCTGGAAATTAAATTGTGCAAAAAACTGGCAATTATAGGAGAGAGATACTACTTACCTCTGCTGCCTGTGCATCAAACACTGCACTTTTTAAGAGAAATCATCTGCCAAATCAGTTACAGACTGTCACATACCTGGTTGGTGAGCCTGACGTGTAGAGTAAGGCCTCTCGTATAGCTCTGGCTCGAGAGCTACCGATAGTGAGACAGCAGCCACTGGAGCATGGCGGGGAAAGAGTGCCTAGGATCAGTCCAGAAGTCTGTGCAGGTAGTAGCCAGGAACTCACAGGCAGGAAGCCAGACTTGGCTGGTAGCAGGCAGATGAGGCAGCAGACAGGCTGGCAGACTTGGCAGATGACAGACTGGATGCACAACAGGAAGCAGGAACCTGGAGGTGCTCGTTCCTTGTTGGCATCTGCGCACAGGTGCGTGTCTGGGAACAGCAGCTGTACCACACAGACAGTCTCTCCTGACACAGACACTTAGCAATATCAATCTTTTGGTCCACCACTAAGCAGATAAGTGGTGGACCAAGAGATAGACACACCTAAAGTGTCAGTTTCTGAAAAGACTTCAGCATATGTAGTGTTTAGCGATGCAGCCAGCAGAAGAGACAAATATTTACTCATTCAGATGTAGCCAAGAGCTGGCTAATGTTGCCTGCATTGTCAGGAGACACTGTGCAGCAATGCTGCTGTGAAGCTGTTCTCTCCTAGTGCTCAGCCTGGACTATGTTGTCATATCCTGAAGATAGAGTGATTGAGTTCTAAGAGTAAAGCAAAGCATCTTGGGACATGTAGTCCAAGGAGCCAATGTTTGCATTCAGCTCGACTGTTTTGAACTACTAATACCACCCGGCTGGGGGAAGAACAGGATGCCGGGAGAGGTAATAAAAAGCTGCATGGGGTGAGATCTTCCTCTGGGGACCCAGGCCTGGAACTTCAAGCGACTCTGTGTCAGTGTGTGCTGTGGCCGAGAGAGCAGCGAGAGAAAAAGAGAGCGAGAGAGAGCGAGAGAGAGCGAGAAGCGAGAGAGAGAGGCGAGAGAGAGAGAGAGAGAAGCGAGAGAGAGAGGCGAGAGAGAGAAGCGAGAGAGAGAGAGAAGCGAGAGAGAGAGAGAAGCGAGAGAGAGAGGCGAGAGAGAGAAGCGAGAGAGAGAGAGAAGCGAGAGAGAGAGAGAAGCGAGAGAGAGAGAAGCGAGCGAGAAGCGAGAGAGAGAGGCGAGAGAGAGAGAGAGAGAGAAGCGAGAGAGAGAAGCGAGAGAGAGAGGCGAGAGAGAGAAGCGAGAGAGAGAGAGAGAAGCGAGAGAGAGAAGCGAGAGAGAGAAG